>JAJHJA010000764.1:0-206200 GCA_021202915.1 Heliconius himera | reverse complement strand
TAAGCCACATCGAGACAGCTTTGATTTGTTATCAAAATGTGGAAATGAAAAAATAATTTACCAAGTGGGAAATTAACACACAGCCGTCGTGTATATAGGATACACACACAGTGCTGCTGTGCCATAATAAACAATATAATATACTAGAGGGCACGCGCAGCTTCGCCCGCGTATTTGCACCCTTAGGGGTGACTTCTCAAAAAAAACCACGAAACACGTGTTCAATAAAATATTTTTAACAGTATGAATTTAAATTTTTATAAAAATCGGTGGCGATTTAAAGATTTTTCCGTATAAACTTTCAACCCCTTATTTGAACCCTTAGAGGGTGAATTCTAAAAAACCATGAAACACGTGTTCAATGAAATGTTTTTAAGAGTCTGAATTTAAAATTTTATAAAAATCGGTGCCGATTTAATTTTTTTTCCGTACAAACTTTCAACCCCAATTTCATCCCTTTAGGGTTAAAATTTTTCAAATTCCCTTCTTAGTGGATGTCCAGTATATGAAAATAAACATCTGCCTAAATTTTACGTTTCTACCATCAGCGGTTACGGTTTTGCGTGCGTCTTACCTCAGTCAGTCAGCACAAGTCCTTTTATATATATAGATATTTTAGAAAAACAAAATACAATAGGATGTGGATTCGATTCCCACTCAAGGCAAAGCAAGGCATTGAGTTCCACCACTCACCATGCAATGCCTCCATAATTCTCCAAAAAGATATTATATAGAAAGTAGAAAACAGTAGTATTCTTAATGGGGATGGAGTATGTTAACACTAGGTTTCTAGGATCCCTGTACCTTCCCTGCTATGTGTAAGATACAGTGTGAAGCAAAAAAAAATATCAGTGTCTTTTGTTAAGTAAAGTGGTGCATTCTCTTCGTTTGTTTTATTTGTTGTTACGGCTGTTTCATAAAAACAAAATGACAAAGACAATGTTGTAATATAGTAAAATTAATTATATTTTATTGTTTTGTGATCTGATTTGTCATCTTACCACTAGACTTAAGAAACACTAATATTAAGACACTCCATTCACATACAAGATTTTACATCTTAAGTGATGGAACTCAACATCAATCATAGTTTATCTTACTTGAGCAGGGCAATGAAAAAGTTCATTCATATTGAGTGGGAATCAAACCCACCACAATCACATATACAAATAGACATTGTGTTTATTTGTATATGTGATTGTGGTGGGTTTGATTGATTGAGATTATAAGTTTTTATACATTTTCTAAAAAGCTCTCTTGTTTAAAAATATTATTCTATGTTAAAGAAAATTTATAATATAATAAATTTATGGTTTGAATTCCACTATGTTAAAAAAAATATTTTCTCAACTACAATAAAAGCAAACTAAGATAAAGAAATTGAAATAAAAATACTTAGTCAACAATAATTTATGACTTTCCTTATTATAAACAAACATGCTATCAATGAAGGATAACGACCTGTTAACCTAAATATTATATTGATTCTTCATTTTATAAATAAAAAGCTAACACTATTATATTTAAATAATTATCAAATTTAAATAACTTATTCTTTTATTGAAATTCAAAGTTATTATTAATATATAAAAAAAAAACTGCTCACAATATGATATTAAATTCAACTGTCATTTATTAATTCTGATTGATTTGTTTACTAATAAAAGACCTTGTTTATTACTTCAAGTATGGCCTTAGGCCCACTCAAGCAATACAATATGAGTGGGTGTGTGATTCAATGAAAGAAAAGATATAAGAAATAGGGGGACAATTATATTTGTAAGCTAGCGAAAGTTTAAGAAAATAAAAAGGACTAGACTTGTACTAGTTTAAATTTTATTAATAAATGTCCCCCAATAATTGTTATCCTCAAATATATAGAGGATATTTCAGAATAGTAGTCATATTTTTACTAAATATATTGATTAACTTACCTCTCTATCACCGTAGTATCTTCTGATAGCTTCAGCACAAGTTTTGAAAGGCGCAATCTTATTGGGACGAATAAAGGAACCTGCATTAGGTTTAGTGGTCTTAAAATATTGGATTTCGTCGACGCTACCATCATGCTTGCCCCTCTCAGCATTATCCCATTCTACTCCATACCAAACACCTTTATAGCCCTGCACTTCCCCTATATACTTGACTGTGCCGAAGTCATCATTGATTTTGACCCGACTCCCTATAAACACTTGGCTATCACAATCTTCGCCCCCGTTATGGCTGTCCATGGCGCCGTTATAAAATTTTGGTATTATATTAACAGGCATCGCGCCCACCATTCTTTTTACGTTTTCGAATTAGGAATTGTTTATGAAAAGAAAAACAGTTTGGTCGTTTCGGGAATACGCGTCTGTCAAATCATGAGTCAATATGTCAAATTGTAATGTTGCCATGTTGCTTGATTTTTTTGTTTTACATTTTTAAGTATAATTGACTTTGGCTCGCCTGCTCGTCAACTGTCAGTTAACTTTTTACTTTAACGTTAAGTTTTTATTATGATTTAACTACCACAACAAATTATACAGGGAGTGTGGCTAAGTACTGGCGAAATCTAATCTGAATATTCCCATTATTGACACTAAGAAGAAAAAGACTATCACAATAGATAATGAGTTTGGTATCTAACTTATTATACTTATTTCTGTAGTTATTAACGTATTGTAATATATTGTACATCTTCCCTTTAAGATCAATTTGTGCATATCGAAGAAATGTTAAAGATATCAAGTTAACAGGGCTATAATGAACATTTAATTTTCATATTCTCATAGTATGATTATTTGTACACATGCACGTATCAAATACATGCACAAAAATGAGAGTTATTATATCAAATAAAGCAAATTCAATATTATTAGTCAAAAAATTATTGCCAGCTTAAAAAAATCTATGAAATACAATGACATAAATGTTTAATCATGACACTAGATGCCACTACTAGTTTTAATTTGAAATGAACAAATAACACCCCGAAAGGTGATTGGTCTGACGAGCGTAGCGTATAACACGGCCGAGTATGGACGTTCGCTGAATAAGGGCGAAAATGTTAATTATATTTCCGGATATGGACTGAATCGCACACGTTGTGTTGTAAAAAAGCTTCGGCGCCCACTATACGTTTACCATTGTAGTGTATTCGAAGCTTCAGCTGTTATAAACTCGCGAATATTTTTTTAAGTTGAACGTCAATACAATTTATGAGAGGTGTGTGACCTGATACGATACGGATATATTTTAATTCATTCGTCGTCTTCGCGCAGTGCTCGCGTCCCTGCTTACCGTTTACCGAAATCGAAGACCTAAACGTAAAACTAAAATTGCTTTTCGACCAAAAATGGCTACCCCTATCCCGGTTATCGTGTTCTCGAGTCGATAATGCAGAAATGTCGAATTGTGTCTGTGAAAATATGCAGTTTATAAGTGAACAATTGTTGCGTGCCAGCAAAAGTGCATAAGGATTAATCACGACAAAGGATACGAGATACAAAATGAGGTACGTATACTATAGCATAGTTCATCAAACCTTCGCGAGGCTTATGGAAAACAAATAAATAATATATTACACGCGTCGATCTAAATATAAACGGGAATATTTATGCTGCATCTTGTATACGTTGAGATATACCGTACGCTATATTTAATGTAAACATCGCTAAACAACATTATATACAAACTAATTTCAATTTTTATGAATGAAAACCAGGAAAACTATTGCTTATAATTATGTATGAAAACTAAGTTCATTCAGAAAATCATCTAAATGCGACTGCTATTGATTTTTTAAACTCCCCGAGTTGCCCCACACGTTGGTACCGTATTATTTTCGTTCGTTTTGTTTGACCTTGAATTAACAATTTATATATTAATATAGAGGCATCTCTAAGAATAGGGTGATTTCACCCCCCCGAAGGGATGATTCGAGCATATGAGTAATACCCCGCCCATGTGTAATGAAAACGCGATCTCAGAAATGCATTATGACGCAAATAACTTCGTACTTAATCACGTTTATATAAATATAATTAAATTATACATTTTTTAAGAGATCGAATATTAAATTAAATCTTAGATTTAATAGTTTTCGCATATTTTTAATAAATATCGACATAAATGGTCTTCTTTATCAGATCGATTTATAAAATTTAAGATTAAGCTGTTAATTTACATTCATTTAGTTACTAAGATACTGATTGACAGAACTACTTTTTAATTTTTACAAACATGATATCAGACATTGATTCCATTTCTACATAATGACATAGATAACTTATAAGATAATAAATGATAATGCATTGATTGTAGCATAACATATTGTAATAAATTAAAATATAAAATATATATAATTATATATTAATTATATAATATTTAGATAATTAGCATTGTCCCATGATTCATTTTGTGTGTATAAGAATTTGGAGAATTTATAAATTGGCTAATATTTAAAACTTAGGTGTAACTTTGGTGATTCATTTTTTTGTGAGATATAATAAAATTTTGCATCATATTTGTATTTCATTTAAGTGCTTTGTCTGCTCTTTAGTTTATTTAACCACTTTGTAGAATAGGCAGAGAAAATTTAATAATTAGTTATCTGAAGTCTTTTTGTATTATCTTAATTGTTATTGTTTGTAATATTTTACAATAATCCTCTTTTTTTTTCATATATTTTCATATATATATATTAGTATTTACATTCTAAATTTAATTCAGGTTTCATCAATAGAATAAAAAAAATGTTTTGTATCATTTGATTGGAAGTAAATTAAATTAGTTTAAAAGTTGTGAATTATTGATTGTTATATAAATTGACCATATAAATTACAATTATTTAGGGTTAAATGCTAATATTTTACATATTAATTTTTTTATTGTCATTTTATACTGAAATATTTTCTGAAATATATATATTTTTTGCATCGATTTTAACATGTAAAAATGGAAAATTCATTTTTTCCTGTCCTGATTTCCTGACCTGTAGAAATTTCCAGAAATATTTCCTTAGTTGTACACTTCCTAACCCATCTACATACCAAATTTAAACTTTCTAAGCTCAGTAGTATTGTCTGTACATTGTCTGTTAGTCACTTGATGTCGGAAGAGTTTTATATACATATTTACATGTGCAATATGTATAATTAATATATTTCTATGAACTGACAGAGCAATTAATGAATATAGTTAATGAATTAAACTACTATATTAAATTAATTCCTTTAGAAATTTAATAGAAATACAATTTGTAAGGTTTACTCTAATGAAAATGGCTTTATACATGCTTTTAGTAGTAATTATTTTATTAAATTACCACCTGTTATGTTTTTATCATGTTAGTGTCATAAAATTTAAAAAAAAAAACCACTACAAGTTTGATCTATAAATTAATTATGTTGTCATTCAGTATTATGTTTTTTTGTTGTTGTTATAAGTCTAGTTTAATGGTATTATTTTTTTATGTGGATTATTCATATTTTATAATAATAAATTAGATAGCTTAAATATTATGGATTTATTAAATAATTTTAATATAAGGAAATCAAAGTATTAAATATTTCCTCCAAATAAGAATTAAACCCACAACTCATCTATAAATGAATCTGTTTCAATGAATCAACTTTTTCTTTAAACCAGTATTACTAGAAAATGCTGTTTCGTTATTAGTCTATTAATGTCAAATGACGCAATTGTTCTTTAATAAAATAAACATAAAAATATTAGACATACTACCTGCTTAAGAAGTATGAATAACTGTTCGGGATTTTTTTGGCCGTCGAGTCGCAGTTGTTTTACTTTCGAATCCCACTCAAGGAATTAGTTTTTTTCATTTCCTCGCTTTGATAGTAGGATGAATGTAGCGGCGTTTAGTTCCACAACTCAACATGTAATGTCTAAAAGGCGATTATTTTCACGTCACGGATATCTTGTATGTAGGCATTGTAGCCAAACAGAACCGAGTGTTATAACATTAAATTTTTCCTTAATGACGGTTTCAGAAAGACTTTTTTTCAGCTCCATTATTTAGTGTGTGACGAAATGTACTGTTGACTATCTTTAATCACATGCATCTCCTATGTGTCTACTATATTTTGTTAGGAAAGATAAGTCCACGGATACTCCACGTTGCTTTTATGTGTAATCAAAACTTGGAAACAACCTTTTTTGATGAGATTTGAACCGACGATCATTGCGTACAGTCGAGATTTCTCACTACGCCAAGTACAATTTACCTTCGTGTATATTGTTAATGTGGTATACTTACAGAGTAGTCTATATGTTATAAAGTTTTTTTTTTATTATCATATGTAATAAATATATTATAAGTAAAGCTTTTAATGAAATCAAATTTTAAATATATGATATTGCAAAAATTTTTTTATAAGAATATATCACATTAATAGTTACGCATATATAGAATAAGTGCGCAGTCTCATTTGGGATTCCATCATGTCTTTCATTTTTCATTCTGGGCGTTTTATGGGATAACTATAGCCTTATAAGACAGGCAGACCCTGTGAACCATTAGTCTATTATGTTCATGTTATTAAAAAAAATATAATATTTGAAAGAGTTTTCACTTCTTAGGTGTCTTCTCGTAACTTTGCCTCTTGCAACTTCGGTAAATTAATGGCATTCGAAAAATTAAGCATGTAAGCTTATTTTGACTGTGACATTCCAAGGTGAGCGAGAAAATAGTGTGTGTTGTTTTCTTTACCATCTCACTGTATCCCGCACATATCATGGTAAACAGGGAGAAGCTAGTGTTAAGACACTCCGTTGTCTACTATCCGCCATATTTCCGAGACATGAGTGATGAGAGGCGGGCTCATGCTACGTTTGTCTTCTAACCAGAACGGAAAGGAATCGAACTCGCAACTGTCGCGTTTAAAATCCCACGGTGTGCCACTGCGCTCTGACTCCCTACAGCCTAGCTATTGTTAATGGACAATCAGGACCAATATTTAATGATAATGATACCCTTTAAAACGTAAAAATAATTTTTACACCTAATCCGTGCTTCTTCTTATTTTATACCTATAGATGAGGCCTTCATGGCGCAGTGGCGTATGACTTTATAGAAGCGATGGATCACTAGGAGAAATGATTATAATATTGACGTGTTGAGTTCCGCCAATCAACACGTCTCACTCTCAGTATGTTTTAAAAATTGGCTGGTATGTGAAGAACGAAGCGTTTTAACACTAAGTTTTCTCTGCTTACGCTGATATTCGAGAGAAAGCTTGAAGGTATGTACTTATATCTTAAGTCTTGTCACTTTTAATAGTTTATCCAATATCTATTATTTGCCTCTTTACTACAATGAAATGGTGGTTTGAAGGAAAAAAGTAATAAAACGGTGATGAGAAAGGACGCCGCGTAATTAATGAAAACTTTAATAGTAATTGTTGTTAATTGCCTCCACACGCACATGTAAATTAGTTTTGACGGTACTAGCTAAATAGCCGAAAGGTTAACTCAATATCCTCTAAATAATGGAATATTTACCTTGTTTACTAAAAATATAGATACTTTTTTAACTTTCGTAAAATGTTTTGCAACTCTTGGGAAAGAAAAGTGCTATTTTATAAATAAAAAAAAAACCTAGCGGAATTCGAAGCCCCGCCTTTTGCAAGCCGTCTAACCGATTTGACAACTGAGCTATAAGTAACGTAATTATCAAGCACTGTCGAAATTCATATATTCATATAAGCGCTCTTGCAACTTTTAAAGCTTTTATTTTGGGCCATCGTGGTCTGACCGTGAACGCGTTGTATGGGAGACAAAGTGCGGTGTTGAGTACCGCTACTCAGTTCCGCCAGAAAAGTTGAGCACTAGGTCGCCTTCACTACCCTGCTATACAGGAAAAGGCTTGAATCAGCTTCACGCTGTATCCTGCACATAGCAGAGTAGGCAGAAGGAACCTAGTGTTAAGACACTCCGTTCCCTACTTGTTGCCGAGTTCTGGAGGCATTGCGTGTTGAGTGGCGGAACTCAACGCCGCGCTTTGTCTCGACGCCAGAGCGAAGAAATGAAAATATACATGAAATTAAATATTTCATTTCCTCGAGTGGGGATCGAACCACAACCAGTCGATTTTACAGTCACATGTTGTGTGTGGCCTCTAAGGAAAAGTCTTGAATCTGCCTATATTGTACGAATACGTAAGCTTTTCGTATCTTTCGTTGTCGTTCATGTCGGGTAGTTTGCCTTTTGTAATCTGATCGCCTTTAAGCGTATTCTAAACCTTATCGAGGCTTCCTCACGATTTTAAGGGTCATTCACTCGTTATTTATTGTTTTTTTTTTTATTGTGTATTCTCTAGATTTTATTTGTAGAGCTCTCTCTTCAAAGTTAGGATCTGAAGCATTTAAACATTCTACTTTTATCTGCTTTTATTATATTAAGGACTAGCGTGGCGTTCAATGGGAAATATTAGTTCGTATATGATACTTGCGGGTTCAATTCTCAATAGAGTACTTACATTTGACTTGCAATGTCTCTACTCTAAATCATCGCTTATTATGATAGTCGTCTTTCTGCATACTCTGCAAGGTGAAATATATGTGTAAATATAAAAAATATATTATCTAGACATATGTATATGTATGTATAAAACTCTCTCCTTACTGACTGACAGACAGACAACGCTGGGTAAACTACTGGACTTAGAAAGTTGACATTTGTCATGCATATGCATAGGTTAGATAGTTTGGGAGAGCCCCTAGAGACAAAGCGCGGCGTCGAGTTCTGCCACTCAACACGCAATGCCTCCAGAATTCTGCGGAAAGTGGGGAACGGAGTGTCTTAGCACTAGGTTCCTTCTGCCTACCCTGCTAGGGAACAAAAGACAATGAGTTGTTTGATTTCCTAGGGAACAAAAGATAATGAGTTTTTCTGTTTTGCGTCTGAAAATCCATGCAAACGAAGATTCTTAGACCTAGCATATGTACGATAACTTAGGTTGTGTACATAAACCTAAATTTATTTATTGGTTATTTATCAATAAAGTAATTTATCTAAAAAATAATTCATTAAATTTATATTTTATAGACAAATTAAATGTATGTTATTTAAATAGTAGGTATTTTAAAACAGCTTCACTTTTTATCAAAGCTTAAAGGTGAGGTCTAGGTGACCTGAAAGATCAAAGATGGAATGTGAGTGGAATATTTTACACTTAATAAAGTTACTTTTTTATTTCTTATAAATAAGTTATAGTTCTGAATGTCATCTGAGAAGATATTCGTATGGTTCATTTATATACGTGGTAAAGTGTGTGATTGTAAACGTGATAGTTGTGAGTTCGATCCTCACTTGGGTATATTTAAATTATTTACATTACTTCGCTCTGATAGATAAGGTGCGGCATTGAGTTCCAATTTTAATATCTTGAAACTTTGGAGTAGAGAGTGTTATAACAAAAACACCTAGTGTTTTGAAATATGGTGAAGCTGCTTTTTAATCGGTTATGCGACGCAAAAGAGAATATTTTCTATATTTTTATATATTTTCTATTAATTTAATATCACTGATTTCTACGTAGAATTTATCATTAAGTGATATATTACTAACATACGTTCACAAAATGCAAGATTTATTTATAAGGATAAAAAAAATCTAATATAAAGTTCTGTAAAATAACTAGACGAAATAAGTTGTCTAGAAATGTGGGATACATTTGTAGACCTTCATCTTTATATAGTCATCGCAACTATCGGTCTAGGTCAGGTACTAACCTTTTCTTTTGTAAGAGAAGGAGGTTATCAATTCGACTGTATTTTTTTATATAGAATCTTCTTTTTTATTTATCCGGTTCTTAATTATGTGATATTTAAAAGGCATAATAGGTATGCCTGAGGCTTCGACACCTCATATGAATGGAATTGTCGCCTTGGCATAGTTAGGTGGCTTAGGCAATATTTACCGTTTATTATGTAAAAAACGATTAGTGGCCTTTGTGGCTTCATTTTTGACGGTACGGGACAGTTATGGGTTCAAATAGCGTTAAAAAAAATAATTTGCTTTATTTCGTCCTATATTTTTGTAGGTTGGTTAAATAAAGATATAACACAAAATTTTAATACGCATCTGCTAGTTTATTCCGCATATATTAGGGTAAAATGTCATGTCATGGAGAAAATGTTGTCAAGACTCTCCGTTACCTACTTTTCGCTAGAATTCGAGACGTGACGTACCAATGAGTGGCGGAACTTAACACTGCGCTTATTTTCTACCAGAGCGTTTTATTTCTATGTAACTATCTATGTTTTAATCAACAATTTACCACTTCATCGATTTAAATGAAAACAGAATATAAGAAGAGGCTCTTTAATAGATTCATGTTGTACTCGTAATATGAATTATGTTATAAATCGTAAGGTGATTTCATTTTCCACTTCATTAGCGTTTTAATATGTATGATACAATATCTTGCTACTAGTTTTTGTCGGTGACGTTGTCTGTTTGGGAATTGACTACTGGATGAATCGAGAAGTATATATATACGTATACTTAATATAACATAATATTTAAGAAATATTGCATATTAAATATATGTATATTATGATGGAAGGTCGTTAGAAAGGCGACGATTGTGGGTTCAGTGCCTACTTGAGGGAATGATTTATATATTTTCTCGATCTGGTAACAAACAAAGCGCGGCGTTCAACACGCAATGTCTCGATAATTAGGTGGTTACTGGGACACGGAATGTTTTAACACTACGTTCAATTTGCCTATCCTGATATTTGCGAGATACACTGTGAATCATAAAAAAATGCGGAATGAGACAACGAAGTGTCTTGTCACTAGGATCTCTGCCTGCCTATTAACTTAAAATTTTTATACCACACTTTATTTAAATTCGTTTCGCAGGTTTTACAGGATTTCTGGTCTACCTGACCCACGCTCCGTTCACATTTATAATAACAGCATTAATATGTGTCCAGTTAATTTTAGTATCTAACATTGCTGTAATACCATAGGATCGATCTTAACCGCAGAACTTAATATATGTAGATTCTAGATACAATTGCTGTATCGTGGAATGAAGGTCAAAGGTTTAATTATAGAATACTAGCTTTTACCTGCGGCTTCGTCCGCGTGGTCAAATAGAAATAACTAAGGCCCGTATTTATAAATCGCTCTCAAGTCGTAAGATCGATCTTGAGATGTCCTATTCATTCACGACAGAAATATTTTTTCTTGAGATTAGCGCGTTCAACAAACAATCTTTTCAGCTTTATATTAGTACAAAGGTAAGCTAATTCATTTGATACGTTGGATCATCAAGGTTTCAATCCTCACTGGGTGTTGTGGAATATTTATATTAAAATACATCAAGGCCGTCGTAGCGCAGTGGCACAATCGCGTGACTGGAAACGTGTCGGTTGTGGGTTCGATTCCCACTCGGAGGAATGAATTGTTATCTACTATTTTTTTCATTTCCTCGCTCTGGTAACAAGATCGGCGTTGAGTTCCACCACACAACACGCAAAATGTCAGATAAATGGATTGAACGCTAAGTACGTAATTATTAACCAATTTTTTTTTATATATAAACAAAAAACATGGCAAATATAATTTTATTATCATTTGGCTGGCGTCAAACCATTAATATTAGTGCGCGTAATCCACTCATAATGCATAGTGATTTGTTGTTTAAGTAACACTCGTGTTACTGTTCCAACGATAAGATATACATTCTATCATATAGAGTTGACGTATAGTATATCAGTATATTCATAACTGGTTGTGGGTTCGATTCTCAATTGACGACATGTATAAATTTAAAAAAAAATTCTTTCCACAATATTCTTAGGTTGGATGATGGCTTCCCTGAAAAAAGAAAATCTACAAAGCGTTGTCTGACTATAAACAGGACGGTTGTGAGTTTGATTCACACTTTTAGAAAATAATTATTATCACTTTCTTCTTTTCTTCAAATCTCCCTCAAATCCTTTTTGATAATGTTTGCTTAGAGCTTAGTGATAGTGTTAAGAACTTGGGAGTCAGAATGGACAGCACATTTTCCTGGTCGCCTCAAATTGCCGAGCTCAGCCGTAAGATCTTCTGTGCTATAAGAAGTTTGAGAAGATGGAAGAACCTACTACCATTAAAGACTAAAATCTCATTGGCTCAAACTCTTCTTCTCCCTATACTTGATTATGCTGACTCGTGTTACTTAGATTTATCTCAACAACTACTAAATAAACTTGAACGGATGCAGAATGTCGTAATCCGATTTATCTTTGGATTGCGAAAATTTGATCACGTAACAAAATATCGAATTCAGCTTAAATGGCTCACTGTAAAAGACCGACGACAATTACACTCTCTCACACTCCTTTACACAATCCTTTACCATCCTGTCACTCCTTCGTACCTCAAAGAACGATTTAAGTTCTTGGGGTCGAACACCCTCCACTCCCAACACCTTCGTTCCCGCAACAACAATCTCCTAGAAGTCCCATTATGACACACTAAATGCTATGGAGACTCTTTTACTGTTCAAACAGTAAGACTTTGGAATGCGCTGCCAGGTGAAGTTAGACGATCTCCATCGGTAAATATTTTTAAGCGCAGGCTTAAAAATTACTACCTAGAGCAATACTTATAATATGGTCATATAATATGTACGTATATATGCATTTCCGTATTATTTTTGTATGTATGTATGTATGTATGTATGTATGTATGTGTGTATGTATGTATGTGTGTATGTATGTATGTATGTATGTATGTATGTATGTATGTATGTATATATGTATGTATGTATGTATGTATGTTTGTATGTATATATGTATGTATTTGTATGTATATGTTTTTATATTTGTATGTATGTACTTTTATGTTTGTTTAATATTATTATTTTGTTTTTTTTTTACTATACTAAGTAATACTTTTTGCGCCTGACTGTATTCTCTTACATAAAGTCCTGCACTCTTAATGGTTGCCTGTAAGAGATCACTTGTAGTGATAAGGCCGCCATTGCACATGCTAATTTAAGTACCTACATATGTACCTACATAAGTACCCTTTCTTTTATGTAAATTGTGTATTTTTTTCATGTGCAATAAAGTATTATTATTATTATATTATTATTTTCTGCCTATAATATCTAGGACACACATACATACGGCGCGGCGTTGAGTTTCGCCGCTCAATACGCAATGTATCGAAAATTTGAAAGCGAAGTGTCTTAACATTAGATTCCCTGTCTACTCTGCTGTATGCGGGATACAGCGTGAAGCTATACAACATTTTTTATAATAAAAATATATTTACAAATATCTTTGATTATAACAACTGTACTAATAAATTACTTATTGAAATTTATTATATTCTAGGATAAACGTGTCTTGTATTCAAAAAGAATATTTTTCACAGAAAAGCGATATTCAATGAATAAATTTTCTACTACGAGCTTTTAAAAACAAATTTGTGTGGGGACGCTCACTTAAAATCAGCTTTGACAAATAAATATGGGATGATAAAAGTGTTAAATTCTATACAAAATATTTTATTAAAAAGGTATTTTTGCGTTTCCTAATATTAGAGAGAGGAGTTGATATGAGGCCTGTGGTGGCACAGCGAGACTTCTTTCTACCTTTCCCCGATTTTTGGAGGCATTGCGTGTTAAGTGGTGTAACTTAACGCCGCGCTCGTTGCCAAGACAAGGAAATTAAAATATTAAATTTTTCATTGCTTCGCCTCGCACCTGCGCCACGACTGACATGCACGGTACCTAAAGCTACCCGCCGTGTATAACCTAACCTACTATCTACTACATAGAATATAATTAATAACTTTAATTAATTCCACAAAATAATATAGATACGTTAACTCATTGCAAAAGCGCACTCCCAATATAATAAAGTGAAATAGGCCGCGACCTGATTGCATTGCACGGTGCCGGGGTGGGCCTTTAGGCGGGGCTCAATATTATATGCCATCTTGTAATTAGTATAAAGTTGCTATAGTATAGTAGTATATAACAATTGTTTTTTTTGTATTTTCTTTTATAATTGAAACGTATGATGTTCTGTTTGTATAATTTGTCAATTAAGAAAATTAGTTGAAAAAGGAAATCCAAATATCTGGATTATTAATAAGTCTGATTCTAAGCATTGTTTAAGTGAAAATAAATAAATAAATCATCTTCACGCTGTATCTCGCACACAGCAGGGTAGGCAGAGGGAACCTAGTGTTAAGACACTCCGTTCCCCACTTTCTGCCGGATTCTAGAGGCATTGCGTGTTAAGTGGCAGAACTCAACGCCGCGCTTTGCCTGGACAGCAGAGCGAAGAAATGGAAATATATATTTATTTTTGTGCATTTTTATGTTACATTTCAAAGTAAAAAAAAAAACTATAGAAAATATTTATAAACACAACAAGATGCTGGAACTTTATCCACGAGATGAGGAAATGACATTATAAATGATTTAATGAGTAATATACTTAAACTATTTCTTTGTTACCTGCCTGATTCGCCATATCCGCCATACTTCAACACCAGCTCGTCAATCGTGACTCATGTCACTCAGTGTCGATGAGGAAGTTAGATTTGTACTAGGATGTAGGTTCGATTCTGAACTCTATTATTTTAATAGAAAAGACGGTTTTTGAGGTATTGTGGGATGAATAAAGTAAATGATTTGAACGAGCTAAGACTAAGAGATGGATAAAAGTGATTTTATAGGAATGTTAGTTTATGTGAATGTTATTATAAGGCTTAGTGAGTCAAGTATATTATGGGATGTAGTAAATATAACTAAGAAATATTATATGTAAAATATTTATTTACATATTCATTTCTTCGCTCTGGTGTCAGTGGTGCTTCCGGAGTGGAGGAGTTCCGCCACTCAACACGCAATGCCTCCAGAACTCGGCAGAAAGTGGGAAGTATCACGGAGTGTTTTAATACAAGCTTCCCTCAGCCTACACTGCTGTGTGCGAAATACAGCATGAAGATTGAAAAAAAAAAGTAAAACTACTTATCTTAGTTCTCAAAGTATACTTAATAGGGGTACTGAAGAGGTGGTGATAGAGGCCGGTCGTGGCGCAGCGGCACGAGGTGTGACTGCAAAACCGACTGGTTGTGGGTTCGATCCCCACTCGAGGAGATGAAATATTTACTTAAATTTATATTTCCATTTCTTCGCTCTGGTGTCGAGGTTAAGCACGGCGTTGAGTTCTGCCACTCAACACGCAATGCCTCCAGAATTCGGCAGAAAGTGGGGAACGGAGTGTCTTAACATTAGGTTCCCTCTGCCTACCCTGCTGTGTGTGGGATACAGCGTGATGAATTAATCGACGAAATGTCTAAGTGCGATGGGAGTGGTTTCTTTTCTTATAAAAAATTGAGAAATACTGTGTACATATTAAAAGTATTGTTGTTTTACAAGTCTTTTTATACAAAATGTTTGTATGTGTGTGCTTATGGATTTATAATACATGTCAATAAAAGAATAAATATTCTTATTTACTGTGTTTAAAACAGTAATGTTTATATATTCAACTTTATAGAAAAAAATATATTCGTTTACTTTTCCTTTCAACATATTATAATACTTATTGTTTTTAAAAGAACATTTAAACTCCACGTATATTTACAAAAAGTTACCAATTTCTGACTATATTTACGAAAAGTTCTCAAGATTGAGTCGGTTTCCAAGAATGTTTGATGACTAAGTGTGACGCATGAGCTTTGAGCACTGGTCGAAGCAAAAAGGCAAAGAAAATTTTACTGTTAAAGGCCTTAAAGGAATGCAGTTATTACTCTGTTTAGATTGCGAAGTAAAAACAATTAAGTTTTGTTTCATATACTTTATTGTGGATACATTATGTAAAATATCAATAATCTGTGTAAATTTATAGTCAGGTTATTTGGGACAAAATTTAAAAATATAAATTTCAGGGTAACCACAAAAAAATCTCTGTTATGGCAAATAGTGTCTAATTTAATAATTATGCCAATCATTTTTTTATATACTTTCAATCAAAATAAGTAATAAGATTCTTAGGTAACTCTGACACCGTAATATAGCCATCTTCGATAAATAGACTATCCAACACAAAAAGATTTTTTCAATACGAACAGTAGGTACATGTAACTGTGGTTCCTGAGATTAGCGCGTTCAACTAAACACATTTTTCAGCCTTATAATATAAGTATACGAGTACATTAGTATCCTCTATACGAGTGTACGTACGTGCTTATATTATTTTTAATCATTAAATAGAATATTTCTTGAAAATTATATATAATGTTGGCTTTAACACAAATGCTCAAAAGCGGCGCGAGATAAGGAGATACGTTTTTAATTTCCGCTCTTAGCGGCGGTGTAGTATGTTCATTTTTTTTGCATTATATGATAAAACATATATTAAAATGTAGAATTTCTTAAATAAACTGCATTGCGCTTACTGTTTTTGTGCTTTTCATTTTTATTGGGACCGCCGTGGTACAGCGTCTGATTGTAAACGCGACAGTTATAGGTTTCATTTCATTTCATTTTGCCACTCAACACGCAATTCCTCCAGAATTCGGCAGAAAGTGGGGAACGGTGTGTCTTAACACTAGGTTCCCTCTGTCTACCCTGCTGTGTGCGGGATATAGCGTGAAGCTAATTTAATTTTTAATTTTAATTCTAATTTCTACCTAATGCGATATTGTGTAATGTATTTTACGGATATTTAAGACGTATTTAAGATCCCCCGGCCGGAATGGAACAGCTTCAAATACTTAGCGCTATGATTGGCAAATTCTTCAAGTATTATTATTATTAAATATCACTCTGTTCTGGTAAAACAAAGCGTGGCGTTACTTTCTGTCACTAATTATGCAAAAGGCGAAATTATGAAATTATGAGAACGCAGTGGTTTTTAACCTTAGTAGTAGTGCTAGTAACTCATAAAAAAATATAATATCATCATCCATCCATCCAAAAATATAAAATCATCATCCATCATAATCTGTATATTTATCGTTGTCTTATACTGTATTCACAACCTGAAAATTCGCTGTTAGTTAAGATTATTATTTACTATTTTTAATGTATACCGTTTTTTTTATATTTTTTTACACTTTATAACGTTTTTTTAAGTATATTGTAATTTAACTCAAAATGTTTCCATGATTCGCGAATAAAGGCTATACAAATACTTAATATTTAATTTATACCGGATTCACCCACGTTTTATCCACAAACCAACTTAATATCTATAAAATGACAAATATTAACAATGCATACATATTATGTTTAAATATCAAGGTGATGCAGTTTTTTGACGATATCAGGTTTTATTTCCCATAGTCATTTAGAGAGACCACAACTTGACTTCTTTAAATGGTAGGTAACCTATCTATGTATGAAAAAAATGTTCGTCGTTTTCAGAACAAGCTCTCGTAACGGCGTATTCGTACGAAACTCGTCGTTGAAAATGAATAGGTTTTAAATGTCACGCTATTTTTGTACGAATTGTATTGATGAATTTATTGGTTATCTTTTATTTTTAACTTAAGCCTATTTTTTACTATTTGCATTTTCAACGGTCTTTAGTGATTTTTTTTTTGTGAAGTAAAATGTTGATGGTGTTGGTTAAAAGCTTTTTAAATTAAGTGTTATTAGTATGAGCGATTACTCTTCGTAATCTATATCTATTACTATGCGGCTTTGCCCGCTTGAACTACTTCATTTTCTATTTACAAAACTGAATTGTTTTTAATATGTTTAAAGTGTTATTTCACACTTAGAAAAGAAAAATACTTATTTAGAAAACATATAAAAATTTGAACGTAACGGGACTCGAACCCGCGCATCCTGGAAACCGACCAGGCGCTCTGCACGTATGGCTTAGTGGTCAGAGCGCCTGTTCGGTTTCCAGGAGGCGCGGGTTCGAGTCCCGCTTCGTTCAAATTTTTATATGTTTTCTAAATAAAAACTGTATTACTTACAAATCTTGTAAAAATTGTCCTTGTGGCTTCAAATGTTAGCTTTATATTTTAGCCCGCATGTAAAATGGTAGGCAGAAGGAACCTATTATGAATACACTCGGTTCACCACTTTCCTTGTCGAGACATAAAGTGTTGAGTGGCAAAGCTCAACACGTATTGCGCTACGCTTTGTCTTGTTACCAGAGCGACAAAATGAAAATTTTAAATACTTTATTCCCCCAAGTGGGAATCGAATCTACAACCGTACATTTATAATAATATTATTATTTATATTAGCACACGCTGTGCCACAGCGCTCGATGGAATGCAAGTGTACAACAAATGCAAATTTTGTTAAGCTCCATTATAAATATGTTAATGCCACATAGATTTCGATTTCCTCCCAATTTCACCCCCAAGCGAGGTGTTCGGCGGGAGGATAATTTGTACGAGCGATGGGTGGTGCATGCCCATTGTTTCTGGATATACGGTCATGCCGCGGGAGGGAGCTATATAACTATATATATACATACGTATTTTATTGTAGTTACTATTGGTTTATATAATAAATATCGTGAATATCAACGTGCAATTAAAAGTTTCGGTTCAATTTTAGCTAGCTTTTGTTAGCGGCTTTGTCTGCTTTTTTAGCGTCATGCTGTATCCCAGTAGGGTCGGCAGAGGCAGCCTGGGACCCTAGCGTTAGACACTCCGTTCCCATTAAGACTTCCGTTTTCGACTGTTGAACGGCGCTCAACTAATGCCGTGTTTGTCTCATTATTGGATCGAGGTAATAAAAATATTAAATAGTTCATTTAGTAACATTCAGCAAATAATATAGACTATAGATGTTAAGCTATAGTATTCTTATGTATATTAGAAACATTTCATAATTTTACTGTAAATTAGCTAACTTGTCTTTCATGTCAGAAATTACAGTGGCTGTCGACACCCAACACACCTTGCTTGGATATAAGTGACAAGGGCGGAAGAGAGAGCTGTTAGTAATTTGATTTTCTTTTATTTTACAAATAGTAGAGGTGACCTTGAGAGATTGTTTATTCTATAAAAAAAATACTATTTGTAACTTTTTATACAGTGTAAAGTTATATTCTTAGATTTTGTTTGAACGTATACATATGTTATAATTGTTTTATCTATGATACACCGAATAATTGTCACATTTCAGATATTTTTTTCTTTATTTATATTGTATGTACTCACTTCGTGCCAAATTTTCTTAATTTTAGGTCCACGGTAAGTACCCTATAGGTGATTCGATATCAATTTGCGCCAAGGAGTCGTAAACATGAATATATGATATTAACTTCAGCTTGATAGCTCTAACTAATCTCAAGATAAATGGTCTTGACAGACGGACAATGACGCATTTCTCTCGCGTTACAAGATGCAGAGGAAACCTAGTCTATAGTATGTTAACCACTTTCTGCCTAATTTTCGAGGCAATTGGAATAATTTATTTTCCCGACTGGAAGTCGAACACACATCGAATCGCCACAACACGATCTATAGAAACCTTGTAAATTAAACTTACAATAACAAGGAACATTCCTGATTTATGATTGTTTTGGATTTCTACAGTTCAAGGCTATTCAATGATAGATTGACTTGAATTTTCATTATTCGTGTAGACAATAACCTCTTTGTGTAGGATTGTCATTCGTCCCTTGTTATTTAAGGGTGCTGTAAAGGGTTAATGGTCGAAGGGCTGGTGTTATATTATTTTTTTTTCTCTTTCACGCTGTATCCTGCATACAACAGAGTAGGCAGATGGAACCTAGTGTTAAGACATTCCGCTCTCCGAATTTAAGGAAATTTTGTGTTATGTGTTATATATTATCTATTATGTTTTTCTTAATGTAATTTATATAAATAGAAAATCTCTATAAATTCTTATTATTGGGCGAAAATTGTGTGAACAAGAAAATATGGTAATATTTTTTTACATACTCGACATTCAGAGGAGGTTAGCTGAGAAGAAAAACAGACCTTGCAGATTTTTGTTAATAATTGTTTATATTATCTTGACATGGCTACAACATATGCGTCAAGAGATTTTTATTGTGACCTACTTTTTCAATACTTTGTTTATATCACGTGTTAAAATAAGCGGTTATTTTAGTTAATTTTATAGTTGTTTTACGTTAAGCTTGGGCCTGGTTATGTTTTTAAAAATAAATTTATTAAGAGTTTTGAGTTTATTTTCCCTATGCAAAGTTCAACATTGGAATCTCCCTTATCTCTATCGGCTTTGTTTACTTACTTACTTCTATATCGATGCTAATATTATAATACTGACTAAATAAATAAAGGAGTCCATTAGACTCCTTCAGACTACACAATCACTATTCTCAAATCATGACAAAACTTTTGGTGGGCTCGTCTAGCCTTCCTCCATTTATTTTTGCAGCTATATAGATTCTCCTCTTTTAATACAGACAACAGCTGTGTAAAAGAGTATATTAAAATAATATCAAATAAGTAAAAAATCACAAAAAACAAAAGAACAAAAAAACCGAAAAAGGCGCGGACGACCAATGTTCGGGGTGTGTTTTATTTAAATTTAATAAAATAAAATAAAAAAAAAACCCGCCAATCTCAGGAACAGCTGGTTGAAATTGAAAATTCTCTTTGTGTTGTAGCCTATATCTATTTAGTCTATATGTAGAAGGTTGACTAAAGGTTATATTGCGTCGTGCTCCAACCAATAGGAGCAAAGTGTAACAAAAAAATGTTGGAAAAACTGGAGAGCTTGAGAGCTTCCGAGAGTTCATTTAATCAGCTTCACGCTGTATCCCGCACACAGCAAAGAAGACAGGGGAAACCCAGTGTTAAGACACACAGGCATTGCAAGTCGATTGGCGCTCAACGCCGTGCTTTGTCTCGAGGAACCAGAGGAAATGGACATATAAATTTAAATAAATATTTCAATTCATCGAGTGGAGATCGAACCCACAATCAGTCGCTTTTAGAGTCACACTTTGTGCCTCTGCGCCCTAACTGGCTTCAAACTATCTCTGAGTTTCCTTTGTTATTTGCATTCCACCAAACACGCAAATCCGTAGGTAAATGCTAATGTAACCATATTATAGCGTTATCTTCCTGTTAGATTATCTTAGTGTGGTGATAAAAAAAAAACCTAAATAATATGTAAGTACCTATATACGTAACAAGCCTCTCGGTACCTATTTATATTTATGGCGAAGAATACATTCGAAGAGGTTAGTAGTTCATGACATTCGGCCGTTAACCATTAGTCAAAATGATGTATACCGCTACTGACATTTACGTCTTTAGAGGTGAGTCTGTCAGTTCTGTTTGGAAAGTAAAACGTCAGCTTTGTCAGTGTAATTACTTGAATATACCCCAAAACCTTAGATAAGCAAATTGGTTGATCGTTAGAAGGGATTGTTGGTAAATTTGAAGTTGATTAAGGTATTAATAGTCAGCTAGATAGTAAATATTAGGGCTGTAAATACGACGGTTGTGGGTTCAATTCTCACTATGAAGGAAGAAAATATTTTATTTCCTCACTTGTAACCAGGACAAAGCGTGGCGTTGAGTCCCGTCACTCAACACGCAAGGTCTCGAACATTGAGCAGTGCGTGGGAAACGACGTGACTTAATACTAGGTTCCTCCTGCCCACCCTCCTATATACGGGATACAGCTGAAACAAAGATAAAAATAACTATTGTAATAATTTCTAGTTGAGATAAGTTTACCTTCCTCTACTTCTTTTTGCTATTTGATCAAAAATGTATATATAATTTCAATTCTAATGAATCTACATATGCATTCTTTTCAGGCGCTTTATAAAACAAGAGCTTCGTTCGAAATAAAAGGTCAAGACTAGGCAGTATTGTAGTTGCCGGTGCTTGAGTACCTATAGATCCCCTCAAGTAATCTAAAAATATACCATTTTTACAATTTTAAGCAACAAATGTATTATGAGAAATTATTAATATTGTGCAATAAGGATAAGTATGTTGACATGATTTTTGTTTGTTTTTCTTTTTATTTTTAAACTTTTTTTAGCATCACGATGTATCCCGCATAGAAGGGTAGGAGAAAACCTGGGAACCTAGTGTTAAGACACTTCGTTACCATTATGATACTTCCGCTCCCTACTTTCCAAATGGGAATTGAACCCATATCATTGCACTTACAATCATGCTGTGCCACTGCGTCTGTGCCATATCGACCTCAAATTTAAATGAACTCAAATAATAAAAAAACTTAAATATTCGATTGTGGGTTTGGTTCCCACATGGAGAAATAAAACATTATTATTTCCTCGCTTTACTCATAAAACAAAGCGTGGCGTTAAGTTTTACCACTCAACACGCAATATCTTGTAAATTGGATGCAAATTGGGGAACGGAGTATCTTAATACTAGGTTCTTTGCTTAGGCTTTATGCGGGATACAGCGTGAAAATAAAAAAAAAATTAATTAATGTAAAACCGCCTACCTAAAAGAACAGAGGTTAGTAGATATACGTATATAACTTCATTTCATTTGTCACCGTTGCGTCGCTGTCATCAACGTCTCTATAGGGGGGGCTCTTTGATGAATTGCTTAGTAAAAACCTTCGATGACAACTTGGAAATGGGCTTTCATTTCCTAATATATAGTACAATGGGATTTACATATAATGGTTGAACTAGATAATGTATGGAGCTTTAAGTTTGCTTTAAGCATAGGAAGAGAAAGAATGGAATAAATAATAAATACATGAAAATAAAATTTGTAATGTGTTTCACTGCTTGCGACCGTATTTAGGATTTGGGTAATGTATTGATTATTTTATGTTATATATATGTTGGAGTGATGTATTTCAAATGCGATGTTGGGTTACGCCAATGTAAATGGTGTCTACAATATACAAGTTTCAAATTCAAAAAAAAATTTAGGATTTTTTATATAAATATAGTAAAGGCATCAAATACTTACATTTAATTATATTAGAAATACATGAAAACCACTCGAGGAGATGAAATATTTACTTAAATTTATATTTCCATTTCTTCGCTCTGGTGTCGAGGATAAGCGCGGCGTTGAGTTCTGCCACTCAACACGCAATGCCTCCAGATTTCGGCAGAAAGTGGGGAACCGAGTGTCTTAACACAAGGTTCCCTCTGCCTACCCTGCTGTGTGCGGGATACAGCGTGAAGCTGATTTTTAATTACATTAGAGTTCGTTACATATGTACCTATATAAAAAAAATATACAAATTAAATGATGTGCAATATTTCTTTGTGCATTAAATGTTCGGCTATTTTTTTTCGCAAGCAACGTTCAATGCTCGATAATGTAACTATGTACGGTCCAATTCAGAAACTTGTGGTGGTTTATTTTTTTTTAAGTATTAATTTGGATTGCATTTTGATATAGTTATAGAAATTTTTAAGGTATATGTATATGTACCTAATATTTTATGTATAATAATGTATAATAAACCACTTAAAGACAACATTACTAAAATAATATTTACACCAATTTTATTATATCATTTATAATTTACAAGTAAAACAAATTGATGCTATTTAAATGAATCACAATGTTGCTGCAAATTATTAATGTTTATCTTACGTAGATTAAATAGAAGAATTTCGTCACACGTCACACGTCACGTCACAATGTAACCCGCATATAGCACGTTAGGCATAGGAAACCTATTTTTGTTAAGACATTCCGTTTCTCACTTTCAACCAATTTTTCAGATATTACGTATTGAGGGATTGCAGTAGAAAATAATATATTTCTCCAAGAAGGAATCGATACCACAGTCGTCGCGCCATTTATAGCCAGATTCTGAGTGACGACGGCTTGACAATTATCTTAAGTTAGAGAATTTAGTGGTGTTTATTTAAACGCCTACGCTTATGCTTTCAAGTTCTCATTTACAGTTAAGGGCCCTGACCACGTCTATATGATTTAATAGGCTCATCCGTCCGGATATTGTTGTGACATGTATTAACCGACCAATTTAAATGTGCCTGCGACACTTGCAATACTAGTGTAATTACATAATATTTCATTTGTCAGCGTAATATAGATAATGTATGCAAATTGCTGTTACGTGTCGTTTAGTTTTACTTTTAAACAGGTACAGTTAGGTTGACGAGTTGTGACCTACGTGAAGTTTCTCTCTAATATATTTTTCTTTTTATATATTTTGCACCCGAGTGCACAACGTGCAAAAGTTCCGAAAGCCTAACTTCGGGCGCCCACAACTCGTCGAACGTACTGTAAATATTTTTTAGGTCAATGTGCTGGCTAGATCTTGAATGTATGAGTGTAATAGTTATTGTATTAATATGATAACAGTGATTCATATATGAAGGAAGTGGCTTGTTTGGTTTAACAGGTGCGAATTGCGTGGGTGTAGGTAGATAGGTTAATTACTTTGTTAGTTAGCTGGCTGGGAAGTTTGCTGTTTTTTTTAAATAAGTACAAATAACTGAGAATTATGTATGACACTAGACATTTTCTCACTGTAGCACCGTAGATAATTAATGTGCCTTAATATAGCCACCCTTCATCAATGTACTGTCCAACTCAAAAAAAGTAAAGTAAAAGTATTACAAATCGAGTACGTAGTTCTTGAGATTAAAGAGTTCAACCAAACAAACTCTTTGACCTGAGAAAAATATAATCTCTATCTCTATATATAATAAGACAGTAAAAATATTTTGTCTGTACATTTAGTAATTTTGACTGAAATGGACAGAGGGACACTTAAAAAGACTAATAGAAAGCAAAAAGATTTTTTTTGAATTTCTTGTCTGTCTGTCTGTCTGTCGACATATTGTTGTCCGCATTTTTCTCTGAAACTACTGAACCGATTTACTTGAAAATTTCACCAATTGCTTTGTTTTAACTCAATTTAGGTTCTAAAGTTTGGTTCATCAAAATCGGTTCATTAAAAAAAAAGTTATCGTCATTTGAATGAACTCAAGGCATTAGCTTGCCAGCGAATGTTATATAGAAATCGCGCTGGTATGACCCTGGCTAAAGAATGACGTTCGAAACGTCTGGGTTATATGATTGTTGATAAAAATATATATTTTTGAAGCACTATTATCTCTATATATAATAAGACAGTAAAAATATTTTGTCTGTACATTTAGTAATTTTGACTGAAATGGATAGAGGGACACTTAAAAAGACTAATAGAAAGCAAAAAGATTTTTTTTGAATTTCTTGTCTGTCTGTCTGTCTGTCTGTCTGTCTGTCTGTCTGTCTGTCTGTCGACATATTGTTGTCCGCATTTTTCTCTGAAACTACTGAACCGATTTACTTGAAAATTTCACCAATTGCTTTGTTTTAACTCAATTTAGGTTCTAAAGTTTGGTTCATCAAAATCGGTTCATTAAAAAAAAAGTTATCGTCATTTGAATGAACTCAAGGCATTAGCTTGCCAGCGAATGTTATATAGAAATCGCGCTGGTATGACCCTGGCTAAAGAATGACGTTCGAAACGTATGGGTTATATGATTGTTGATAAAAATATATATTTTTGAAGCACTATTATATAATATTTTATACAATAAAGTAAACAAAATTGAATTGTTAGTGGAGATTACCTTCATTAATCATATTTCGAAATTACAAATAGTTTTAGAGAAAAGCTATATCGACTCATGTTATCCCTTACTCTCAGTGTATAAATAAGTATATTAGTTATCTTGGCCATTTAATGTAGATCAAAATGTTGATTAGTAGCACAGATTTGAAATTACGATACTAAAAAATTCTTGCTGTGTAGCGGCTCGCCGACCTCCACGCTTCCTCCCGCGCCCTCGATATTTTGCTTATAAAAATGGATCCGCCGCACCCGCCTAGCTTCCCCCGGGCATGGAAGGAGGGCCTGCTCATCATGTTGCCCAAGGCTGGGAAGAGCCCATAGCAGCCTGAGGGGTACCGATCTATAACCCTCTTTTGCGCGGTCTCCAAGCTGTCCGAGAAGTTATTCCTCTCACTTCTCCAGGCGCACATCCACCCATGAAGCGAGCAGTTTGGCGAGCGGGTATACTACTCTGGTTACACTACGCCGTAACAGCGATCAACCGAAAGGAGAGAGCAATAGTCTTCTTCGACGTAGTACGCGTATTCGACCACGTCTGGCACCCGGACCTACTTCATTAAGTGCTCAGAGCCGGCACCCCCCAGCACGTCGCGCATGTCTTTGCCTCCCTGCCTCAGTGACAGGACATTTTTCCTTGAGAGTTAAGAGTTCGAGGTATAGCAGCGACTCGATCGTTGCCGTTCTTCCCCAGGGCAGCATTTTGTCACCTGCTCTCTACGCACTATACACTGATGACATCAAATCGCCCTAGCGAGTATCACTCAAAGAGAAATCCTGCAGGTGGTCCAGTGGTGAACCTCATCCTCCGTCGAGTGACGCAGGCGCCATACTACGTGAGAAACACCACGCATCACCGCAACCTAAAAATAGAAAGCCTGGAGGTACACATTGGTCGTCTCGCGTCCAACGCATTCCGCTGCGCCAATGTATCGGGTCACCTGCACCTAAGGAGCAGCACTCCGTGGCATATCCGGCCCCCCGAGGTCAGACGTCAGATGACTTCCGAGGGACTTTCTATCCTCCTCTAAATGCGACTCATGAGCCTTGCATTGATCCTTGGTCGTTTAAGCTGGGCCTCCCTCAGGAAACCGAGGGTCTCACCTGACTGAGTTGACCGCCTAGATGGCGTTTGATAATCTTTCCAATCCCGTCCCGCACGCCTCTCTCTGTGTCTGCTCTAGAGCAGGTTATCACTTGAGACCACGGCCATGGAACCAACGCCCAGATGTCGTTCGGAGCTACTACGGAGATGGACGAGAGAATGCTTCAATTCTGTGCCTGGGTCTATAGCAAAGTAAATTTAGAAGCGATTGCACGTATTTTGGAGTTATCCAATAATTATAATGTATTTCGTCGCGGCATTGTTGGTTACATCTTTCGTTTAAGTATTTTTGGGTAAGAGAATAGTAGGTAGTCTGTTGTTTATAATTTCTTTCGTTTAAGTTTTCTGTTGTTTGTGTCATTTGTTCAGGTGTGTATTTTTTTAAACAATTGGAACATTCTTATTGGAGCTACGAAAATGCGGGTTGCATTAAGGTTTCAATAATTTTCACATTAGTAATCTTAAGTGCTTTGCAAACATAGGTACATTATATGAATAATCCAGTAGTTAAAGCGGGCGAAGCCGCGAGCGGGTCGCTAGTTATATAATATTTTCTCTTTTTCTCTATATATAATAAGACAGTAAAAATATTTTGTCTGTACATTTAGTAATTTTGACTGAAATGGATAGAGGGACACTTAAAAAGAATAATAGAAAGCAAAAAGATTTTTTTTGAATTTCTTGTCTGTCTGTCTGTCTGTCGACATATTTTTGTCCACATTTTTCTCTGAAAGTACTGAACCGATTAACTTAAAAGTTTCACCAATTGCTTTGTTTTAACTCAACTTAGGTACTAAAGTTTGGTTCATCAAAATCGGTTCATTAAAAAAAAGTTATCGTCATTTGCCTGCGAATGTTATATAGTAATAGCGCTGGTAAGATTCCTGGCTAAAGAATGACATTCGAAACGTCTTGATTATATGACTGTTGATAAAAATATATATTTTTGAAGCACTATTATACAATATTTTATACAATAAAGTAAACAAGGCCAGTCGTGGCGCAGCGGCAAGAAGTGTGACTGTAAAACCGACTGGTTGTGGGTTCGATCCCCACTCGAGGAGATGAAATATTAACTTAAATTTATATTTCCATTTCTTCGCTCTGGTGTCGAGGTTAAGCGCGGCGTTGAGTTCTGCCACTCAACAAGCAATGCCTCCAGAATTCGGCAGAAAGTGGGGAACGGAATGTCTTAACACTAGGTTCCCTCTGCCTACCCTGCTATGTGCGGGATACAGCGTGAAGCTGATTTATTTATTTTAAGTAAACAAAATTGAATTGTTAGTAGAGATTACCTTCATAAATCATAACAGTGAAGTTTAAATCGTAATTAATTCAACACAGAGATAAAGAACGATTTGATCTTCAAAGAAATATCAAGTAAATACATAGATTTTTTGGTTCGTTCGTTCGTTTGAAATAAATCTATATAAAAATGCCTAAAAACATCCTTTCTACGTGTACTCTGTAATAACTACATATTTACCAATTATTCATTTATCTAATAATATGCAAACAGGAGTTAATATGCAAACATTACAGTTATTTTACAAAGAATATTATGAATCCTTAACCAAATCAATAATTTTACATTTAAGGCTGTTTCTGAAGCAGTACATTAAATTATTAAGTGACGTCAGCACATTTAACAGAGCTTTGAAAAACATAACATAGGTAAAAAGAACGTAATGTTACAAATATATATATATATATAATAAATAATTAGCTTTGTGTATATTTTATGAATATCAAATATCGACGGTCATATTTTTTAGTTCGAAACAATCAAAAATTCTTACAGAAGTTACGATAATGTCGTAAAAAAATCATAATAGAATATTACAGATTAAAGTAACAAAAAATCATATTAGAAGTCATTATAGTTGTCTTTATATTATATATGTTGTTGTATGTTGTCTTTATATTTGTTTGTCATTCTATTATAGGGTGTGAGGCCGCGGCACGAGGTGTGACTGCAAAACCGGCTGGTTGTGGGTTCGATCCCCACTCGAGGAGATGAAATATTTACTTAAATTTATATTTCCATTTCTTCGCTCTGGTGTCAAGGTTAAGCGCGGCGTTGAGTTCTGCCACTCAACACGCAATGCCTCCAGAATTCGGCAGAAAGTGGGGAACGGAGTGTCTTAACACTAGGTTCCCTCTGCCTACTCTGCTGTGTGCGGAATACAGCGTGAAGCTGATTTATTTATTTATTTTATTATAGTTGTCAATCAATTCTGCTTATTAAATAATCATGTATTTTAAGCGGGCGAAGCCGTGGGCGGGCCGCTAGTAATATATATTTACAGCATTACGGTTAATATCCATATTTATTTATATTGTACTTACTACGAACAGAAAAAGAAAGATTATAGAGCTCATCAATTTTTATCTAGTCGGTATAACTACCGCCATCTAGTTATACCAAGGGTAAAGTATTAACCTTAATGCTTTGTTAAAATGTGCCACCTAAACAGATGTTCCGGGGAAATGTAATACAACGCCATGTGAAGATGTGTCTTAATAAATCATCTGGAAAATCGTGAAGCCGGCCAAGTTTAGACCAACTGGTTGCCTTTATTGTCTCGCGTCTGCTTCGGTTATTATAATTATTAAATTTAGGATATATATATTTTTTTATAGTTATTTCTTATAATACAGACTTGTGGTCCGTATCTTTTGTTAAAAAAATAATTAATTTAGATATTGCTATTTAAACATTACTTAAAATTTTAATTATTAAATTTCTAAAATTAATTATTAATATAAATATTAACTACGATTATCTCTACTATCGTTAGTAAATAAATTACACAAAATATATATCAAAATATATATTAAATTTCTTAAATTTAAATATGTTTACACTTTGATTTAAGATTATTAAGACATGGATTTATTTTATATTTTATTCTCACGCTGTATACCGCACATACGTACAGTAGGCATAGGGAATCTGGGAACCTGGTGTTAACACGCTCCGTTCCCATTAAGACATCCTTCTCCAATTTTTGCCGAATTCTGGAGGGTTGTGTGTCGGGGCGGTACTCAACGTTGCGTTTTGCTTCGTTACCCAAAACAGGGAAATGAACATATTAAATTATTAATTTCTTCGAGTGGGAATCGAACCCACAAATATGTGAAAATATAGAAAATGTTACTATTTAACTCATTTGGCTAGCTCAATCATGAATTTATAAGTAAATCTATTTATAATTAAATCGATATTGCAAATATCGACCGATGGGAAAACACCATGACTGGTGCAGATAACGTAATCATTTTGAATTCATGCTTATATTTTATTGCATAATAAAGAAATAAAAATCACTTGTGTTATATTATATAGGAGGAAGAGTCATTTGTCAATAAATAATTATTTAATGCATAGAGTCGTTTTCATTAATATTTCTTTAGTAATATTTATCCGTTAAATTTATTGAGGCCAGTCGTGGCGCAGAGGCACCAACGTGCGACTGTAAACACGACAGGTTGTGGGTTTCGATTCTCACTCGATAAAAAGAAAAATTTTATGTTTTTTTTTCTTACTTTTGGTAAGGAGGCACCGACGCAGCGTTGGGACTAGGGGTCGCAATCCGGGATCCCGGGATTCAAAAATCCCGGGATATCGGACCAAATATAGGTCTTTAAAATCTCGGTTTTAATTTTACAAGAAACCGGGATTTTCAATATTTTCGGATTTTAGAAAGTTAAAAGTTAGTTATTCGAATTAAAACATGCCTGCTATTAAATTCAGGCTTATTTAAGATATACAATTGTATATAACATACATCGGCAAAAGTAAGCGATGAGTTTTCCTCAAAATCCGGCATTTTACGACATTAACCGAGTTTGCCCGACCAACGAACGTACGAATACCGTATTTTCTCATTGGGCGTCGTTGTTGCGCGTTTTTGTTGCACGTCGGTGTTGCACGCTTTTCTTGCCCGTCGATATTCCAGGTGTCATTATTGTTTTTCGTTAATATGATATATATGTTATAACTAACTTCACGCTTTATCCCTAGCGGGGTAGTCAGAACGGAGCGCCAAACGCTACGGTCTCTACAAACCTCTTTCGTCTCGTCCATTGTCATGAATCTCTTTATACATGCCCTCCGGGCGGTCCTCATGCTTTTTACGTGACCTTCCTCCAGTATCTTTGATACTGTTTTCGAAGGTCAACCGAGATCTCCTCCTACCTCTCTTACCGCTTACTTTTCCATCATAAATCTTTTTTGCCATTCTTTCATCACTCATTCGTTCGACGTGCCCAGACCAGCTGAGCACGTTCTTCTTCATTCTCACCGTGACATCGTCGTTAGTACCTGCCATTCTGTGTACCTCTTCATTGCGGATTCGTTCCGCTAAGCTGACTCCGCATATCCTACGAAGAGATCACATCTCCACGGCATTCATCTTTCTTTAATTCTTCTTCTGTAATACCCACGTTTCGCTGCCGTATAACAGGGTCGGTCAGCATTGTGTACGGCCAAAAGCGCAGTTGTGCTGACATTTCGCCATCTCATCAATGCAACCAAGGCTCCGTTAACCTAGTTACCGGCAGCAATACGCCTTTTCACATCCATCTCGCATCTTTCATCTCTACTGAACATACTTCCCAAGTATACCACTTCATTCACTTGTTCTAATATCTTTCCATTTACACTGATCTTGCATTCCGTCCTTTCTTCATCTCTTTCAAAAATCAGAACCTTTTTCTTATTCGCATTGAGGCTTAGACTATTATATTTCCACCCTTCTTTCAGAGAGGTGACCAATGCCTACAACTCGCATTCTGATGATGCAATAAGCACTGCTTCATCTGCCTACAGCAAGCAATTCACATTCAGGTCACCTATTTTCACTCTCATATCACTTTGTTTCACTCCTTGGAGACAGCTATCCAAATACAAATTGAACAACCAAGCTGACATGGCGCAACCTGGTTTAACACCCGATCGGATGTCAAACCAGGGCGACATGCCAGCTCTTACTCGCACGCAGGCTGGGTGATCTCTGTAAAGAGACTTTACAGCCTGCAACAAAGGTCCGCTCACATTGTACCGGAGTAGTATCTCCCATAATTTCGCTCTGTCAAACACCTTTTCCAAGTCCACAAAAGCACAGAAAACTGTTTGGTTAATGGCCAAAAATTTTTCCGTGATCATGCAGAGGGAAAAGATCTGATCCATACACCCTCTTCCGGGTCTAAAGCCTCCTTAGGCCTCCCACAACAGCCTTTCAGATCTCTCTTGCATTTCCAGCATAAATTGCACAAAAACCAGAAGAAGTCCAAGACGCGTGGCCCACCATATTTGTTCATCTCGGCAGTAACTCTATCTGCTCCCGCTGACTTACCCTATTTTGGACTTCGTATTGCACTCTCAACTTCTTTTACACTGATTCCGCCATCAGCTACATCAAGACTCAGCGTTTCACTGTTACTTGAGACTGAGGCGTCATCACATTCATACATCTCCTTGTAAAATTCCGCCCATCCGTGCAAAATGTGTCAAATCGGTTAAATAATAAGCCTATAAGATATTTTTCGTAGCAAATGATTATATATTTTTTTTATAGTATATTTGATAAATATTATTACTAAAGTGTATATATAGTCTATAATTAAAAATTGTTTTATTGAGTAAATATAATTTAATTTACTACTATTCTAAAAATACCCCCCTAACTTAACTCTAAAAATAAGAAGAGGCTTGAAAAATTACTAATTTTGGTACAAAAAAACTAAAATATCGAAAATATCGAAAAAACCGGGATCCCGGGATTTTTCTGAAGTCGATATCGAAAATCCCGGTTTTGCTTGAATGGTCCGATATTGCGACCCCTAGTTGGGACCCGCTACTCAAAACGCAATTGCCTCCAGTATTAGGCGGAAACTGGTGAACGGAAATATTTTAATACGAATGGATTTTCTTAACACTAGCTCTCTAGGTTCCCTCCGCCTATACTGCCGCGAGACACAGCGTGAAGCTGAAAAAAATGTGTAACAATTTACATTTATAAAATACTTTATAATAAAGAAAGACTTCAACATAATCTGTGCTTATTCCTAGCGCTACATTAATACCACATAAATCCTCTCTCAGTAACGAGCGTGTGCGAAGCTCTTAACTAAAGTAAGTTTCATATTTGTAAGCTGCTGTAGTATAGTACTACTTGTATAGTTCACTCGTTTTGTAAGCAAAAGTACGTTAGAATTGCAACTCATTGAAAAATCGCCCTGAAGATGTTTTTACTGTCGGTCCGTGAATAGACGTCTCGTTTGGACAATGGAGGCAATAATATTTCAAATTTGAATCTGTGGTGGATCTGACGTTTAGTAGTCTTTAGTGTTGTCACAAGTAATAATATTTTAGGGATATTTTGTAAAGAGAATATGGTAACTCGTGGTTATTCTGTATTTTAATATGTGAAGAGAACATCATCCTTTTTACAAAAAATACTCGTACGTAGTTTTATGAAATTTTACACAATTATATTTTATGTAGAGAAGGATTACGAAACGCTAACATTTATTTAAAAGAATGCATAAAATGTATATTAAAGGAATAAAATAAATATGAAACACACTACCTAGCTTTGACAATATACAGTTTTGTAGAAAGTAACATACACGGCGCATTGGCATGGTGTATAGTACGCGTCGATTGATTTTCTAGTCAAAATAATATTAGTTTTTCGTGTGAAATCTAAACAAAACAAAGAGCTTTAATCCGTTGTAAATTTTGTTTTATATCCTAATGAGGTTTTCTCTAATAGACAGGTTTATATGTAAGATTTGTAATATGATATCATAAGAAATATGTTTTTTGTACACTTTCCCATGGACCGAGAAATTCATCCAAAGACAGCAAGCACTCGAAACCTAAACGATAGATACCTACTCTACATCGCTTAGGGTTTTTTGTAATCTTTTTTAATTAATATTTTTTACACCTCAGACTCATGGTCCGTACCTTTCCTTATCACACACATTTCGTTTCTTTACTTTTATTTCTTTACATACTACTTAAAAGTTAACACTAAGCCTATGTAATTATATTATACACTAGGGGCCCACTAGCCGCTTTGTCCGCATACCAGATGGTATCATACTATTATTATGGTGCATTTTCCAACAGATTGATATAACAACAATTCATAAATAATTGTTTTCATAATTCAGAAAAAGTGCAATCACTGCGCGAATGATGGAGAGGATGTCATCGGCGGCAATGGAGCCCCTAGTGCGAGTCGAGCCTAGGCTTGCGGCCGTAAACAGAACGTTAAATTATTTTAATTTTACATTTTCTCGAAATGCATATGTCCAAATTACATGCTATAAAAGCCGAAGCCAATCTTCATAAAATTTTCTTGATATTTGAATAACTTTTGCTCAATAAGTAAGTTTCAATATCCATGTCAAACATAAATCAATGAAATATCACCTTGATTTTTCAATTATTTTTTGTCACCAAAAGTTTTATTGTGTCTTATTTCTAAGTATGTCTTAGAAATACAGTGTTGCGGACTTTTTTTTAGGACTAATAAAATAGAATATTTTTACCATACAACGCACTGACATATATTTTACTATTTTTGTAGCGCACGCGCTTAAAGCAAGTCACGTCCATTATTTTTGATATTTCCTTATTCAAGGCTAACTAAAATTTACATAGTAATGTTATATAATCCATTGCATTCCTGAAGAATGTAGTTTTTATACAAAATAAAAACGAGGACCAGGAGATCCAGAGATCCTAGCGTTTAAACGAACAAACTTTGACGCTTTATTATCATATATTAGTATAGATAAAATTTCTGTATTAATATAAAACATCCTTAAGATAGTTTAGTCATTCTTTTAAGTTATGAACTTGATTATAGTTACGTAATCTTAAACTGCACGTATAAATTAAATTAACATATACATATAATAAATAAAAATAAAATTTAGTTTTCACCATCCAGAAATGGGTCTTTTAACGTTTTTAACGTTATTTCTTAGTAGAGTTAATGGACGCATAAAAATAAGATAATGACAAAGATCTGGCGATAATAGATCTAAGTAGCTTTCTCACCATTTTATTATTTTACATTCATATTTTTTACATTATGCTTATAAAAATATAATATCAATATTACTAATTCAAATATATGAATAATCTATGGAATTTCAAATGTAGCAAAATCGCTAGAGACGTTGCGTGAATATTTAACTCCTGCCTTACATTGTACAAGCGCGCCGTGAATGGTAGCTTTAGAACGTGCTTAAACTGCATCTACACGATGCGACGCGAAGCGGACAAAGCATCTATTGTCTGTCTTGATTGTCGTTTTTTTTTTTTGTGCCATTCGATTTGGAGCAATATTGTTTTTGTTTGTTTTTGTTATGGTTTTGGCGTGTGTTTTTTTACATGGCGAAGTTTTTTTTTGATGTTTTTATTTCACTTTCACTAACAGTTTTTTTTTTAAATATACCTACATATTAAATTATTAAGTTGGATATACACTCTATATCGGCATCGGCACATCTGGCTGTAAACGCGACGGTTGGAGCCGATCCCACTCGGAGGAATTAAATACAAAGTGTGGCGTTAAGTTCCGTTGCTTAAAGCAAATTGGTCGAAAAATAGACGGTGAAGAACAGAGCGTATTACGACTAAGTTCAGCCCGCCCTACTATTATGTTTTGTTCAAACAATTAATGTTACGAAAAGAAAAAAAAAACCATAGATAACATTTCAAGTATTCAAATGCTAACATTTACCATGGTTCCCACTTAAACCAGTAACTGGGTTAGTCCCATTTCGAAAATTGCAACCGTAAATGCCTATGCATTTCTGAAGCCTCTGAAAGGGCTCGAATCGTTTTAATTGCTATCCTTTCAGGTTTCACCTATTTTCTTACGTAGGTTCTATGTTGGTAATGTACGAGAAGGAAAACTGTGTAAAAAAATTGTTTGTAAGGATACATTTTTTTTTATATGATGTTTTAGTATGATGCTAGTATTTTTCTGTGTTTATGGTGGATTTAATTGTTAGAGACAATACATTTTTGTTTCTCTTTCTAATTCACTCGAAATGCTTCGATGAACCGGTTTTGTAATGATTGTGATAAATGCACTTTTGAGTATTGTTTTTTGGTAAACTTCTATTAACATTTGTTTTATTAGAATCGGTTCATGCACATAAAAATTATATCAATATATCGATCGAGACGCTAGTTAAATAAAAATATGTAGGCTAGATAGGCCTATAAATTGAGCTAGCCACACGCGGGGATGTTTGCAATTAATAAATAAATAAAACCAATGTAATACTCGTGTGATATCGCTGCTCTCGAAAGTGCTATAGAACAGCTTAAAGGGGATATTTCTGATCAAGATCAGCGTATGTTATTGAATGACGTCGAAGTAGCAGGGTGCCCGGAAACGCCAACGGAGAATTGCGTTCACCTCATCCTCTCCATTGCAAAAAAAATCGGCATAGATCTAAATGAAAAAGATATTGTCAGTGCGCATCGGGCTGGTCCGAATAGGTTGACCAGTGCAACTTCGGTATCTAGCGGCGGGCGCGCGCGGCCACGCCCACTAGTCGTACGTCTCGCTCGCAGAGCTCTGCGAGATGCAATGCTGCGTGCGGCTCGCGTGAGACGCAATCTGACGACGGAGGGCTTAAACTTACCTGGACAGACAAACTCTATGTATATAAACGAACGGCTCACAAAACACAACAGGCTCATATTTTATAAAGCGCGTTCTTTGGCTCGCGAGTATCAATACAAGTATATATGGACTAGAGATGGAAAGATTTTTGTATGTCAGGCTCAGGGGAAGTCAAGACATCACTTGCGCACAGAAGAGGATGTTCATAGGGTTTTTGGCAAAAATCGTGTTGAGTCGTGAAGTTAACCTAGATTATTTCTTTGTTATTATAAAATCTTTATATTCTTTATACTCATTGTGCTTATATATGTAGATTAATTATATTAAAGTATAATACTATTCCGTTCATTACATCAACTAATATATTTCAAGTAGGTATACCTTACATTAACACAAACACACCGCATATATAAATCTAAGCTATTTCAATATATAAAAAAAAACATTTAAATATGTGCATATATACAAGGGTTCAAATTTTCTAAACGACGCTTTATTTCTTTATTCCTGGACTATTTTTACCCAATTTTATAAATATAATTCTATAAATGACTAGTGACAGAAAATACTTTTTGCAGCAGCAAGAATCTGGAATGACTTACCACCTCCCTTAAGGCTTAAAATAAGTGCAGCTTTTTTTTTTTAATAGATATAAAAGCGCATTAGTAGTAGGGATTGGTGCGTTCTGGCTCATTAAATTGATCGCCTTATCAATCACAATTTTCCGCGGATTTTCTCGCGGGTCGCGGTTTTGATTAATTAATTGGCCGCGGATTAAGTTGATTACCCCAGATCCGCGCCTTTTTTCGCGGTTAGTAGCCGCCATAATTTCGAGTCTTTTCATAGAGTAGTAGGGATTGGTGCGTTCTGGCTCATTAAATTGATCGCCTTATCAATCACAATTTTCCGCGGATTTTCTCGCGGGTCGCGGTTTTGATTAATTAATTGGCCGCGGATTAAGTTGATTACCCCAGATCCGCGGCTTTTTTCGCGGTTTTTCTCGCGGGTCGCGGTTTTGATTAATTAATTGACCGCGGATTAAGTTGATTACCCCAGATCCGCGGCTTTTTTCGCGGTTAGTAGCCGCCATAATTTCGAGTCTTTTCATAGAGTAGTAGGGATTGGTGCGTTCTGGCTCATTAAATTGATCGCCTTATCAATCACAATTTTCCGCGGATTTTCTCGCGGGTCGCGGTTTTGATTAATTAATTGGCCGCGGATTAAGTTGATTACCCCAGATCCGCGGCTTTTTTCGCGGTTAGTAGCCGCCATAATTTCGAGTCTTTTCATAGAGTAGTAGGGATTGGTGCGTTCTGGCTCATTAAATTGATCGCCTTATCAATCAAAATTTTCCGCGGATTTTCTCGCGGGTCGCGGTTTTGATTAATTAATTGGCCGCGGATTAAGTTGATTACCCCAGATCCGCGGCTTTTTTCGCGGTTAGTACCCGCCATTATTTTTTGGGTGCGTTCTGGCTCATCAAAAATTTCGCCTCGATCGCCTTATCAAACATTTTTAAAATAGCAGTGTATTAGTGTTTTTTATTTCTTTAACATAAGAATACCTAACCTAACCTAACCTACTCATCATAGAACCGTTTCATATTTGTGTTGGTGGCGCACCATTTTGATTAATTAATTAATTAACCGCGGATTTCGTTTTACTTTTTTTTTGCATAACAATACTAACCTAACCTAACCTAGTTCGCAGTAAAATTGTTTTCGTATAATACCTACTCATCATAGAGCCGTTTCATATTTGTATCGGTTGGTTATCACCTAGTTATTTTGTTGTAATCATCTCTGACTCAGGGTTAAATATTTAATACAATCAACGCTGATTTGAAAGGCTACGTAAGCTGATGTACAATACTTGTTGATACATGTCTCACCGGGAGACGAATTGTACCTGCCTTTGAAAGAGGAAAGATTTATATCCCTTAAGTATTTCTTTTGCAATTATCTCTGAGTCACTGTCCGTTTCAATATTACATTCATGTCCCTACAAGTTTCATAGGGTGGAGGGGTGCTTTCATACCGTATATAAGCTGCACTGGAAGCTGTTCTGATATGAAATAATTGTTGTTCGTGATACGTGAAAGTGCTCTTCCGATACGAAACAATGGCGGTGAGTATTATTTTTAAGTCATTTACTAATTTATTTATGTTGTTGCCCAGTAAATATATTGTGTACTTTTTCATTATTGCAGCTGTCAAGTAACAACTCGTTTGATTACAATATGTGTGAAAAAATTGAACAAAAGCAACGCTTAGAAGGGTGAGTTTTACCTCTTTTGGTTTTTTTTAATCATCTGCGTGGTGGGAGGTTGCTGTGTACTGTATTTAAAAGATGTTTGCACTGGGAATAGAAGCATTGTGTTTGTAGTGATTATCGGCATCAGTATGTTTTCTCTAAGTTCCGACGAAATAGCATCTTTGAGTAAATCACTCATTGTGACCAAACTACACCGATATGTGCGCATTTGGTACATTAGTGGGAAACTGCCAGAATCTCTGAAGATAGATCCGTGTATAGTGCCTTATTTTACACCGTGTCCTGGACATGGCAATATCAATAGTTCTGGTGACACAATAGACGGTCCTTTCACGATGCAAGCGTATTGTGCTATGTGTAGAGAAATAAATAGAAGTACGTATTTTTAAATGTGTGAACAAAAAATAAATATAGGTGATATTCGTTTCAATAATTTTTTTATGTTTTTGTTACAGTGTCATAGAAAAAATACGGAAACAAAGAGATGCTTCGCTACTACCCCACGAAGTAGCACAGAGTGGATCGGGCTTGCAAGAATCCTCTACAGCTGTACCGTCTACATTTGAACCTGGAAAAGACGTCATCGAATGTTCGAGGTGTAAATTGCTCGTTTCAAAAAGGTATTATGCCAGCCATTTAAAAAGCAGCCTTCATAAAAGCAATATCTTGCGATTACATGATAAGTTATCAAATGTGTATTTGATTGATAGTGCGTTTGGACAAAGAGTGGTGACTTATCGAATAACACACCCCTCATCATTAGGAGCGGAATTTCAAACCCCTGAAAGTTTTCTTAATGATATTAAAAGCACTGTCTTAAACTTAATAGATGATTGCATAAAAACTTTAACATTAATAAAAATTAATTTTATCTTGCACGCTGATTTTGTTCAGGAAAGTAAAAGCTTAGAAAATTCATTCGATTTTCAAACCGTCAATAATTCTATATGTATCGGTGATGATTATGAAGCAACTTACCAAATAATAATGAATGACATTTGTAATAAAATAAGTGAGTTTGAGAAAAAAGATAGTGGATGGAGTCTTAAAAAAATAAGAAATATTGATTTGAATGTTAATAAATTTAATCCTTTGAGGGGGTCTTCGTATATTGACTTACCAATTGACATAAAACATAAAAAGGCAATTATAAACGTCAAAAATAATGATGTGCAGTGTTTCAAATGGGCGGTACTCTCTGCTTTATATCCAGTTACAAAAAATTCAGATAGAGTGAGTTCATATATTCATAATCAAAATAAACTTAAATTTGGAAAAATATCTTTTCCTGTAAAACTCAAAGATATTCACAAGTTTGAAGAATTCAATAACTTAAGCATAAATGTCTTTGGTCTCGAATATAATGCTGAATCTCGATGTAATAGACTTATAGGTCCGCTATACTTTACAAAACATCGAAAACTTACTCATATTAATCTATTGTATATAAACAGCGGATCGCGTGGGCACTATTGTTACATAAAATGTCTTTCTAAATTACTTCACAAACAGATAAATCGGACACATCGCGCTATTCACATTTGCGATGGTTGTTTGATGCACTATCCATCTAAAAAATGTTTAGATCAACACCAACATTTTGATTGTGTCCACATTTGTACTGATTTACCAGATCCAATGAAAACAAAAAAGAACTGGTTTAATGTAGAAACGGCTAGCAACAAATTAGCGTTTAATAATTACGAGCGAAAGCTTAAACTACCATTTGTAATATACGCAGATTTCGAGGCATTTTTAACCCCCATTCAAACATGTCAAAACGAGGCTACGAAATCGTACACCAATAACATACAAAAACATGCGGTGTTTAGTTTCGGTTATTATTTAAAGTGTTCATATAATGACAGTCTCTCCATTTATAGAACGTATACGGGCGAACGTTGCGCCGAACAATTTATGAAGCATTTGAAAGGGGATTTAGAATTAATTTGTAAAGAAAACTCTTTTCCTAAACCTCCATTACCGCTATCGGAAAGTGATAATTTGCATGTTTTACAAAGTAAAGTTTGCTATATTTGCAATAATGATTTAGATAATAATAATAATGTTATATGTTATGATTGGTACAGTGGTAAATACGCAGGTGTTGCTCATACGTGCTGCAAGAAAAAGTACAAAGCCCCACGATTTGTCCCGGTATTCTTGCACAATTTAGCTAATTACGATGCCCATTTTATTGTGCACGCTCTAGGTTTTGAAGAGGGTAAAATTGATATAATCCCTCAAAATAAAGAAAAATATATTTCTTTTTCAAAATATTTAAAAATTAAGAATAATAATATCTCGTTAAGATTTTTAGACTCATTTAAATTTATGTCAAGCAGTCTTGATAGATTAGCACATAATATAAAAACACATCAATTTGTTGAGCTCAAAAAAAATTACCCGCGAGATGAAGACTTTAAAAGATTAATTAGGAAGGGTGTATATCCATACGAAATAATGACTTCGTTCGAAAGTTTGAAAATATCATCATTGCCAACACAAAATCAATTTTTTAATTCGTTGGTAAATACAAATGTATCAAATGATGATTATAGACATGCCCAAGATGTTTGGAATCATTTCAAATGTGGAACCATGGATGATTACACTAGTTTATATTTGAAAACAGACGTTTTGTTGCTGACCGATGTATTTGAAAACTTTCGCAATATATGTATGAAAACTTATGATTTGGACCCTGCTCATTACTATACCGCACCAGGTTTGAGTGGGGATGCCATGTTAAAGTCCACAATGATAGAATTAGAATTATTAACAGATTTTGATAAAATAGCTTTCATAAAAAAGGGTATTAGAGGTGGTATATCGCAATGCAGTAACAGATATGCGAAAGCAAATAACAAATTTATGGAGGATTACGATAGCAAATTGCAATCCTCATATCTAGTTTACCTCGATGCAAATAATTTATATGGGTGGGCTATGTCACAACCCCTTCCAATCGGTGACTTTGAATGGGTCGATGTAAATGTTGATTTCAACATAGCAAACGATGCTGAATATGGATACATATTAGAAGTCGATTTGCAATATCCTGTTGATATACACGATAGTCACTCGGACTTACCTTTTTGCTCTGAAAATATATCCATCGGTGGTAGTAGAGAAAAAAAACTAGTACCCAACTTGAAAGATAAAAAAAAATATATTATTCATTACAGGAACTTAAAACAATGTATAGACAACGGTTTGCATTTACATAAAATTCACAGAGTTCTAAAATTCAAACAGAGGGCGTGGTTGTCTAAATATATCGATTTAAATACCAAAATGCGGTCCACGGCGTGTACTGAATTCGATAAAGATTTTTACAAGTTGATGAATAATTCAGTATTTGGAAAAACTATGGAGAATATTGAAAAACGAGTCAATGTTAAGTTACTCACACATTGGTCAAACAATGGTGGTATGGAAGGTGCGCAGAGTTTGATATCCAAACCTGAATTTCATAGTCTATCGATATTTTCTGAAAACTTGGTTGCGGTTCAATTGAATAAAACCAAACTCTACTACAATAAACCGATTTACTTAGGGTTCTGTATATTAGATATATCTAAAACACTTATATATGATTTTCATTATTCATTCATGAAAAACAAGTTTAAAGAAAATTTAAAATTACTTTATACAGATACAGATAGTTTGATATATCAAATTTTCACAAAAGATTTTTATAATGACATTAAAATTGATTTGGATAGATATTTTGATACATCCGATTATCCTCCCAATAATCCATATGGGTTCCCCCTCATTAATAAAAAGAAAATAGGACTTTTTAAAGATGAAAACAATGGAATGATTTTTAAAGAATTTGTAGGCCTCCGATCTAAAATGTATGCAATGGATGTAGGTGATAAATTCATTGCCAAAGCCAAGGGGGTAAATAAAAGCGTAACAAAATCTTTTCAAATAAAGGACTATAAGGATTGTTTGTTCAAAAAGAGAATTAAAATGGATTCAATGATACGGTTTAAATCAATTAAACACATAATTTACACCCAAAAAAATAACAAAGTTTCTTTATCGCACAATGATAGTAAACGTTATTTAATAGAAAACTCTACAGACACACTTGCATGGGGTCATTATAAATTACAGTGATTAGGTATTTTGTTTTGTATAATCATTTATTGTAAAATATGAGGTATGTATCTTGAATATATGAATCATACCGTTAGAGTAAGATAGTTATAATATTTCTCTAATTTGTAATATACACCCTAAACTCGGCATAGTATTGTTAGTATAAGTTAGCCATAAGACTTCTTTAATTTGTACATATATATATATATATATATATATATATATATATAAATAAAATAAATAAATTATAATAAAAACCCATGTATTATTTCATAACCACCCCATTTGTATTAATAACGTTTAGCAGGGAGGTCGCAGACTAGAAAAATGCATCATTTTATTCATCCATTCACCGCTATAGTTGCGGGTCCTAGCGGATGTGGAAAATCTAATTTTGTTACGCATTTTCTGAATTATGTTGAGGATATATGCAATACACAATTTAATGAAATAACTTGGTGTTACGATGAAATGCAACCCTTGTACAATTTACCGAATGTAAACTATAGTCAGGGTATTCCCGATTTAAGTATGTTCGATGGTAAACAGCCTCAATTGCTCATAATCGATGATCTAATGAGGGAATCCGATGGGCGCATCGTTGATATTTTTACAAAAGGTAGCCATCACAGAAATTTGAGTGTGTTTTACATTTCACAAAATTTGTTCCATCAGGGTAAAGGACAACGAGACATATCTTTGAATTCAAGTTACATTGTATACTTTAAAAATCCTCGTGATAAGACACAAATTCGCTACTTAGCACGACAAGTTTACCCTGAAAATTCAAAATTTGTTGAAGAGGCTTACAAAGACGCAACCAAGGAGGCACATGGATACCTGATGATAGACCTTAAACAAAATACTAATGACATGTGCCGCTTTAAAACTAAAATATTCCCGTTTGATGCAAATTGTACGGTATATGTTCCTAAAAAGAATGGGTTTAAATATAACAAACATGAGGAAATTTTTATCAGTACTTAATAATGCCTGCTCGAGTAAATACGCATCGCAGTTTATTGAAGGCATTACATACACTAAAACCAAAATATCGCAAGGCATTATTAAAATCTTGTGGTGATGAAGAAATACACTGTATATGTGAGTGTATATTTAACATTTTGAACGGTAAAATTTCCCTTAATGATAAAGATAAATCAAAGTTGAGTAAATATAAAACAATCCTCAGAAAATTAATCTTAAAAGGGAAAAATAAGTGGCGAAAACGTATTATTGTTCAAAAAGGTGGTGCATTTTTACCTATAATTTTGGGAGCTATTTTAAGTGGATTATTTAGTTGTATAATTTAAGCACAATGGAAAACGTGAAAAAGATGATCTTGATAGAACCCGAACTAATAGACAAATTAAAACAGGAGCACGCCAGCGACAATGTTTTATCTCGCCTTGACACGGAAATGCATAAAATCTTAAAACGTAATGTCGGAGATCGTGAAAAATGGTCTTTGTACATGCAAACATTACAAAGATATTTACATTTCACCGAGCAAGATCGAAAATCTTTCAAATTACCCATCATAGCGGAAGAAACAGACCATTCAATAAAAAATCTATTTCCATCGGGGACCAATAAAGTACTAAAATCCCATAAAAGTCATAGCAAAAATAATGAATCAACACTCGTAGAACAGGTCACAAAACAAGAGGACGCACTTCCGAGTGTATCTGGGTCTTTAGCCCATTATACCTCAGACTACATAAGCAGATTGCTACCAAAGACATTTAAGAAAAAAGGTGAATTGTTGATGGATACAATAAATAAACATAGAGATAAAATATATTGGAATGATGATGGTACTATTGTTGTTAATAACGAATTGATTCCTGGTAGCAATATTGCTGATTTAATTAATGACGCTTTGAGACGACTGAAACGTCCTCGACCGAGAGGGTGGGAAAAATTTGTTGTAGCATTGAAAGATATAAAAGTACCTCTATATTGTATAGGTAATCCTAAAACGCTTGAATATATGAACAATCTCTATTTATCAGAATTTAGAGAAACTACTCCTTCCAAAGAACCATTGCAAATTACGCCATCTCCTGCATCTCAGAATAGAAGAAGTAGATCCTCCTCTGAATCTAGGAAACTTAATAAAAAAATTGATTGGGAAAGATGGACCCCGTACTAGATATAAGTAGTATATACTATGATGTATCTCATCCAGCTGGTTATAGTAGTATAGCGAGCTTATCAAAGGCAATGAGGGGGACGATGACGAAGACAGATGTAAAAAAATGGTTACAATCTCAAGAAACTTACACACTGCATAAACCCGTACAGAGACGATTCCCTCGGAATAAATACATATTATCAAACTTTAACGACCTTTGGCAGGCTGATTTGAGTGATATGAGGACGTATAGTAACTATAATGATGGTTTTAATTATATACTTTGTGTTATAGATGTATTTAGTAAATATGCGTTTGCGAGAGCCATGAAAAAGAAAGATTCTCAAACTGTGAAAACATGTTTTGAAAGTATTTTTAGTGAAGCTAACAGTACTCCTAGACATATACAATCAGACAAAGGAACTGAATTTGTTTCCAAAGATGTTAGAACGTATTTCAAAAGTAGAGACATTAATTATTATACTACTAATAATCCTGATATAAAAGCAAGTATAGTGGAAAGGTTTCAAAGGACTTTAAAAATGAAAATGTGGCGTTACTTCACCCATAACAACACGTATAAATTTATTGATATATTACAAGATTTATTATATTCCTATAATCACAGCTATCATAGAAGCATAAAAATGTGTCCATGTGATGTAAACTCTAGCAATATTATGACTGTTTGGTGCAATTTGTATGATAAACAAACCAATTCGAAGTATACAACTGAAATAAGAGCAAGATTTCGCATTGGAGATTATGTAAGAATAACCAAGTATAAACATATATTTCAAAAAGGTTACGAAACCAACTGGAGTGATGAAATTTTTGTAATTTCATCGATAATTTACAGATCCCCTTTCGTTGTATATAGCATTAAAGACTTGCAAAATGAACCAATCGTGGGGACTTTCTATGAAAGAGAGTTACAGAAAGTAGAATATACCCCCACCCTAGAATATAAAATTGATAAAATAATACGTTCACGGTATTCGGGTCATAGAAAAGAGTTGTTAGTAAAGTGGAGAGGATATCCAGATAAATTTAATAGTTGGATAAAAGCGGCAAGCTTAAAAAAAATATGAGTGAAGAAAGTTTTTATTTAACGTTGCTCAGCAACAGCTCAATGACATATTTCTCAGAAAACACAACTACAAATTTTTCTACTAAGTTACCGAAAACTATTAAACTAGATGGAGTGTGGGTAGTGGGGGTGGTAGAATTTCAGTATCCATGTTCAATGTACACTGTTCAAGAGAGCCAAAATGTTGTACATATTGCAAAGACAACAAAAATTGTAGGCATCGAAAATGAATCACCTTCATCAGTGTTGTATAAAACACGCATTCCTGCAACCAACTATGAGAACACCAATCAAATTTTGAGCGCTTTAAATAAAAATCCAATGTTAATGGATACTATAAACTTTCGCTACGATGATGTATCAAAATTGGTATTAAGGAAAATTTTGAATAACAATGTTACTAGAATAACATTATCACCAACACTGGCACTGCAGTTAGGTTTCGCGCCAAAAACAAATTTTGTTACCACTGCCTTTGGAAAGTATCCGGTTAATTTGCATTTAGGTTTACCGTCTCAACTTTTTGTGTATTCAGATATAATCTCCCCTCAAATTGTAGGGGATGTAATGTCATCTCTATTGAGAATAATACCATTAGACCCAACTAAATATATTTATGGCTCATACAAAATGCACATTTTCTCACCAGCTCACTATATACCCGTAATGCGTAGAGAATTTGATACAATTGAAATAGATATAAGAACAAACACAGGTGAAAAGATACCATTTCAGTTTGGGATCTCATGTGTTAAACTTCATTTTAAACGTTTACAATGACCCATAATCACTACAAAACCGATTGTCCATATGAACATTACTACTCACATCAAGCAGGTTCGGGAGTAGGTGTAATTTACAAAGGTGCTCCATATCAACGTGGACATGGTATTGGAAGTTTTTTAGGTGGATTATTTAGATCTGTATTTCCTATTTTTAAAAGCGGTGCCAAGGCTATTGGAAAAGAAGCTTTGAACACAGGCGTTGGTCTCTTAACGGATATGATTAATTCCCGACCTATGAATGAATCTATAAAAACTCGTTTAAAAGAAGCTAGTTCAAATTTAAAAAGAAAGGCAGATCAAAAAGTTGATAACTTGGTTGGTTCTGGGTATAAAAGTGTGAAACGAATTAAACGTTTGACCAGTTCATCGAGATCGTCGCGTAGGAAGGGTGAAAGAAAAACACGTAGAGTAAATAAAATTAAGGATATTTTTTCGAAGTGAAAAATGTCGTTTTTACATAATCATTCTTGCGAGTGTGTTAAGTCAGAATTAGATTTATTCGCTCTACCATCAACGCAAACAAGTATAGAAAGTGGACAATGGGTTCATTATAAACCTATATCATCTTTGTCTGATGATGGCCCTATTGAGTTTCAAGTGCCCGGTACTGGAGACGATTACATTGATTTATCTCACACATTAATCAGTATCAAAGCTAAAATTACGCAAACAGATGGCGGTGAAGCTATTGATGTAGCACCAGTAAACAATTGGTTGCATTCACTATTCAGTCAATTAGACGTATATTTAAATCAAAAACTCGTGTCCCCACCCAATAATACTTATGCATATCGTGCTTACATAGAAAACTTGCTTAATTATGGCCCAGCAGCAAAACAATCACATCTCACCTGTGGATTGTGGTATGAAGATACCCCCGGGAAAATGGAATCAACCGATGATACAAATGAAGGTTTTCGTAAACGAAAAAATTTGGCTATAAACGAAATTGAAATGATTGGACATTTACATAGTGATATTTTTAATCAAGAAAAATTTTTAATTAATGGTGTTACATTAGGAGTGAAGTTGGTTCGCTCACGTGAGGCTTTCAATCTTATGGCGACTAAAGCTGATGCGAAATTTAAAGTAACTATTAATGATGCATCTCTTATCATTCGTAGAGCTCGAATAAATCCAACTGTACTACTTGCTCACGAAAAGGTGTTGGCTTCTACTACAGCAAAGTATCCTATAACACGAGCTGAAGTTAAAGTTTTAACGATCCCATGTGATGTACAGGGCAAAACTCTTGATAACATTTTCCTCGGTCAAGTGCCTAAAAGATGTATTGTCGGATTTGTTAACAATTCAGCTTTTAATGGAAATTTGACTAGCAATCCTTTTAACTTTGATAATTTTAAAATAAGCTCTTTTAGTTTGTATGTGGATGGCCAACAAGTTCCAACGAAAACTTTACAACCATCCTTTAATAACAATGTCTACACCACAACGTATCAGACACTATTCTCGGGAACCGGTATTCACTTTTTAAATGAAGGTAATTCAATATCAATTGAAAACTATGCACGAGGAAATTGTCTAATGGCCTTTGATCTAACCCCGGATCTATCGGCAAATTCCTCATCTCATTGGAACTTGATTCGTCATGGTAGCGTTAGGTTAGAGGTTCGGTTTGAGACAGCTCTCACAAAAACCATTAATTGTCTTGTTTATGCAGAATTCGATAACGTTATTGAGGTAAATAAAAATCGCGATGTTAACGTTGATTATAGTAGTTAAGTATAATAATGTATTAATTATTTGTATAGCATCATTAATTTGTAAGCATTGTTAGCATCAACGTGTTTTATCATAAATACATGTAAAAATGGATACATATGAGCTGCAAAAATTTATGAGAAAGATAAACCCGCAAATCGAGTATAATGTTTTTGCTGCAAACAGATTACCAATATACTCTAGTTTACCTATATACGTTATTAGCAACATGGATCCTGATACGAAACCAGGGTCACATTGGGTTGCCATTCACATTGATGCTGATGGTGTAGGTGAATACTTCGATTCTTATGGCCGTAAACCAATTAAGATGCATGAAAAATTTATAAAAAGAAATTCAAAATTATGGTCTTATAATAATAAACAAGTTCAAAATTATTTTACTACTGTATGTGGTGAATATTGTTTAATGTATTTATATTTTAGATATAGAAATATGAAAATGTCTGATTTTCTTAACATTTTTTCTAATAATACTTTGTATAATGATTTAATTGTGGATGTAATGTTTAAAACTATTTTTTAAATAAAATATTTTTTTATTGTACAAATGTGTTTGATTTGAGTAATAGTGAATAAACTATTAAATACAAAATAAAACAAACGAATTCATGACATATTTAATTTATTAGGATAATATTTTATAACGATGGCTCATAACATGATGGATGATAGATTGATTGTAATAAGATTATCGCTTCGTAGCTGCAAAGTAAGACTTTTTACACTGACTACTTCCTGCGATTTCTTTGGTAATGTTGTATATAATATCACGCAAGCTTTCATAAAGTTCATTACGCTCAGATTGCACATAGTATTTAAGGCGTACTTCTGCATTCTTCCAGTACTCGGTGGCAGGCAATCCGTTTAGTTTCTTTGTGTCATATAGTTCGATTTTTATGAAATGGCTTGCCTGCGAACCATCGTCCGAGTTTGTAGAAATATACGATGTTCCCTCAGGATTCGATTGAGCAACACATGATGATAATATTATTTTCTTTTGCTTCTTTGACTTCTCAAAGAAACCACTAATATCATTGCAGGCTCTCTTTTGTTTGGGTTTTTGTATTTTCATAGGGGCGTCCTCTTCAGCCTCATCTCCGCTTAGATTAGAATAGTAATAGTTTTTAAATGTACAATCAAACGAGTTGTTACTTGACAGCTGCAATAATGAAAAAGTACACAATATATTTACTGGGCAACAACATAAATAAATTAGTAAATGACTTAAAAATAATACTCACCGCCATTGTTTCGTATCGGAAGAGCACTTTCACGTATCACGAACAACAATTATTTCATATCAGAACAGCTTCCAGTGCAGCTTATATACGGTATGAAAGCACCCCTCCACCCTATGAAACTTGTAGGGACATGAATGTAATATTGAAACGGACAGTGACTCAGAGATAATTGCAAAAGAAATACTTAAGGGATATAAATCTTTCCTCTTTCAAAGGCAGGTACAATTCGTCTCCCGGTGAGACATGTATCAACAAGTATTGTACATCAGCTTACGTAGCCTTTCAAATCAGCGTTGATTGTATTAAATATTTAACCCTGAGTCAGAGATGATTACAACAAAATAACTAGGTGATAACCAACCGATACAAATATGAAACGGCTCTATGATGAGTAGGTATTATACGAAAACAATTTTACTGCGAACTAGGTTAGGTTAGTATTGTTATGCAAAAAAAAAGTAAAACGAAATCCGCGGTTAATTAATTAATTAATCAAAATGGTGCGCCACCAACACAAATATGAAACGGTTCTATGATGAGTAGGTTAGGTTAGGTTAGGTATTCTTATGTTAAAGAAATAAAAAACACTAATACACTGCTATTTTAAAAATGTTTGATAAGGCGATCGAGGCGAAATTTTTGATGAGCCAGAACGCACCCAAAAAATAATGGCGGGTACTAACCGCGAAAAAAGCCGCGGATCTGGGGTAATCAACTTAATCCGCGGCCAATTAATTAATCAAAACCGCGACCCGCGAGAAAATCCGCGGAAAATTTTGATTGATAAGGCGATCAATTTAATGAGCCAGAACGCACCAATCCCTACTACTCTATGAAAAGACTCGAAATTATGGCGGCTACTAACCGCGAAAAAAGCCGCGGATCTGGGGTAATCAACTTAATCCGCGGCCAATTAATTAATCAAAACCGCGACCCGCGAGAAAATCCGCGGAAAATTTTGATTGATAAGGCGATCAATTTAATGAGCCAGAACGCACCAATCCCTACTACTCTATGAAAAGACTCGAAATTATGGCGGCTACTAACCGCGAAAAAAGCCGCGGATCTGGGGTAATCAACTTAATCCGCGGTCAATTAATTAATCAAAACCGCGACCCGCGAGAAAAACCGCGAAAAAAGCCGCGGATCTGGGGTAATCAACTTAATCCGCGGTCAATTAATTAATCAAAACCGCGACCCGCGAGAAAAACCGCGAAAAAAGCCGCGGATCTGGGGTAATCAACTTAATCCGCGGCCAATTAATTAATCAAAACCGCGACCCGCGAGAAAATCCGCGGAAAATTTTGATTGATAAGGCGATCAATTTAATGAGCCAGAACGCACCAATCCCTACTACTCTATGAAAAGACTCGAAATTATGGCGGCTACTAACCGCGAAAAAAGGCGCGGATCTGGGGTAATCAACTTAATCCGCGGTCAATTAATTAATCAAAACCGCGACCCGCGAGAAAAACCGCGAAAAAAGCCGCGGATCTGGGGTAATCAACTTAATCCGCGGCCAATTAATTAATCAAAACCGCGACCCGCGAGAAAATCCGCGGAAAGTTTTGATTGATAAGGCGATCAATTTAATGAGCCAGAACGCACCAATCCCTACTACTCGCATTACAAAAACGACAACTTGACGCAGAAAAATATAACATACCTTCTAAAAAAAACTAAAATATTATTTTTAGTCCTCAAATTTTAAATATATGTATATGATTAAATTTTAAAACTTATTTATTTATTTGTAAACCTAAAGCTAATGTATATATGCACAAAAATAGGAGCACGCATGCACACATACACGCACACAATACATACACACACAAGACACACACGCACACACACACTCACACACACATATGAACGTGTAATTTTTTTTTTTGTTTAGTTTTTTTTTATTATTACTATTGCAAAAAATGTTAAATAGCCTAAATATATATTAATTATAACAATTAATTATTATATATGTTTATATATATTTTATATATTTTTTTTAAGAGTACGATGGAGTTTGTTTGTTCTGTTTGGTTTGTGTATCAAAATTTCCAGGGTGTAACTGAAAAACAGCGATGCTTGAGAATCAAAACTCAAGCATCATTTAGCTGAGTTACACCTTTTGCCATAATGTCAATTGTTAATGTTTATGTCTATAGTTATAAAATTGTATGTTTTTATGGCAATAAATGTTTATTATTATTATTATTATTATTAATACTAACAAACACGCCTTCCCTATCTGCTTAGATACCTTCATATATTTAAAAAACTTTTCTCTGACGGATACAGCGTAAAGCAGTGAGATAACATATTTCAGGTTATACTTTTTAATTTTTGGTATTTTTATTCCTCATTATTTTCGAATTGGTTTAATTTGTACTTTTTTTTCCAAAAACTTTTTTTTAATAATTTTATAGTATTTTCAGTTGTGTCCTAAACTACATTTTTGAATTCATCCTAGTAAACAAAATGAATTTTTCCATTTTAAATATTAATATTATATACCAACTACAAAATTAATAAGTATAAAAAATTCGAGAGTAAATACTATACTATATATAGCTTCGATTATATGAAGATATTTCACGTGAACAAATTTTATGCTTTTCAAGCTTTTTTAATAAGCCATGCTAATAAAAGCTCACTATGTCAAAACCCTTATCAGTTCGTTGGCATATATAGCTTATATGCTGTATGTATGTATGTTCATCCGCCCCAATTCTCACAACGTTTAATATCCGTTATTGAAAAAAATATATATGAACGATTTCTTTGCTCTCTGGCTTGTTTCTGTAGCTTGAAAGTTTGTTTTATTAGTTTTTCAGTGCTTGATTACACGATGTTTTAATACAGTTATATTTTTTAATTAATATTTTTTTGTCGTAGTTTTATACTGTATCCCGTAAGTAGCATAGTAGACCAAGGTAACCTAGTAGTGTCATAATTCTAATTCATTTTCCACTTTCGGCACTTTGCTTATTCCACGAAAGAACTCTATAGTCGTGCTTTGTCTTGTTACGAGAGGGAAAAATGAAACGAGTGGAAATCATAACCAAAACAGTCGCGTTTACTGTCCCACTGCGCCACGATGGCCTCAAATTTAACATTCGAAAATTATAATCTATGCAATTAACTTTAAATAATATCAGATCTATGACTTATTTATAATAGTTTTTCTGTTTTTATTTCAGGTAATTATTGCAGGCTTTTTATAAGTACTAATCGAGACATCATCAGTGGAAGAAATGACAAAATATAATAAAAAACTAATATACAAGGTATTTTGACTTAATCTAGACTTCAACTCGCACATACAAACAGCTATTTACCATTGACATTTAATTTCTGCCATTTTTTCAGACATTTTTTGGCCTCAGCTCAAGTTTTTATCTCACACATATGGCAGGGTAGGCAGAGAGAACCTAGTGTTGACGCACTTCGTGCTTTGCTTTCCACCCGAATCAGATTTATTAGGTGACTGACAGTTAACGCTTAGACAAAACTATGGAACTTAGAAATTTGGGATTCGACATGTGTGTAGGCTAGACAATTTTTTCGAAATAACAATGAAAAATCAAAAAGGAAATATTTTCCATTTTACGTCTCAAAGCCGACCCAAACAAAGTTGCGGGCGACGACTATATGACTATACGACTATATATAATAATTATAATACTTCATAATAACCACGAAATAATGAGAAAATGCACAAATGATATTTCTTAAACGTTTTCCTAAAACAATAGAGCATCCATTCCATAAAATTATTACACGAACAATACCATGCAGAAGAGGCTTCAGAACCGACCTCGGTTGAACCCACGTGAAAACAATTTAGTAAAGACGTAATCTCTGCCTTGATACGTTATCACTGTACTTATCTTGATTTTTTTTTTTGTTTAATTATGTTGTGTAGTTGGGATGCTTGTGGTCGGTTCAGTGTGACGGTCCTGACTTCAAATCCCGTGTGAGATAATATTTATAATATACATAATATGTAACTTACTGCTAGTGGTAACCGAAACTACCATCTTCTCATTTTGCGATCAGATGAGGTTTGTCGCTGTGCCACGACGACCTTAAAACAACAAACAGGAGTGTGGAGACTACAGCGTTATGCCACTAAATCCTATACTCTTTCTGACTACAATAAATTGAAATGGAATAAATAATTGAGGCCACTCGTGGCGCAGGGGCACAAAGTGTGACTGTAAAATCGACTGGTTGTGAGTTCGATCTCCAATCGAAGAAATACAATATTTATTTACATTTATATTTTCATTCATTCTTCGCTCTGGTGTCGAGGCAAAGGGCGCCACTCAACACGCAGTCTCCAGAACTCGGCGGAAAGTGGGGAACTGAGGGTTTTAACACTAGGTTCCCTCTGCCTACCCTGCTGTGTGCGGGATACAGCGCGAAGCTGATTTAGAATAAATAAAAATGCCTGCTTATTTCTTATGCCTCGTGATGCTTCAATGATTCAATGACTCAAATAATCGTGAACTAATTTAGCACGCACGTATCTATCTAGATGTCTAAATGTTCCCGTGGGATAGCTGAATAGCGGTTATTACCTGATAACTGTAATCTGGCCTGGTCCAGTGGTTTAAGACTCTAAATTGTAAGCAAGATATTGTTGGTTCGATTCTACTCACGACTTACCTACATATATGTATATTTGCATAACTTTCAGAGTTATAAAGAACGACCTTTACGTTTTATCCCACCCCCGAAGAAATGGAAATATAAATTTAAGTAAATATTTCATCTCCTCGAGTGGGGATCGAACCCACAACCAGTCACACTTTGTACCGCTGCGCCACGACTGGCCTCTTACTGGACTTAACATCTATTATGGAATAAGTTTATTTAAATAAGAATTAAATACATGTGATTCAAATTCAACTTATACGTGAGAATTTTTAATAATGCATTTTTTTCTCAATTAAGCGGCACTTCAGAGACGTGTCGGTCGCTGTAAAAGCGCTTTCGCTATATACGGTCCGTGAAAGTTTTATTAATAAGATTTTTAGGTTCGCGTTGGAGTGCCTTTGAGAATTATTAATAATGAAAAATATTTTTCATATAATTGCTTGTATAGTTTGGTTTTGAAATTTTTAATTTTGTGATCTGAATTTCAATTTGTTTTGTAGGTATGATTTAAGTAAAGTAATGGTTAATTTTTTTGTTTCAATGTTTAATTTTTTTTATTTTCACGCTGCTTACTGCACGTATCATGGTACCTGGGAGTCTAGTGTTAACCCGCTCCGTGCTCAATAAATCACTTCCGTTCTCCACTTTCTTTTGAATTTTTGAAGCATTGTATATTTAGTGACGGAACTCAACGCTGTTGCTTTTCCTTGTTAACAGAGCAATGAAATGAAAATTTTAAATATTACCGTCGCGTTTACAGCTGCACCCTTGTGAACCTGCATCCTCTGCCTCCATAATTAACCTCACGCTTCAACATAGTGTTCTCCTCCGAACCCTCTTCCCGTCTATATTTTGAGACATTGCGTGTGAAGTGACTAAATTCAACGCCTCACGTTGTCATTCAAGAAAGACAAAAAAAAATATTTTTCCCCCAAATGGGAATTAAATCTGCAACCGTCCAGCTAATTTAAACCGCTTGTGATTTTGTTAAATACAAAAAACATATTTACATGTAAAAAGATTACTCGTTTAAACAAAGTTTTTAATATTTAAAAAGCTTTTGCCATCATTTAAAGTTTAAATCTGAACTGACGTAGTAACTGGCAAATATAAAATCACACGTCGTGACAACTTCCTCTCGCGGGATTTATTTCAATAAAAGTTCGTATTGTATGGTGTAAACATTGTCATATAAAAGTGGAGTATGCAGATGTGCTACTTTATCTATTGTGTGTGTTTAGGTTTATTGTGCTGTTGTTCTATATATATTTATTATTTTTTTTAGCAGCACATTATTTAATCCTGGTCCTGGGAAGCTACTTTTAAGACACTCTTTTCCTATTAAGACACCGTTCCACAATTTCCACTGAATGCCCCCATAGGGAATGGCGCGCTTTACCGTCTCACCAGAGCTTGGAAATTTATAATAAAAATGTTGTATACAAAATACGATACGAATTAAAAAAGAAATTAAAAAATATATATGTATATTTTTAATTTATTTTGATTTCTAAAAGTACTTAATGTTAAATTTCATTAAAAACTTATTACGCCCAAATAATTAAAATTAAATCTGTTTAAAACCAACATTAATAACTTTCCACAATCTTTACTTGATCCATACATTATTCCACTGTCAGGATTTAATACCAGTGTTCAGGTTTTGACCTTAATCTGAATATGTAACTGTTAATTAGACATGAAATGTATGATATGAAAATATTTACATATTAAAATTCACCTTTGAAAATTAAAATTTCAAGATTTTTTAAAGTTTCTTTTGTTAAATTTTGTTTCTGTGTTATAATTAAATTTTGTTTTAGTTACAATTAAGGTAAAGATAAATAAATTTGTGGTTTACACTTAAAATAACACTTTTATTACAATTGCTTTAATTTCATTTTGTAAAATTTTTATCAATGTCTCTTGGAGACAATAAAATATAACAATATTTTTTTTTACAACTTATCTATGTTAAAATTTATAAACACTGTCTCGTAGCCGTATAAACAAATTAGTTTTTGTCTCATTCTTACGCCATACATCTCTCTCACTTCCGTTCCGTGTTTACAATTTCCTCTCAATAGTTAGTTGGCCGCGTTCTCTGCGCACACGCAGACGTATCGATCTTTAATATTTTAAATATAGATCGATGGTCTATAGATCACTGTTCTATAGATCATTTAATATTTGTGTTACGTGTTGACAAGGATCCATTGTGTATTGTGGAATGCAAGTGTTAATTTTTGTGATTGTATAATTTTATTGTTTAATGGTTTCTTTGGTGTGTGCATGAGGTTATTGTTTTTGTATGGCAAACCTTTTGTAAGTACATGTAGGAGAAGCTAGTTCTTTTTTATTTGTGTAATTTAAATACTAAATATTTTTTTTTATTAAAATTATTTTTTAATTGAAATCTTATATTGTCGTTGATCCTTAGGATAAAGGTAATCTTAAAACGACTGCTACAGAGCATCTGTACATGTTTTTTTTTTCAAATATGAAATTATTAATAGTAAATTATAATGAACAAGCAGATGTAAGTTAAACGTAATAAATAACTTTGCGATGTAGGTTATAGTTACAGTTAAGTCGGCAGTTAAAACTGTTGCATCCACACCTGTCAAACTTAAGTATGTTGAAGGAGGTAACGCGATTATTACACTAATAGAAAAGTATTTTTTTAAAAACTTTACTTTCTTTTTTTCCCGACTGCTAAGGAAGGGTTATGTTTTTCGCGCGTATCTTGTATGTATGTAATATTCTTTATTACCTCGTATCTCCAGAACCGCTGAACGGATTTACATATTTGAGGTATCGTTAGATTCATATTAGCAGCCCAAGTGTTCTTAGATAGATGATGTTAGTAAAAAATAATCATGGCGGCTGTGGTATGCCATTGGACTTAGTGAAAAAAAAAAATTCGTTTCGAATACTACAATATGGGTATCAAATTCAAGAGCTCAATTAGGATTTCAAAAAAGTATATCATGATTATCATTACCATAATAAATTCTAACAAAAAAAATGAAAAATAAAAAAATATTTGTAAAAACAAAAACCCCGACTGCATCATAAAAAAAAAACAAGCCCAATAGTTTATTAGGATTAACAGTCTGGACCTATAAGTAATTCTTCAATCAATAAAATCTTTACCAAGAACCCCGCATAATTTAAAGAGATCCCGACTGCTAATCCTAATAAACTATTGGGCTTGTTTATTTTCTATGATGCAGTCGGGGTTTTTGTTTTTACAAATATTTTGTACTTAGTAAATTCTAACTTTAAAGTGACACTTCTTTAATACTTGACTGACATATCTTCGTCGGGTCTTCTCCATTCTACGTGACATTGACGAAATACTACTAATAAAAACCTCAATTGGCTAGCCTAAAATATTTAAATGAAAAGTATCGAGATTGTTGTGGTGCAGAGCGTACAGAGATTGTGTGTATTATATATTAGATTGGAAGTGGGAATCCATTCCTACTCGGAGGACTAAAATATTAAATATTTTTATTTCTTAACTCGGATAACGGGGTGAAGCACGCCGTTGAGTTCCACAACTCAACTCGCAATGCCTCCGAAAAGGGAACGGAGATTCTCAACACTAGTTTCCCAAGTTGCCTGTGCATACCCTGGCATGTGCGAGATAAAGCGTGTAAAGTAAAAAAATATGTAAGTTGTACACAACACATTTTTGCATTCAATTTCAATTAAACCAAAACGCGGCGTTGAGTTCCGCCACTCAACACGCAATGCCTCCAGAACTTCTCTTAACACTAGGTGCCCTCTGCCTACCCTGCTGTGTGCGGAATACAGCGTGAAGCTGATTTAATTTTATTTGATTTAATAATTGATAATTTTTTGCCAAGCAAATTTGATCTTAATACAGTGTAGCACAGCTGCTTGGCAGATGCTCACAGAGAGATCTCAATAACGAAATATGCAGTTTTTTTATATTCTGTCTTTCTTACTGTTTAGGTTGTTTTTTGTGTTGGCTAGCGGATAGTGAAATAGATGATTAAGTCGAAGGTCGTCTGTTCAATTCCCGTCCACGTTAAATGTTTGTACGATAAACATACATTTTTAGTTCTTATTAATGTAGTGCAGGTATAGTCTACTTTCGATGAAAAAATTTTGCTTATTATTTTGAAGTTCTGATATATATTCCATAATGAATAATGATAAAATAATATTTATACTATTTATGAGGCTAATTATATATCCACATGATAAGTGGGTGCATATGTAAATATCTTTAGTGTGGCCGAGTTTCCTTAGCTTATTTGTTTTGATATTAAAATTTCCGTTTTACTGTTAGCTTCACGCTGTATCACGCATATAGCAGAGTAGGCAGCGGTAACTTAGTGTTCTGACACTTTCGTGTGAGGTGCGGAACTCAACGCCACGCTTTGCCTCATAAAAAATCATATATTTCATTACTTCTACTTTCGAGGCTTTTGAGTTCCGCCACTCACTATCTGCCGAATTCTGAAGGCAATTCGTATTGAGAGGTGGACTCATCGCCGCAGTTTGCCTCGACACCAGAATGAAGAAATGAAAATATTAAGTCTTTAATTACCTCGAGTGGGAATCGAACCAACAACCTGTCGCGTTTACGGTCACACGCTTGTGTCTCTGCGCCACGACTGGCTTCAAATTATGTGGTTTTGTGCAATAAACATTATTCTATTCTGTAGATTTGTAAGCTCTAACTTGCTTAAACTATCTGCTATCCGCTTTATACATGTATGTATGTCACATACAAAGTTTTAAATTAATTATACAACGTTGTTGTACCTACTGTAACTCGTAACATTGTATCAAACCAATGTCATATTGAGGTAAATCAATGTTCAGTAAATCTTCTAAAGGATAAATCGTATTAGTTAATTTGATATTGAACGGTTATTTTTATATCAATGTTACTGTTATCGTTTTCCTTTGGTTGTCCATTGAAAGTATTAAAAAATACCAGACAAGCGCGAGTCGGGCTCGCCCACCAAGGGTTCCGTACTAAAATTAGGAGGTCTCGTTCTTTTTCTAAAATTCAAGCATAACTTAGCTAGAGCCCTTTTATCGTATACCTCACTTGAACTAGCGGCTTTAACACCAAATTATGCCCCCCCTTTAAAGCTTTTATTGCTTAGGAAAAATGTTAAAAAGTATTTCAATGTACCTTTACACCTTTACGGTGAATGTTTTTTAAGTGAAAGTAAAAATCGAATCAAAATCTTGTTACGATATTTAAAAGCTTTAAAGTAATACAACGAAAGTGACGACTTTCCATTATTTTATCTTATTTTTGTATAACTGGAGTAAGTATCGATAAGCTACTGTTTCATAAATTAATTTTCATAGATTTCTCATAGATTCTTGTCAATTACATATTAAGTGGGGTTATGTGGAAACAGAAATATTTTAAATATTAAAGTATAATCTGTATAACAAGTTGGTATCAAATCTACAATTCTTTCGTCAGACAATTTTCGGCTGCGCTAGAATGGTGTCATAATATCTTCTATTTAACTCTTAATTTTTCATACATTAACTTTTTCACACGGACGTGCCAAAGTGAATGTAATGGAGAGGTGGCATGAAAGAGCCAGTTTACTAAACGAAGCAAAAAAAAATACTTTTAATTAAAGAAATTAAGTTTTTTTTCTTTCAAATTATTATTCATTTATCAAACTAGATAATTTTATACGAAATAAGCTTTAAATACAATAAAAAAGCAATAAAATATTCATTTTAAAAAAATGTGTCATTTGGCTCTTTCATAACACTTCGGTATTGAAAGAGCCACCAAAAGTTATGAAAGAGCCAGTCTTATATTATGAGATGTAATAGTGAAAATTATGGTAAATAATAACAATGCACTATTAAATAAAAACAATTTAATAATCCTTATTAAAAAGTAATGTTTTTTTAAATTATATTAATCATTTTAAGTAAATAATTCTAACAATCTCATATTATTTAAACCAATCATATTATATTATTTCATTTATATTCTTTTTTTTTATATTTTAGAGGCGGCTAGTTCTTTAATTAATAAAAATCATGAAAATTTAACTAAATAATAAATTAATAATATCTTCTCAAAAACAAAATACTTAAATTATGAGATCTTTTTTTTTTAAATATTGCTCCATGCAATCATCACTATTTTTATTTGTATTGGACTTTGTTTTGCTTCACCTTTTTTTTTACTTCAGCCAATATGATAGAATCAGACGAATTCGGGTCTGAATTTTCTTGGTTTATTTTCGAGTTTTTTGGGATCAGACTTCTCCATAATGAAATATCAGTAGCAAATAATTTAATAATGTTTATTAAGAATGTATATTTATTATAATTATAATCAATTTAAAAAAATCTAATTCGGGGTCATGAAAGAGCCGGTTATGAAAGAGCCATCTCTTTCAAGGCCCATCCACCCGGCTCTTTCATAACTTATTCTTTAAAAAATATAACCCTCAAAATCACAACGATATCAAAACTTTTGAAATTCAGTTTTAATCCATTTACAAGGCCAAATATATACATAAACTCGATCCACAATCCAAGTACCTATATTTGTTTACAATGAAATACTAAAAAACAACTCAAATGAGGTAAAAAAGTTACTTTTGAGTGCCAAAAACTTCAACTTGACATATCGGCGTCCGTTGGTGCCGAAGATGTGTAAATTTTTTGTGAGTGATGGGAAATCTGTGTTGCCATTTAAAAATAAAATATTCTATCGAGTTCATTCCTAAACTACTATTATATTGCAGGTGGCTCTTTCAAAACCTGGCTCTTTCATGCCACTTCTCCCATACCTACAAAAGTTTACCATTCTTCCAATAAGATAAATTATAATTGTAAATATTCATTCAGGCCGTCGTGGCATAGCGGACTGGAAACGCGATGGTTGTCAGTTCGATTGTTACTCGAGGGAATGAATTGTTCTTTTTTTTTACATTGTCACTCTGATGTCAAGACAAAGCACAGCATTGAGTTCCGCCATTCGACACACAATGTATTGAAAAGTGTGGCGGAAAGTAAGGAATAAAGTGTTTTAACACTAAGTTCCCTCTGTCTATCTTGCTATATGCGGGAAAAAGTGGGAAGCTGTAGCATATTTTACGTACAAAAACTTTTTACGCCTACCTGCAAAACTGAATGTATGTCTATATATGTAGGTACATGCAAAAGTTTGCAATTCTTATGTCAAGTGAAATTGTAATGTCACCGAATATGTTGAAGTGTGTATATAGAGGTATTGATTGCATTCTCGTTTCATTGACCCACATGTCATAATTGGTCTGGTGCGTCTCTGATGTGCGTCATTTTGTAGGTATGGACGATTTGTGTCAATCGCTATGTTTATATTCTTTTTTTTTGCTTCTCTCTGTAGCTTGTTTATAACAGGGAAGGTAGAAGGAACCTACTATTAAGATACTCCATTTCCAAGTTGTCATTTTAAGGCTGTTGTTAGTGGCAGCGTATAATTCAAGTGGGAATCGTGGAAAGCTACATATATTTTCTATATTTGCCTATCTAGCAAAGTGTGAGATTTCGAAAAAAATATGAAATCATTTACAATAGAGAATAGACCAGTCGTGGCATAGTGCCACAAAGTGTGACTGTAAAACCGACTGGTTGTGGGTTTGATCCCCACTCGAGGAAATGAAATATTTACTTAAATTTATGTTTCCATTTCTTCGCTCTGGTGTCGAGACAAAGCGCGGCGTTGAGTTCTTTACACGCAATGTCTCCAGAATTCGGCAGAAAGTGGGGAACGGAGTGCCTTACACTAGGTTCCCTCTGCCTACCCTGCTGTGTGCGGGATACAGCGTAAAGCTGATTTAATTTTAATTTAATAAACCAACAACTTAAATTATTACTTTAAGTAAATATCTATTCATTTTCATACTTTATTATATGTGTATTTATTAGAGGTGCATAGGTATGTCAATATAGGAAATGGCACTTTTAATTCCTTATTGGAACCTACAGTAGTTCAGTTCGTTCGAGTTTCTATCTCCATACAGAGGTCGAGCTGTTTGCGGTCTGTGTTAGCCACAATAATCAGAATTGCGTACAACATAATTATATTTCTAGTTATTTATTTATTTTTATTGTGAAATTAATTTTGAAATTCATATATTTTTTAATGATTTTGATTTTTAGAGGTTTAGCAGAAATCTTTTGCCGGTTTATGTTTTTTTTTTAAATACATACTAATGTATGTCCAATTTATATTATTAAGTAATTTAATATTTGATTGTGCTAAACTAAATCGAGTAAAAGCTTTTAAAAAAATAGTAAGCATAAAATGTAAAGTGATGTTATGCATCGTTATTCTGGTTAGAAAACAGAGTGCAGCGTGGATTTCCGACATCCTATATCTTAATAATTCTATGGAAAATCGAGAAAGAAGTGACTTAACACTAGATTCTCTATCCTATCCTTCTAAATGCGGGATACAGAGTGTAGCTAAAACAAATACAAAAAATATAAAAAATATTTCTTAAATATGCAGTATTAACTCAACGTAACATTACACGAAGCGGGCCTTCGCTCACTGAAAATGGATCTTGATTCAAATGAGTTCAGATTTGCATTTTTGAAATACCTACGCTGAAGTTAAAAAGTCTGCCCACTTGAATTATTAAAGCCGACCCATCCCGTGACATTGTAGTCTCAAGTTCCGATTCTGACGGTCTATAGTACTCGGAACCTGGTTTATTTTTTTTCCTAGAATAGTCTATAAAATTTTCAATGACTTGGAAGCTGTGTATTTTGTAGATAGCTTTTAGCTGCGACTTCGCTCTCGTGGTCAAATGGCAATATACAAAGTTATTTTGAAATTATTGCGCAGGCATTGGCGCATTGGCGCAGGGGCACAAAGTGTGACTGTAAAGTCGACCGATTGAGGGTTCCATCTCCACTCGAGGAGAGGAAATATTTATTCACATTTATATTTTTATTTCTTTGCTCTGGTGTCGAGGTAAAGCACGACGTTGAGTTCCGCCACTCAACACGCAATGCCTCCAGAACTCGGTGGAAAGTGGGGAATGGAGTGTCTTAACACTAGGTTCCCTCTGCCTACACTGCTGTGTGCGTATACAGCGTGAAGCTGATTTTTTTACTAAATATTTAAATTTCGTTTTATATTGAAAATATCTATTAATTTTATAGTCCCGTTATTCCCGTTGCCATATTTCCTAAGTATAGTCTCATATAACCCAGTGATCGAGAACTTAGTTACTGTACAATGTATTAATAAAAACTCAAATCCTTACCTAGAGTTGGAACCTGAGAAGCATTTCACCGTGTTCTAAGCGCGAGTAAGTAGATACCTAAGACAATAACAACGGGACGGACAATTAAACATCGCCGGTCGTATATTATGCTTCTGTACGAATTGTTATCATTTGCTTGGTTGGATGCTTGCTTCGTATAAAATAATTAAGTATAAAAATATTTGAGGCCAGTCGTGGCGCAGCGGCACGAAATGTGACTGTAAAACCGACTGGTTGTGGGTTCGATCCCCACTCGAGGAGATGAAATATTTACTTAAATTTATGTTTCCATTTCTTCGCTCTAGTGGCGAGGTTAAGCGCGGCGTTGAGGTCTGCCATTCATCACGCAATGCCTACAGAATTCGGCAGAAAGTGGGGAACGGAGTGTCTTAACACTGGGTTCCCTCTGCCTACCCTGCTGTGTGCGGGATACAGTGTGAAACTGATTTATTTTAAAATATTTTCTGAACGTTCTCCCATGATCGTAATGGGAAATTTACTGTCTTATAACCCTAGTGTCGAAGCTGAGAAATTAGACTAACTATAAAGTCTTAAATAAAAAACTAATTGTAAAAAACAAAAAGCCCGACTGTATAGAATTAAAAAACCAAATAAACTTAGTAGTTTATTAAAATTAACAGTCAGGACCTATTTTTCAATTAAATCCTCGCATAGAAAAATTAAATTGGGTCCAGATTGTTAATCCTTATAATCAGACCCAATAGTTGGTCTGTTCTGTTCGTTTTAGTGTAGGGTTTTTTTATTTTAGTATTAATAATTTATTTATTAATAATATTATAAAATGTATCTTATTAACAAGATAAAAGGAACAAAAAAAATATCTGAAAACTTCAATTTTCGCTTACATAAACAATTAACGAAGTTAAAACAAAATATATAGGAAACCATATAAGATAATAATATCAACAAGCAGAGCTTTTATTTACTTTCGAGTTTCGTAATTAACTTTGCCATTTCGGCCAAATTTCCATTAGATGTGACGCGACTACACCGCCTACGCCTATTCGAGTGGGAAGACTCGAATTAATAGAAGACTCCGTTTATATAGATGATAAGCAATCAAAACAAGGCTAAGCCCGCATGAATTTATTGTTATTCTATACTGAAATTATACATTTTTTTAGATGATTGTTTTAGTTAATCTTAAATGCGTATTGATATTGATTTTCATTATGGTGGACAGATGGACAAAGCTTTGTCGCGGCATGTTTTTTGTATATTAGATAAATGGAAAGTTTGTCTCTAGGGTTATTCAGATAAATGTAAACGTTACTATTAGGCTAGTAAAAAAACAATTTTTTATAGCTTTTTTACTTTACATTTTGTTTGTGAATTAATTTATTATTAAAAATATATTTTTTTGTCATATCTTTTTTTATAATGCCTTAACATAGTTTAAGCGATAGTTGTGTAATGGAACCTCTTACTATTATTAAAATTTTACAATAAATAATTCAAAGAACTAAAATCCAAAATGTTCTATATAAACGGGGCTTAGTTAGAAAAGTTACATGAGTTCAATCATGCGTCGGCGATCGATGATCACGGATATGCCTATATTAGGCTTGTTCTGTTGTTTTTCGCTCTGATATCATTAGCTCCCACTTTACATAATATGTAAATCCAGTTCCCTTTTCGTTACCATTCTTAATTGATGTAAATATTCATAGCGATCCGCTATTAGTCAGACAAGAACTCTATTTGTGTTAAGTGTTCATTTTCTATTTTTTTGGATTCTTTGGCTTCATGCAGTATATGGCTGTCCCGACGGTTGTGGGTTCAATTTCCACTCAGAAGAATGAAATATTAAATGTTTTCATATTCTCGCTCTGGTAATGAGGCAAAGCACGAAATTGAGGTCGGCCAATCAACACACAATAATATAAATATAATGCTGTATCACGCATTAGCAGGTTAAGCTAATAGATCCTAGTGTATAAGTGTGCAGACACTGAGTTACTCACTTTCCCCCGAAATTTCGAGACATTGCCAGGTTTTCTCTTGTTACCAGAGTAAAATATAAATAATTAGTTTACCCTTGTATGAATTGAATTCTCTTCTTAATCGGTGCGTTAACAATTGGAAGTTGTGTCACTGCACCATAACTGCCAATATTGTGTTATTACTTGGAGAAACCACAACAGATTGGTCGGTAAATGTTATGGTAAATATCTTCCATGTTTAGATTACCCATTTGCAAAATGATGATTTGAACAACGTGATTTAATAATTAAAGCGTTTATCCGCCCTTCTGACTGTTCACCACAAGAGTGCACCCCTTTAACGTAGGGAAGCGTCAATATGCTTCCGTAGGCTAAGTGTAATCGATGTATTGATTTTTCATTAGGTATATGTAATAGAACTTAGAAGTGGTTTTTTAATTCATAAGTAGTTAAGTATCGTGCATTGTAAAATTATTTTTGCGCATTATGTATTTCGTTTGTTTGAGAGTATCTGGAACCAGGTTACATCAAATATTGAGGTATTTTAAGTTTCATAGCTTCACGCCGTATCTCGCATGTAGCAGAGTAAGCAGTGAAAACCTAGTGAGACACTCTATTTTCCGCCCGAATTTAGTATGTTGCGTGGTGAGTGGTGCAACTTAATGTCTTTCCGGAGCGAGGAAATGAGAATTTTTCGTCTTTCCCTTATTGGAGATCATACACATCCACATTCTGGTGATATTATACTACGCCACGATGGCCTCAGATAAACTCTCCTGACATTTTTTGCTTAATGAACACTAAACAGCCCCTTGATTAACATTTTAGTGGAACAACCACTCCTAGTCACATTAAAATTGCGTTTTCAAATTAAAATATATTTCTAAATAATAAATTATTTTCTACGTTAATTCAATAAAAAATTTGATCACATGATTCAATGGAAAATAACTCTCATAAAGGAATTTGAGAGCAAAAAATGTAAAAGTCAGTTTTAAATTAGTTGTGGCCACGTCTCGGGTTCATCTAGTCGCGCGTCGCCATGACCAATCTGTGTGAATGCTGGATGATGAGTAACTTGATGGATGTTGGTTGTTGCTTGCAATTTACTTGGTATTTTGTATTAAATGGGTTATTTGTGGAAATATATAGAGATTAGAAAGTTGAGAGGTTTTGGAAGTACGGAATATTTTCACTTGATATTGAAATGTCCAGTAAAAATAGATATCATCAAACACTCGGGCTAAAGCCAGGATGAACAGCGTTAGAAATAAAAATAAAAGTAATTGCTTTCGACTGTAGTGCTCAATAAAGCTTTTCCAAAGCCTTCTACAGCTAAGATCAAGTCCTTTTCTAACTTCAAAGGAACCAGCTTACCCTAGGATTTACATCTTTAACGTACCTAATAGGACTTCTCGCTACAATTCAGATTTGCCCCAGTATTTTTCTTCAATTATACAAAGACGTTTCCGCATCAGCGCACTAGATGCTGTTACGGTTCGTCTCACACAAATCTCGGCTTTATGACCCTTATTTCAACACGCTACAGTTGGTTATTCCGCAAAATGTAGGCAATTGAAGCTACGGGGTTAACAACACTGCTCGCTACCACTTTTTTCTTCATACAACTAATATAAAGATCATTTTCGCTTGGCAGGACTTATTGAAAATTTGTCAGGTAAGCCATTGTTAAATCTGCCGAGAAGGCTTACCTGACTTAGTGAATTGCGGTGAATCGAAAGTTTTTTTTCATATAACGCCACAATGAGTGGAAGTACTTTAGTAGGCTGCCACGAAAGGTCTGTGAATTACGCTCTCTTAAGTCTTGACTAGTTTGAATGTAACTTTTGTGTTGTTTCCTGAGGTTTTGGGTTAGTGGTGGAGTTAGGGAAGTTAAGTTTATTAGTCTGAATGTGTACATACTTCTGTAGTACATCTTCCTGTTTTGTCTCGTTTTCGCGATTCAAATTGTAATAAATGTACGGCTTTAAATTATTTAATGCTCGTATCCTTTTTCTGTTGAAAAAATCGCGTTGTTAAATTCCGCCTTTCAACATAATGTTTGGAATTCGGGCGGATTCACAATAATATTAATTTTATTGGCTTATATTACATTGTGCTGTAAATGCTTTTTTTTCTCAGCTTGCACGTACAGCAGGGTAGGCAGAAGAAACCTGGGAACCTAGGCTTGAAACACTTCCGTTCTCCGCGTACCGCCGAATTCTTAAAGCATTATGTGTTCAGTTGCGGAACTCAACACTTTGCCTCGTAATCAGATTGAGAAAATGAAAATATTAAATATATTTCTATGTTATGTGTGGCGGGAATCGAACCCACATCCGTCACGTTTACTTGCCGTACGACGGCGTCTGTTAATATTTTGTTCTATAATAAAATATAGTGCTAATGATGCTTGGATCATTTTGCCATACTTTCCTTATGGTTATTGTCAGATCAATTCTAAGTGGCTACTGTTTTTATGAAGGTCGGTGAAGGTTATTACGTTATTACCATAATATTATTGCCGCATTCCCACCTCATTCACTCACTTATGTTGTATGTATGGGATAATAAAATGGCGAGGCCAGCACGTAGCACCTGAATATTTAGTTTGTTTGTTTCCGTTTTAAAGGTCATCGTGGCGCTGTTGTGGATTCGATTCTCACTCATGGGGATCAATTATGTTCTTTTATCTGGTTTTCTGGTAAGATAAAGTGCTGCGTTGAGTTCCGCTAACTAACACACAGTGTTACGTATTATGCCGTAAAGAGAAGTTTGTCTCTGTCTGCCCTACTTTATAAAAAAATGTTACACCTTTATGTACATTATAGCAAGATACTCATAACCATAATGGAGTGGGATTAATTCGTAAGGCTTTTTTGATATATCATAATTTTAATGTTTCGAATAAGCCTCATATTCTTCCTAATATTTTTTGGAAACTTATCTGTATTAAAAACATTTTGATATAACTATTTTAATTGATTGTCTGTTGCATGCACTCTTATCTATTTTTTCATCTTCACGCATCTTGAATACCTCACGTGGCTATAAAAAGGCACGAAGTAACTAATTGTAAAATGACAGTATTAATTAACGCACTTAATTAAACTTTTGAAGAGTACGTATTTCTATTATTTTTTTAAGGCTGTATGCTGTATACTTCATATAATAGGCACAGGGAAAATAGTGTTAATATATGTTGGTTCCCATTTTCCGCCAAATTTTTAAGACATTGCGTGTTGAGTGGCTAAACTCAGCATCATGCTGTATCTTGTTACCAAAAACGAGAAAATGAAAATAAATAATTATCCTGAGTTAGAATGAAACCCACAAACGCTGAGCCACGACTGCCTCGTATTTTTTATTTAGAATATAATTTCTGTTCAGAATATTAAGCTTGTCTAAAAAAGTATTTTTATTTTTAGCTTTAATACAAAAGTATTACTATTTTTAACTTCGTGCCTTTATTTCTAACTTATTTCTTAAGAATCGTGACTAAAATTTGGTGTAACAACGATGCCTAAAATAGACATTCTATTATTAAACTGTACTATGTAAGCAATTTTCTTTTCTTTTACTCAATAATTGAATTTGTGTTAGGATTATGGATCTAATTTTATATAAATTAAAATTAAATTAAATTAGCTTCACGCTGTATCCCGCACACTGCAGGGTAAGCAGAGGGAACCTAGTGTTAAGACACTCCGTTCCCCACTTTCTGCCGAATTCTGGAGGCATTCCGTGTTGGGTGGCAGAACTTAACGCCGCGTTTAACCTCGACACCAGAGCGAAGAAATGGAAATATAAATTTAAGTAAATATTTCATCTCCTCGAGTTTTGATCGAACCCACAACCAGTCGGTTTTACAGTCACACGTCGTGCCGCTGCGCCACGACTGGCCTCGAATTTTATATAAAATAGATAAATATATTTTTTACTTACTAGGATGTACTTTTTTCATACTCTGGGGTGATATTTTACAAAGTAAAGTTACTTACTACGACCTCCAACCGTCAGACCTTAAAGTCAGACGCTGACAGCCTTTAATAGTTTTATAAAAATATACCCCGATTTGAATATGAACCTACACCAACACTAAGATATGTCTTAATCAAATTATAAAAGGTTACATCAATTGTTTACTATGGTCATCCATTGCACGTCTCGTGACGTACACGTCATTGTCTTCTCGTTATGTCACTACGTGGGGGGTCGCACTTGGTATGCTAAAAGTGCAGGTGTCAAGTGAATTTGCGCTCCTTGATGGTGTTTGTGTGCCATTGACTTTGAAGGTGAGTCCTTGGTGGTGTTGCTTGGGGAAGTACTGTTGGTTGTTTCAATGTTATGTATGCGTAATTTTTTTTTCTAGCTTGGGTAGGCTGGGGAACTTGGGAATCTAATGTTTAGAGTTTCCATTCCGTTTTCCACTGTTCGCCATTTTCTTAAGGTATTCCGTGTCGGAAATCTAGGCCTTTGATGTTGTCTCGTTGATGCGAATTTTTAGGCACCTCTTAAACCGCGTTCCCCGACTGCGTTCCTCACCCTGCAACACAATTTGTGAATCCATGGAATACTAGTAGTTTCTTCTCTCTCCGTCTGGCCTCTGGCCATACTTGTCGCTTTCTTTTATTTAATTAATTAGTTTTTTTTATTTTGTCTATACCGTATTTCTTAATCTATGTAATGTGAGTGACAGACAAACTACAGACAAAACGAAAAGACTTAGAAAGTTGAAGCATTGAGCATGTAATAATGTGTTTTTTTGTTTTCATCGCTATATCGTTTACTTACATTTTTCACTATTAACCTCTTGTTTTTATTCAAAACGAAGGCTAAAAAAACCACATTATTGAATCAACACATGAATCAGATAATTCAATAGATCGTTAAACCATATTACGATAGATAAACGTTTCATTAGAGATATAAACGTGGGAAGTTTAATTACCATATTTTTCACGCGCCATCGACACCACTTTGTGTTCACACTTTGTAGACACGCGATGTTATTTCATCTCGGTATTGTTTCTTTTGTCTTTTTTTTTTGGTAATATTGGAGTGGAGAGTCTTAATGGGAACGGAGTGCCTTAAGACTTGATAACCAGGTCTCCTCTGCTTATCAGGGTGAAGTTTACTTTTTTTTTCGCATTTTTTGTCTAATATTTATGACTGCCAAAGTTCTCTTTCAATAATCCCGTCTTTAGCTCTAAAAAAAAGGATTAAAAAGTTTTAATGTGGACTCTAAACGCTTCACGTGCCGCACTGACACGAGTGTGCGCAGGATACGGCCAATCATGACGTTTCCTTTGCATTATTACATGATAATTAAAGTTGCTTGGCTTCTATAAGCAGGCTTCTGAAATTGGTAGATTTAACTATGGTTGGTGGCCTATATGTAGGTATTTTACGGCTCTCACCACGGCACAGTTTCCCACTGTGAACGCGACGGTTGTAAGTTGGATTCCGTCTCGATTCGAATTATTTTGATTGCCTTGCTTTGATAGCAAGACAAATCACGGCGTTCATCACGGCAAATATATTATTTATTTTAATAGACTTTTTTTACTAGCACTTTTGATCGTTGAGTGAACATAGAGTTACTACCGATTCTCTTAATAAGCAATCTCTCGTAAGTTAAGTTGAAAGTGATGACCAGAGTGAGAAAATGAAAATATTTAAATAACTCATACCCCTAATGGGAATTGAACCCATACCTCGTCACGTTTACAGTAACACACTTGTGCCACTTCACAACAACGTCTTCTACTCACTTGATTTTTTCTTAATTAACAAATGCAAGATATGAAAAATTCTTGAAGATTAAAAATGCGAGCATCATAATAGTAATTTGAATGTCAAATTTCTGCTTACTCTGGTGCGGCGGCTCAGGCTGTGTTTTGATAGGTCAGTCACCTTTTCTTCTGAATAATAAGAAAATTATGAACAAAATTTTGCCGTACTGATTTTTTTTATATATAAAATTTAAAAAGTTGTTAGTTTTTCGTAAAATTTTTAATAATAATATAAACGACTGTCATATGCGAGACTATTGTATATGGTATATCAATTATATCGTAGGTTGAATTCTCGGTCAGGCCAGGGACTTGATTGTGGTCAAATATTTCCTTGGCTGATGTAAGTTTATTGACAGTTAAACTTAAATATGTTATTAGGTTTAGACTAAAAACTGGACTTTTTAGAAATATTTTCCAAGAAAGATGGATGGAACTGCTTTCTTATATATATTTTTTAGATTTTTTATGATTTGTACGCTACTTACGAGGCCAGTCGTGGCACACAATATGTTGTGGGTTTTATTCCCACTCGAGGAAATAGAAATATTTAATATTTTTTTTATTTCTCATGCAAGCGCAGCATTGAGCTCCGCCACTTAGCACGCAATGCCTCCAAAATTCAACAGAAAATGTGAAATAGAAGTGTCCTAATCGGAACAGAGTGTCTTAACACTTGGTTCCCCTCTGTCTAAATGTACGTACATGCGCACAGCGTGAAACAAAAAATGTAATACTATCCATTTATAAACGAAACAAATTTTATACGCAGAAGGTCTCTTCCTGGTTGCCTTATTGCATATTTAACGATCAATAATAATTATTATTGGCGGATATAATCAATCACGACGATGACTTGGAAGACTAATGTTAGTTAGCTGTGCGTTAAAAGAGCATACTTTGACCTAGTTTTTTTCAAATATGTAAGAGTGGTATGGAATTTAGGGGTAAAGTTTTAAAATTACAGAACAATTTAATATTATTTCTTTAAATTTTATTTATTATCTCATTTTTTTTAATTTTTTCTTTCTACTATTGTTATTATTACTAGCTAAATCAACTTTCGTCTTTATTACATAATAGATCAGGTTCTATTGGCGCAGCGACACAGTATTTGACTTCAAACGCGACGGTTTTGTGTTTGATTCCCACTCGTGGGCATGAATTGTTTTCTTTTCCTCGTTCGGGTTACAAGACCGCTGGTTGAATTCCGCCACTCAACGCAAAATTTTTCGAAATTTGGTCGAACAGTAGGTATCGGGGTGCGTTAACACTAGGTTCTCTTTCTCTACCTTGCTATATGCGGGAAATAGAGTGAAGCCATTTTTTAATATCGCTCAGTTGGTGCAACAAAGTGTAATTAACTTATGTATTTATGCGTGTGAGATGTAGATCAGGTCCTATTGGCGCAACGGCACGGCTTCTGACTGTAAATGCAACAGTGGCGAGTTTGATTCCCACTCGAGGAAATTAATTATTTTATTTTCCTCACTCTGGTATCAACAACATAGGTTCAGAATCGGGCGAAAAATAGAAATCGGAGTGGGTTAACACTAGGCTTACCCCTGCCTAGCCTGCTATATGTGGGATATAGCTAGAAACCATATATACATAACAAATATATATATAGACAAACAGATAGACAGTTAGACAGTTATAGCTCTAGTCTCTAGTGTATGTCAACATTTTTATCGTAACGGGAGCGCAGGAATCCAAAGCGGAAACGGTGTCGAAACGCTGATAAGCCTTGGCTTGACTAATATTGTTAGCTTGTAACTAAAAATATCACTATTTTATACTTCTTTGCTAGCATTGTAAGTATGTAGATATAAGATATACATACATATCAATACTATCTACAGTAATATATAATACATAAAGTTAAAGAGTTTGTTTGTTTGAACGGGATATTCCCAGGATCTATTGGTTCGAATCGAAAAACTCTTTGTTGTGTAGACAGTCCATGTATAATTAAGGCTATGGGGCTTTTTCATAAAAGAAAATGTTATGTAAACGAATAGATTATACGAATGAGACTTGGAGGGTTCCAAGCTCGAAGCTTGAAGAGGCGTAGGTTCAAGTCCCGTTAAGTTCAAATTTTATATATTTTCTAACAAATGTATGGTCTTCCCTTAGTGTGGAATAATACTTATATTAATAATGGCTTATGTAAAAAAAATATATGTTATTTTGGATGATAAACATGTTCTAGCACGCTTAGCCCACATATTGTACCTACGACCTTAGTTAGGTACATAATTATTTTTAACCAAACAAAATATATTATTTCAAACAAAAATCTTCTATTCATGTTTAAAAGTTCCATTGAAACTAAAAGCGATTATACAACAATATATGAAAATAGTTAATTAGTAGTCGTCAAAGGATTTTTATCTTTAACTTTAATGTGTGTATTACATACTTGTTTGTTGACAAGTTGATAAATGGGTTCCATATTGTCATAGTTACTTTGTTGACATAGTTATATTTAATATTTATAGATATTATACATCTGTATCTGTATCTATAAAGCTGAAATATTTGTTTGGTAGAACACACTAATCTCAGGAACTACTGTTTCGAAGTGGAAAACTATTGTGATGCCATTTATCGAGAAAGGCTTATTTTATAGTCTTATGATTATAATAGGTTTTTTTTTTATAATAAATTCTTTTTTGTAACTCTCTGTGCTCATTTGATCATACAGGCAAAGTCTTAAGTAACAATAATTTAAGATGCTGTTGTAGTATTGAGCCTAGGATGTCTGACCGTTAGCGATTGTTAGGTTTGTTGGTTGGTTCAAAGTTTCTTTAGAATAATAATTATAGGGGTTCCCTTGGTACGATAACATAAAGTTGAGTTCCGCTTCATTGTACGGGTCTAGAAGAAGTAGATTGTACTTTTAAGCTTCAGGCTTTATCTCTAGCGGGGAAGCCAGAGAGAACGCTACAGTCTCGGTATGCCTCTTTCGCCTCGTCCACTGCCATCAACCCGCACATACATGCCCTCCGGGGAGTCTTTATGATTTTTTTACGGGACTTCATGCTTGAGGTCAGTCGTGGTGCTGGGGCACAAAGTGTGACTGTAAACGTGACTGGATGTGGGTTCGATTCCCGCTCGAGGAAATAAAATATTTATTTAAATTTATATTTGCATTACTTCGCTGTGGTGTCGATTCGAAGCGCGGCGTTGAGTTCCGCCACTTAACAGGTAATACCTCTAGAATTCAGCGGATTCAGGAGAACGGAGTTTCTTAACACTAAGTTTGTTCTGCCTACCCTGCTGTGTGCGGGATACAGCGTGAAGCTGATTTGTATAAAAATAAACTTAATGAGCCAGAGAAAAAAACAATTGCAACTCTAATTTTTTATTTGATTATAGGTAATTATGCGTCATAATTATTGTCCACACTCATAGATAAAATACCTACAATCGTATTTCACAGATATAAATAAAAGAAACAAAACAGATTTCCTATTGATTCATAACCGCGTGAAAAAAATGCATTTTTATCGATGATTCTACAACTGCCAATATCTCGAGTGCCCTCTACTCGGTAGAAACTGTTCGTTCCGAGAAATGAGAGATTAAGTAGCTTACAAAGCTTAACGGAGTAGGATAACGTGTGAATAGTATGTTATTTTTCTTATGGTACATTTTTTTTATTTGTTGTTATTTATTTAATCTGTAGTTGTCGTTGGTCGTTCTTTATTATGTAATATGATTGTTTTAAGACATGTTATGGTGAGGAAGTCGTGGCAGAGCGACCAGTGTGTGATTGTGAACAGTATGGTTGGGGATTCGAATACTACTTTGAGGAATTAATTGTTTTCAATTTCTACACTCTGATAACAAGACAAAGCGTGGCGTTTAGGCCATGTCTTGAAAATTATACAGAGCATAGGCAACGGTCAACGGAGTATCTTAACACTATGTTACATCTGACTATCCAGCTACATGCGGGATACAGCGTGAAGTTAAAAAATTATGTGATTTTCGTATTCAGGAGAATAAAACGGGTCTTTGTCGTGACGTGACGTGGTCTTTTTGTCAAAAATGGGAAAAAATTACTAAGAAATGTACTCTTAGAAAATTTCTCATGCAGGTATAGACAACTATACTATATTACAGTTACAACCTAGATTGATTTTCTATTGCCGACTCGCTATCTGATTTCTCCGTTCACTTCACAGGGCCCAGTGGGAAGACTCATTCGTTTGTATCAATATATATATTTTGAAGTTTAATAATAAGTGGGTAAAAATATCAACTCAATTTAAAAAAAAGTTTCTGTAACTTTTATTAAAATTTTCTTAATTCTGCTTATGGCGGTAAGAAGAGTTCCTTTTATTTCTTAATACATATTTATATTATTATTATTATTATATAAGAAGATGCTTAAATTCATTACCAGCAAAAGAACCTAGCGTCAAGATGGAGTATCTTCTCTCTTTTCCCTGAGACATTGCTTTAAAATATATTATAATCATTCCCCTGGTTAGGATCGAACTTATAACCGCTGCGTTTACTATCAAATACTATACCACTGCACCGTCTGGGCGGTCTATTTGTTAGGTTAAATAAATAAATCATCCCGTTTGTGTGTTCAACATAACAAATAGACATTAAACGCAACTAAAGCGCTCAACAAACGCTGGGAAATCAATAACTCGGTAATTAAGTCCCCTAGTACTGGTGTCTTTTTCTACATATGTACATATGTTGATATGGAATTAATCATGAACGTGACGTTTTGTTAGGTAATATTGTAAATTATAACGTAATTTTATCTATATATTCATATATGAAGCAAAGTCTTTGCACTCTTGTTTATGTTATTTCTTGTATTTAAAATACGTATGTATTTAAATTGGGGAAATATATAGAACTGTAGTTATTGTCACTAGGTTACACCTCTCAGTAAAATATGTAAGCTTAAAAATGCCAGGTGGACAGACGTAGATACAAATGCTCTTACAATCAAATATGAGTACTGAGAAACTAAGTAAATAGAATAATATTTTAACCGCCTTAACCTTGGTTAAAAACCTGTTTTACTAACCCCTTTCAATAAAAGCACCCCTATTATTTACGAGATTTCAATGAAAAATGAATAATCACAAAGTAAAGGACATCGTGGCGCAGGGATACACTATTTGACTGCAAACGCAATGGCTGTTGGTTGGATCCTCGGAGCTATGATTATATTTAAACTAGCTTTTAACCTGTGGTCAATATAAAATAACTGAGTGTTGTGTACGATATATTCTAAGTGACGTACCTCGAAACGATTACCCTGATGTAATGGCCTTCCTTGATAAATACCTTTCCAACACCAAAACATACACACATATATGCTTCACGCTATATCCTGACGGGCTTGCCAGAGGGAACGGCGCGCCAAGCTCCTTGCCAAGGATCTTATCATACTTGCCTTCGGGGGGGACTCACTCTGTTTATATGACCTTCCTCCAATATAAACGATTATCCAATAAAAACCCAGTGTGGGTTTTCAAAGTTCAACCGAGGTCTCTCTCAGCCTCTCTTGCGACTCGCTTTTCCTTCATAAATCTTTTATGCCCTTCTTTCATCACTCAGTAGCTCAACGTGTCCAAATCATCTGAGCTTCTTGATACTCACAGTGGCATCCTTCCTCGTATCTGCCGTTGTATGTATGGACTTTAGCTTAATAATATTAGTAATAGTTTATTTTCCTTTCCTTGCTCTGGTTAACGGTACACGAAAAGTAGGTATAAAACGGAGTGTCTTAACACTAGATTCTCTCTGCCTATCAAGCTACATTCGGGAGACAGCCCGAAGCTATAATAAATAACTAAAATAGGTAGGTACTTGAACTGGCAAGTCTGACGAACGTTTGTAAGCGATCAGCGGCGACACATTGATTGATGTAAATGAAATGAACAAATCTATGTCTATTAAGGACGCCCATTAAAGCAACGGCTCAGGACAATTGCTCTTGAAATATTGAAAGTATTCAATTTTTTTAAGTGTTAATTTAGCTTTTTTTATATGAAAATTTTAATTTTCTAGTGTTAAGTCACTCCGTTCCCCACTTTCTGCTGAATTCTGGAGGCATTGCGTGTTGAGTGGCAGAACTCAACGCCGCGCTTAACCTCGACACCAGAGCGAAGAAATGGAAATATAAATTTAAGTAAATATTTCATCTCCTCGAGTGGGGATCGAACCCACAACCAGTCGGTTTTACAGTCACACCTCGTGCCGCTGCGCCACGACTGGCCTCAAGTATTTATTTCTTATTTAATTTTCTAGATTTTAGAATTGGTAGTGGTGGTAATATTTTATATATAAGGTTTCTTTATAAGAAATACAATTACAATTTGCTAGTGTGCATTAGATTACTATTCTCTTCTAGAGTCAATTCAAATTCCGGCTTTAAGGTTTTTTACATATTTATTGTATAATTCAACGTATATATTTAAATTTGTCACCGTATTTAAAAATTACAATGGATTTATTGTGTAGTTAAAACCGTTTTTATGTTATGTCCCGTATTTGTGACTAATATATAGAAAAATCAGTACTGATAAAAAAAAACCTCACTTTAGTCATTTTACATGATGCATATAATAAATATAACATTTTTATATATTTTACATATATTTTTAGCTTGACTCTGTATCCCGCTCGTTCCGCAGCAGGGTTAGTAGAGGAAACCTAGTGTTAAGGCACTTCGTTCCCACTCTCCGCCGACTTCTGGAAGTATTGCGTGTGTGAGAGACGGAACTCAACGCCGCGTTTTTACCTCGTTTCCACAGCGAAGAAGTGACACATTATTTATATATTACTATATGACGCATATAATAAATATGACATTGGAAATGATGACATATTGTTGCTAAATTCTTGGTATAACAAATTATCTACAATAAATGAATGCGTATTTAAATTTACTCGAATTTGCACGTAGGACATTCCGAAAATTAGGGCAGGATTTGAATACACGTCTTCTTGGGTGATTCCTAAAATATTCAATATTCACTGATTAACGTAAGCATCTTTGAAATTTTTAGATGATGATGATGATGATTGATGATGATATCTCTTAGTGATCAACTGATTACCTATACTCCCTAATTTACGAGTTTCGTCTATGCTTTGATTGTCAGTCGTTATGTCGTTTATTAATATTTAAAACAACGTTATTAAATGACTTATTTGTAAGATAATAACATTTTTAATAACACAAAAAGCGAAGTACTAACTAATTCTCTACCCCGCCATATGTGGCAGATGTTTTAAAGAAAGAAAAGAAATGACACTTTGTCCTCAACCACTACAATTAATAAATCTTGATATCATACGAAACCACGCAAAAGATTCCCATCTTCAATTAATTCCACCAATTGCTTAGCTTCTGTGTTGCGAACGTTGATTGCTTTGATTGGCCAGCAGGTGGCTTTGAGTAAACGATGTGAGTGTAAGACACTACAGTGTTCGTACACCCGATTTGTTATGAGAATGCGAGTGAGTGACTTTTGTTTAAAACATTTGTATCGAGTGTATGTTGTTAACTGACTTTGAAAGAAGGAGGTTATAAGTTTCACTTGTATGTATGTATGTAGGTGTGGGATTTTGTTGGATTGAATGGTATTATGTTTGTGTATGATGATATGTTTGTTTATGCTTTGGAGTTTAGTAAGTGTGCAATATTTTGTGTGTATGTTTGCCCCAAATTTTGTTGTTAACTAAAAGTAATGTCGAGATGATTCTTTTTTATTTAAATCGAATGGGATATATCCGGTATCGAATATAACGATAGTGAATCAGTCCATGTACCAACAAAATCCGTCGATTCGTTTTTTTTTTTGGAATAATCTTGAATCATGGTTTTGATAGCATGTTTATAGCATGATTTTTAAATTTCCTGGAATATTTGTTATCAAATGACGTAGTTGGTCTTATCTAGAGTAGTTGATTTTACAATATTATTCAGGAATAAGTATCATATTATTTAACAATCTACGTATTTGTAAAGCGTTATTATGATAAAAAGTTATTTTCTTCAATTAAATAAATATTAAATATTGGCTCGGCACTTGCACAGGTAATCCATATTGCGTTAAGGAGTTTCTTCTCTTAAAGTTAAGTACCTAATAAATTGAATCGAAAATATTAACATGTCACTAATAAAAAGAGATTTAATCGACACCATTTCTCTTTTTTTATTATAAAGAATTTATTTATAAATAATGTATAATTAGTAAATTCACCAGGCAGTGGCAGTTGCAAAACATACTTTTACAATAGGTATCACTTTTATTATTTTTTAAATGCTTTAACTTTTAATTTGAACTTGTTACTAAGTTAATGATTACGAACACTAAGCCACTGGCTCTTATAAAAGTTGCGTATATTCTGCATCACATTTAGTAATCCAAGTGTAACAGTCCAGTTACTACCAATTAAGTAATTAACTTCGGACAGCGTGCCGCTTTCATAGCTCATGCATACTATAGAAACCTTAATTAGGAAGTTGTTTCTGCGAGATATATTAGTGTATTGATATTTGATTATAATGCATTTTGATTTGAAAGTACAGTGGTGGTTGAAAATCTTTATGGTTGTGGGGTGGGTAGTTATCGTGGGTTAAATTTTTGATAGTTCTTTTTTTAAGTATCACATAATTATCACCTGGTTATAAAGATGACTTTTTTTTCTTTTGTTAGCTCTAGTAACAAATTATAATATAAACCGGCGTTGAGTTCCGCACGCAAAATAAGGCATGAATTGTAGAAGGCAGTATCTTTATACTATTATCTCGATCTAGCCTGCTATATGCGGTATACAACTGTTAAAATAATTTTAAAACAATTATTTTATCGATAATACTTTTCTATAAAATTTCTTTAATTACTAAATATATTTTACGTAAATCAATTTAAAATTTCTAAAAAGCTTCACAAATTAACGTATCTGAGTTTATCAAAAGGAGTTGTAAATATTAAATATGTGTGTTATGCTATTAAACTTATCACGCCAACATGATACCTAGAATAATATTTATACAATAAAGAAATACAACACTTTGGAATTTGTACTGACGCTTTTTACATGACACGAGATACTATGGCCAATGCCTTTCTATTTCGTCCTATTAAAAGGAAATCCTCTTTCGCGGCACTATAACGCTAGCACAAAAAACCTTCAAAGAAAAATCGAACTCGCTTCCCCCTCCACGCGTAAACGCTGCTATGTATCGATTATTGAGTTACTTTAATAAATAATTAAACTAATGATTTAAACCTTTAAAAAAAGTAAAAAAATGTAAATTTCGTTTATCGAAAATCGGACGTAAAATGATAACTGCTGATGCGTATTGAGGTTAGCGTCAACTGATAACCATGTCATACTTATTATACTGTCAGTTTCCGACCGGCCTTCGGTTAGGACGCACGTGCTTCAGGACAATAATGTTATAGTTAAATAATTAAGTTAGTGTTAATATCTTGGAACATACCAAAGAACCTGTGATTTATTTGTGTATAGTGAAAATGCGTCGGATGAAAATGAATTTGAACCCGGATCTGGGCGATCTGGAGGAAATGTTAGCGCATGTGCAAACGCAGATCGAGCACGAGATCGATTTGGAGAAGGAATCCAAGATGCCGTCACTGACGAATGTGCAGGAGTCGCCGAAAATGAAACGATCATCGTCCGTCAGCAAAACAGATAGCTTGGAATACAGGCGACCGCTACCGAGACCGCAATTAAACAGAATTAATAGTGACAATGTTGGCTTGGATCACTACAGAAATGAATACGGTCAGACCAATTTAATACAGAATGGCTTAAGAGGTTCGCAGACTAGTCTTAAATCGGATGATGCAGTGTCTCAAATCTCCTTTCAATCGTTCAGATCGGAGCCAGTGCAAAGGCATTCGGTCATGAGTCTCCCGGATAAGAGGGATACGGCTTCACTCAATGGTAAATCGAAAACTGCCACTTTGCCCCGCGGATACGGATCTACTAGGGAGAAAAATTGGGAGGATTATTGGCAATAGTGAGTATATTATGATATTTTGTGTATTAAGTAATAGTGTTATTTAATTTTGGATTTTGAACGTGTCTTTGAATAATCATTTTAAGTTTCATGTATTGACTTCTTTTGATTTAAGGTTTAAATTGATATTTTTAAATAGTTTAAAATATTACAGGTAATGTACTAAATAATTTATAGCAGGTTGCATAAGCAAAGTGGCGGTTGTTTTGTCCTGAACCAGTAGGTTTAACTGTAACCGAAACTACACAATGAAATGGTAATACATCAATTTTTCTTAGATTCACAGAATTTGTAAGACAATAGTGTCCAAGAAACAGGTACCTTACCCTCTTGAGTACGGCCTAATTGTTTTAGGTATTAGTCGCTGCCAAGTTTCATTAGAAATACTTTAAAAGAGATTAAGTAATAGTTATGATAAGATGCGTCTTGTTTTAAAATGTGTTTTCTTTTTGTAGAGAAATGTTTAACCATTTTTGAAGTTGGTAGGTAGATATGTTGATTTAATTTCGTTGCCGGTAAATTCCAGATGTTGTTAATAATTGTATACTTATAAACTTGTCTTTCTTTAAATAATTATTTTAAAAATATAGGATTATAAATTGTGCCACAGTCGAAACATATATTTTTCAATATAATACGAAACGCAACGAAATACAATTATCAATTATATATTTGAGGACAGTCGTTGCGCAGGTGCACAAGCATGTGACTGTAAACGCGACAGGTTGTGGGTTCGATTCCCACTCGAAAAAATGGAATGTTTAAAATTTTGATTTCCTCATTCTGATAACGTGATATTCGATACGCAATGTTCCAATAATTCGGCGGAAAATGGGTAACGGAGTGTCTTAACACTAGGTTCTTTGTTATGCACGAAGCTAAAAAAAATAATATTTATACGAGATGGAGAAACTGAAATTTTATTAGTTGAGATAACAACCATATGAACGACCTTTTAAAATTGAATAACACCGTGTAATACCAGCGTAGTGCTTGTTTATCCGGATGACAACTCCGTGATGGATCATACAGCGACAGATCCCTTTATATCAGATAAACCTATACTAACTTGATTAAATATTTAACACTGTTATAGTAACCGTACGTAATGTAGATAGCATGTGACCTATCATATAGCAGAAATATTGATATTTTATGTATATTTATTATTATTAATTTGAGACTAGATATATGTATATCAATAAAAAATTATATTAGTAGTTAATATACTTACATTTATTGTTTTTAATAATATGTAATGATATAAAACTCTTACATTACTGGTTGACTTACAGACAACAGAAAGGCGAAACTATTGGACTTAGACAGTTAAAACTTATCTTGTATACATATATATGTAACTTAGGGAGTGCAGGGGAACATTAAGAGAGCAATTCTCAAAATTCCTACGAGAACCGGATAACACTAGGATTATGGCCCGTATCTATAAAACGCTCTTAAGTCTGAGATCGACCTTGAGACGCTGTTTTCATTTACAGATGTATAATTTAAGAATGAAAATGGCATCTCAAGATCGATCTCAAGGTTTTTACATTTTTAAATCCACGCAAACAAAGTTGCGGACGACGAATAACGAAATACAGTTATGTAAAATTTACGTTTTTGTGTCGTTCCTTAAGGACACCTCACAAAAATATATATTTTTGGTCTCTAGTTTCATGAGTCGCCTTTAGAACTTTTATACATTAGCCTTAAAATAAATAACGAATTTAAATAAAGGTAATATAAAATTAAAATATATATAATTATAGATTTAACATAGTTATGTATGTAGCATAGTCTATATTGGAGAATTTTATGTTAAAAAAAATCTTATAAATTAAATTAGGGAAATGAAGGAAATGAAAAAAATACAATTAAACTATTTCTATTTCTGAATAAGAGAGAGTATCTACAAATAATTGACACTAAGATCTTCTTTGGAAATTATTATTAACCTAGACTTGACTTTAGTGAATCTGAATGCAATAGTGAAAGCTTTACAGAGTTTAGAATTGGCCCAGTCATGATGCCTATAATTTAATATAATAAAATTGATTGTGAACAATTTGTGAGCCGGTATTGACCGCCTTTCGTTTTCTGTTTGTTTTAGAATGTAGTTTTTTTTTCATAAATAATTTTTTTCACAGTTTCCTTCTGCATAGCAGAGTAGGTATAGGAACCTGATATTAAAATACTCTGAATACCACATTCACACAATCACGTGTTGAGTCACTGAGTGGAGGAACTTTACGCCGCGATTTGTCTTGTTATCAGAACGAAGAAACTTAAACTCTTTTCCGAGTGGAATGAAATCCATAATCGTCACGTTATTAGTGGGATGCTGTGCTATTCCTTTATTTCTCAATAACCATGTTTGTTCATCTCCATATGTGGTTTCGCATTATGTGGGAAGGAAGAATCTAGATATAAGTTTAATTGTTATACCTGACAAGATCTGTTTGACTGAAGAGTCAACATAATTTTAGATTTGGAATTTATTGTAGCGATTGTTGTTGTTAACTTCTAGAGATATACGTTAAAGATTTACATTTTTTTTATTCTCTTTTTTTTCTCTTTATCTTAAGAAGTAGCTGTAACTTAAACTTAACCTGTCAATTGCTTAAGAATTTCAAAAGACAAACGCCAAACTTGTTGGTTGTAGGCGGCCGACAGCCAATTTCAAAGTAACAAAATATGTTGCAATAATGTCCAAAACGGCATATTACAAAAACAACGTGTCTTATGAAACATTCATCTTGTGATGCAAGTTTTTTTTATTAGTTTTGCCCTATTGTTGTTTTACTAGAGAGGTCATACATGTGGTCAGCATCTTTCTGTTCACGCCGAGACTTGACTTGGTTTAAGGAAGAATTGCAACGTGTACTGTAGTCTTTATATATAGATATATATTTGTTTCAATGTTGGTGTTTTGCAATGATTAAATCCAAATTAAATCTATTTCAATATTTTTTGATTTTGATGGTCTGTGGCCTATTGGATTATGCGGTATATGTAGCGATAATATAATGATAAGTAATTGTATCGTCCGATTTTAAAATTTTTATAGACATTGTTTTTATTAATGACTGTACCTAAAGTTTTATTTTGTTTGGCCAGATAGGGAGAAGAGCTTTGATATTTTCTCTAATGGATATCGAACCTACACCTAACGTAGGTGCTCAAGCATTCCCGATACATAAACATATATTTTTAATGCAATCGTTTATGATTTGAAATTCATAATTGTTAGTTTTTATAATATAATAAATAGACGTATTCAAAATGTCGCCCAACGAGAAGTTCCGTTGCGATCAATAGTGCAGGCCAGTCTAGACAGTGGTGCTTAAAAACATATAGTGTAGCCAGTAAAAGTGGCGTTGATCCGACAGCTGAGAACTACTTATAAATACAATTAAGTTTATTTAACTATCGATTATAATAGATTTTTGATTGTTTAAAATATTTTATTAGTTGCCAATCTTTTTTATATTCTGGTATTTCTATTTATTTGTATATGCCACGCGGCTTCGCCCGCTTCAACTGCTGTTATATTATATCCAAATTATATGAAATTGACATGAATTATAGCCTATAATGTGTAGGTATGCTATCTCATTATAAAGTTTCATCTAAATTCGTTCAATGGTTTTTGCGTGAAAGTGGAACAAACATTAATCCTCACATTTAAATACTTATAATATTAGTAGGATAGGATATGAGTGTAATTTTTTTGCATATTTAATAAAAATATGTTATACTTTTATTTTCTCGCCGCTAAATTCCGCTACCCAACACGCATTACCTCAAGTTTTCGGCAGAAAGAAAACCGAAGTATCTTAATGAGAACGGAGTTTCTTGAACATTAGGTTCTCTTTGCCTACCCTTGCTATAGCTGGGATACAGTGTGGAGGTAAAAAATATTTTTTTCAGACCCCAGATGTGGCGCAAGGGCACAAAATGGACGGGTTGTGGGTTCGATTCTCACTCTAGAAATAATATATTTGTTATATCTATTTTCTTCGCTTCGTTGAGCTCCGTCACTCGACATACAATACCTCCAGAATTTGGCGGAAATTGCTCTGTGCACAGCTCATACAACGTGATGCAAAAAAAAGTATCGATGGGTAAAAATATCAGTATTTCTATGTCAGAATTGGGGGAAAATATAACTGATGTTAGAAGGTATCAAAATTTCCTTGAATTCTAATGGTGACTAACGCCGAGTATTAATAACCTATCTCCTAATCTAGAGATTGGATAGATGTATGAAACAATCTAAGATTGACGTTGGAGATAGGTTATTAATATTGGGCGTAAGTCACCATAACTATTTTTTTTTAATTTTAGTTTAATTTTTATTTGTTTTTTTTTCTTAATATTTTTAACGGTCTGTTATTTATAGATATGTTTTGTTTATGTTGAAGTTATTTTTTTTTCATTTTGCCACACAAACAGCGCCGTCTGGTTCATTACCTTCTTAACTTTAATTAATTAACTAACTAACTATTGTTGTAATATTATATACTGCCCATAACACTCTCATATCTACTTTAGTTACACTATGCTATTATATATAGGTATTATCTCGATACTTCCCGTTATGTGTAGCTGTATTTAGTATTGCGAGTAGATAGGTACTGTAGGAAAAACACGTATTACTCATGATAAGTTGAAATTATTATACATTGTTGCCGCCATCGTGGCCGGGTAGGGTTGTGTGTGTGTGAAGAGGGTGGTAGTGGGTTTATATTTTGAATTGAAGTATGATTGGGAAATATGATTTTATGTCTTTAAGACGTTTTATGAGTTGAGTTCAGATTAGTACGTAATGTCTTGAAAATGTGCGGTATTTTTCTCTGTTTAACATGCCATGTGCGGGATAAAGTGTGAAGCTGAAAAAAAGATGTTTCCTTTGCCTATTGAGGCTCAGTTAAGCAGTAGGTTCAGTCCCCTAGGGTTACTAAATAAGGAGAAATGTCATAAATCACTAAGTATTCTTGCGGATATAAAGTATTTTTTATTTTGTCTTTAGGAAATTAGTAGTATCATAGTTCCAATATGATATATCTATACTAATAATATAAAGCTGAACCGTTTGTTTGGTTGAACGCGGAAGGATCCTGACTAATTTCAGGAACTACTGGTTCGTGTTGAATATTTTTTGGATATGTAGGCATCAAGTTGTTCGTTACAACATAAGTCAAAATTGTCTTGGGTATCATTTGGTAACGGAAGCGAAGCGACAGGTAAAAGTTAGTATTTTATAAAACAAATATGAGCCAAGAAAAAAGAAAAGTTTTTAATGGCTTTGGTTCATTGATTGTTTAAACAATACATAGTATCGCAATTTTATTCAACCGTCCATTACAAATAACGAGCAATCAATCTCGTTTAACCTAAACCCAGATTCTAATAGTGATATGACCTTCTGAGGCAATCGACCCACGTCCGCCCTCGTCGAGCGCCGTTGCATAACTGACAAGTTGACTTGACTGTATTTGTATATGTAAAGTTTTTTTTTAACCAAAATTCTGCTAACGGTACTTAGTTTTGATGTAATACAATAGGTAATCTTTGCATAAATGCCTTAAATTTACGTATAAGAAAGGGTTAAATTTTGAAAGGGTTAAATTTAAACAATTGGATCAAAAATTATCGCGTATACATATATATATCTAAAACTACACCAAACTTCACCACAATTTAGCATTAATGATATATCCAACATTATAAATAATTTAAACCTCTTTCTTTCTCTTTAAATTTAGATCCTTGTCTGAGGAAATGTCATCCACTTACGTTGTTAAGTGGCAAGCCAAGGATCCATTTGCGAGTTTTAGGAACTTGAGCTCGGTACAGTTAGTTATGTAAAATGGTCTGAAAAGCTCATTTTTTTTTTTTTTTTTTAGCTTTACACGTTATTTTCTATTGCGCGGTGGGTAGGGGTAATATAGTGTTAAGGCACTCCGTTCCCCAGTTTTCGTCCAATTTTTGAGACATATACCATTAGACACCGTGGATTTACTTTAGTTCTGATTTTGATGTTTTTACCATTCCTATATATAGATGTGATGATGATGGAAAATAAGATTATTATAATGAATTGAAGAAAATAAATACTGCTGTATATTTAAATATTTTGGCGTAATGATTATTTACAGTTTCTCGAAGCTGAACCAATTTTGACTAATAGTATGATTTTTTGTTTTTACTTATTTAAGTTTTCAAGCTGCGAAAAGTAGTGTTTTTTTCTACATCTCAATTCAATATTTACTGACTTGATTAGTTATTAATAGTAACAATGGAGATTGGTACTTATTGTTATGGGAATACGGGAAGTATTTTTGCATTGCCTATTTCACTGGAAGTCGCCATTCGAAGGCCGCCATTCGTTGTCAACTAACCAACCAAATCTCAACAGTAACTGAGTTCGGTGGTTCGTACCTACATATTTTACATTATGCTGAGTTTGCAGTTGCCTAATTCGAAATGGTTGTGGGTTCATTCCCATTCATATTTATAGTCGCAATGTCTATTATTTTTTAAAATATAAAGCATGTGCGGAATTCATGTATGTATATTAAGACATTCAACTTCAATTTATTGGATGCAGTTAAAAATTTAGGTACATAATTAAATGTTTGTAGCATTTTTTTTATCACTTGTAGGTCCCAATTTAAGTAGTTATTCTCGATATCAAATTCAAATTAAGAGATCTTTTTATGACTATCATAAAAAAGCTTTTTGTTAATTGACAAAAATACCAATTCAAGGGCAACTACTACATGTATAATATACCTACTCTGCGCTTATATTTATATAGCTGAAGAGTTGGTATGGCTGATCGCGCTAATCTCAGAAATTATTGGTTTGAATTGATAATGTATTTTTGTGTTGGCTAGTAATTTGCCTAGGAAGGCTTTAGACTATATGCTATATAACACGTAAATCGAAAAAAAAATGTTGTTGTCGTGCACAGCTGCGCAGGCCTACGTGGTCAAATGGATATAGTTACATATATCCATTTGACCACGTGGGCCAAGAAGCACATGAAAAAACTAGTAATTAATATTAGTCATTGCCTTTGATAGTGACGAGTTCGATTCTTGTTAATAGATTAATTATTATCCCATTCTGAGAAAGATGGTGAAATATTTATTTTCATTTCCTCGTTCTGATAACAAGATAAAGCTGGCAACGTTGAATTCCGCCACTCAGCACACAATGTCCCGAAAAAGAGGATAAGGCGTGAAGCTACAACACTCCGTTGTACAATAAACTATTTTTATACTTAAACTAGAGGGCGCGCGCGGTTTCGCCCGCTTATTAGGAGTGAATTCTAAAAAAACCACGAAACACGTGATCAATAAAATATTTTTGACAGACTGAATTTAATTTTTTATAAAAATCGGTGGCAGTTTAAAGATTTTTCCATATAAACTTTCAACCCCTTATTTGAATCCTTAGGGGGTGAATTCTTAAAAACCATGAAATACGTGTTCAATAAAATATTTTTAAGAGTCTGAATTTCAAATTTTATAAAAATCGGTATAGATTAAAAAAAAATTCCATACAAACTTTCAACCCCTATTTCATCCCTTTAGGGTTAAAATTTTTCAAATTCCCTTCTTAGTGGATGTCCAGAATATGAAAATAAACATCTGCCCAAATTTCACGTTTCTACGCACAGCGGTTACGGCTCTGCGTGCGTCTTACCTCAGTCAGTTAGCACAAGTCCTTTTATATATATAGATATCACGAAAATAATACCTAATGTTAATACATATTACTCGATGTGAATCGAATAATGTTGACATCGATAATAGAAAATATTAAAAAAATGTGAAACTTAAAATAATTTTTATATTTTACTCTTCGTTATTTATTTCAAACGGGTGTAGGCGTAGCTTTAGTAAATAAGCTTCAAAGAATATAAGCTACTTATAAAATAAAAGATACTGTTTTCTTTTCAAGTTGTATATATAATATAATGTTGTATATATAATAATAACTCTAATCAAATGAATTGCGGGACAAGCGTGTTACTGTAAACGCGACCGTTGTGGGTTCGATACCCACTCGGGGGCATGAAATATTTAATATTTTTATTTCCACGCCCTGGTAACGGGGAAAAAGCGCGGCGTTGACTTCCGCCAAGCAACACGCAATGCATTCAGAATTCGGCGTAAGGTAGATAACGGAAGTCTCGTAATGATAATGAAGTGTTTTCTTAACACTAGATTCTCAAGTTGCCATACTAAGTGCGGGATACAACGTGAAATATAAAGTAGTCTAAAGAATGGAGTGTCCTGACACTAAGTATTTATGTAATTTAGTGTCATAACACTATGGAATAAGGCGTGTATGGTAAAAAAAATGATCCCTTATTTAATTAAATTTAAAGAGTTCCTTGGAAATGTGCCTGTCTCCGTATATACACAAGAAGGAGGCGGGCGTCTATGTACCTTGCATTCCGTTGCGCCCTAGATCTCGTTGATGTCGAAAGTAAACATTTCTATAAGTCCAAGATAGTAATGGAGTTGCGTACTGATTTATATAGATGTATGTATATTTGTTAGTTTGTTACAGCTGTATTTAATTTGAGTAATTATTTAGTGTTGCAGTATTATTAAAATAATTATTCTGTCATTTATAAAATATTCACAATAATAATTATTATTATGTAATACTAACTTAATAACTAGCTTTTATTATGAAGGCGTTTTATTATGGCGCAAGGGCATAAGGGTATAAATCTAATTCGACGTTATGGGTTCTATCCGCATACGAGGGAACGAATTATTATTTATTAATATTTTTATTTTTTCGTTCTGGCACTAATGCAAAATCCCGACGTTGAGTTCCACTTCTTAACACGCAAAAAATCGACGGAAAGTGGAGAACCGAGTGTCTCATTCTAGGTTCCCTTCCCATATTTCCTGGTTTCATTATGATTATGAAGTAGCTTTTATCTACGGCTTTGCTTGTGTTGTCAAATAGAAAAATAACGTTATATAGCCTATAGCCATCCTGGTTAAGTGATTATTTAACATAAAAAAAAATAACTTAACAAATTCTTCAGCTTTATGCTATTCTTAAAAAAAAAATTGAACAAAGTTATTTTTTAAAAAATAAACGACAAAAATATAAAAAAGTATGTAAAAGTATTAAATGAGGCCAGTTGTGGCGAAGGGGCACAAGCGTGCCACTGTGACACGAAATATTTGATATTTTCCATTCCTATCTCTTGTAACGAGGCAAAGTGTGGTGTTGTTTTTCGACACTCAACACAGAACGCCTCCAGAATTCAGCGAAAAATGGAGAACAGAAATATTTTAACGCTAGGTTCCCAGGTTTTTTCTGCCTATCCTGCTGTGAGCGGGATACAGCGTGAAGCTAAAAAACTTGAAATCTTTGCTCAGCTTATAATTATAGCGTGGGTAGTTTACGTAACACTTGTGCAATTTAAACCTGCCCAGCTCCTACTGAAACTTTGATAAAATCAATACACGGTTTACGGTTATATTATATAAGTTAACCTTTTACTTATATATCCCTTTGAGCTTATGACATTTTATTGAATGGCTTTTTGCTATAAAGCTGGTGTATAAAATGTAAACGTATTGGATACTAGCTTTTACCTGCAGCTATGGGTGTATTATTACGGGGGGCGGGGTAGTTAGTGGTCAGCCCAGCATAGTCTGGTGTACACCCCAGAATTTTTAGTAACAAAATATTGGGTCAGAAAAATAAAAAAAAACAAGAATTGAAGACCAAGAAAATATCTCTAGATACGCCCATATTCCCAGATTGGGCCCCAGGTTTATATGGAAATAAATAAGAGTTGTGTATTATACATAACTCATTCTAAATCTCCAACTTAACTCTGGTCGCTGTGGCTTTCTTCTATAAATTGACTATCCAAAATGAGAACCAGTAGTTCCAGAAATTAACGCGCTCAACCAAACAAACTTATCAGCATTATAATATTAATACAGTCAGCGTCACGCTGTATCCCGCACATAGCAGGGTAGGCAGAGGAAACCTAAGGTTAAGTCACTCCGCACTTCTCGCCGAATTTTTCGGTGCGTTTATTAAATTATTGTGGGTTATTTTTTAGATATAAATATAATACCTATAATATATTTTCGACTGTTTCCTTAAGAGGTCGAGATAGTTATAGCAGAAATTCCTAAAGAAATTTCGCTTGGAAGCCCTTTTTATTTTATTGTAGTTTTTATGGAACCGCCGAGTGTTGAATATTCAAATTACGTGTAATGTGAGATCGGCCGCTGCTTAAGTTTTCCTTTATTACGTTTTTTTTTAAAATAAATCGTTACCCAAGATCTAACTGAATATACAATATAGGAACATAACATAATTGTTTATATTATAAAATATGTTTCGATGTTGATCAGTTCTAAAAAAAAACCTACAAACATAATAAATAACACAAAACACACACAATAAATAAACAAAATTTTCGGACGTTACGGACAAAAATATCGAACACAAAAAGCATTTTTCGATTGGAGCCATTAGTTACTGAGCCAAACATACTCTTCAGCTTAGTATTAACTTTTAGTATAGATTATACTCCATTCTCCATTTTTCTCCCATTATAGTCTTACATATCCATAAGTTAATGTTAACAAAATATATATTTTTTATTTCCAGTGAGCAATCAATAAGCAGCGCGCGAGCGTCAGTCATGGTGTACGACGACAACATGAAGAGATGGATCCCTTCCGGCTCCAGCTCGGGTTTGTCCAAGGTCCACATATATCACCACACCCAGCACAACACATTCAGGGTCGTGGGGAGGAAGCTTAACGATCACGAGGTTAGTTACGAGTACTTACTTAGTTTTTAGTCAGTCATGATATACTATGGTAACGTTAACAAAATGTCCATGTATAAAAAAACTGTGTTATATTTCTTTTTATTAGTATTTCGCATATAGCAAGCGAGGCAGAGTGAACCTAATGTTAAGATACTCCGTCTCCCCACCTTTTGACTAATTTTCGAAATATTGTGTTGTGAATGGCGGAACTCAACGCCGCGCTTTGTCTTGTTAATACAGTGACTAAATCAAAATATTTTGTTTCCCCGCATGGGAATCAAACTTATTTATGTGTAATTGGATTTTTGTTTTTACTTTAATAATAACTTGTTTAATTTTTACGATTTGTACAAAACAAGCATGTCTCTAAATCTTAAACACAGTATACTTATTATTATTTAAGTGTTAGTAACCCATAACGGGTGAAGAAGGTGGCTGGAAACGGATGGATGAGAGAAGCCCAAGACCGGGATGGTTGGCGTTCGATGAGGGAGGCCTACGTTTAGCAGTGGACGGCGATAGGCTGATTAATAAAAACCCATAATAAAGTGATATTGTCAATATAAAATCAAAAAATAAATAAATCAGCTTCACGCTGTATCCCGCACTCAGCAGAGGTATTTGAACTCTGACCACTAAGCTATACGTAGGTGTCCAAGGGGTTGATTCAAACCTGCTACGTTTAATTTTTATAAAAAAAAATATTTTTCTCGGTGTGCAATATGCTTTCAAAATGTCAAATCAAAATTAAATTATCAAATATATACTCTAACTTTCCAGGTTGTAATAAACTGCGGTATAGTTCGTGGATTGAAATACAACCAGGCGACCGCGACTTTCCACCAGTGGCGTGACGCGAGACACGTCTACGGGCTGAACTTCTCGTGTCGGGAGGACGCCGATAGCTTCGCCAGAGCCATGATGCACACTTTGGAGGTAAGTTTTGTATGAATTTTTGGAACTGATATTGATGATTATGGAGCATAAGCCTTTTATTTGGTTAATTTTTATACTGTTATAGCTTTTACAATTTTGTCAATAGGCAATATTTTCTAGGTTTGGACAATACGGTGCAGCTCCTAAATAAAAAGGTTTTAACTATTTAAAAAAACTCAAACAAGAAAAAGGAAAAAATAACGTTTATTTTTATAATAAACTAGAGGGCGCGCGCAGCTTCGCCCGCTTATTTGCACCCTTAGGAGTGAATTCTAAAAAAAATTCAATAAAATATTTTTAATAGGTTGATTTTAAATTTTTATAAAAATCGATGGCTATTTAAAGATTTTTCCATATATACTTTCAACCCCTTATTTAAACACTTAGGGGGTGAATTCTAAAAAACCATGAAACACGTGTTCAATGAAATATTTAAAAAAAAAAATTAAATTAGCTTCACGCTGTATCCCGCACACAGCAGGGTAGGCAGAGGGAACCTAGTGTTAAGACACTCCGTTCCCCACTTTCTGCCGGATTCTGGAGGCATTGCGTGTTGAGTGGCAGAACTCAACGCCGCGCTTAACCTCGACACCAGAGCGAAGAAATGGAAATATAAATTTAAGTAAATATTTCATCTCCTCGAGTGGATCGAACCCACAACCAGTCGGTTTTGCAGTCACACCTCGTGCCGCTGCGCCACAACCGGCTGCAAAGAAATATTTTTAAGAGTCTGAATTTCAAATTTTATAAAAATCGATGCCGATTGAAGAAAAAAAACCTTTTAACCACTATTTCATCCCTTTAGGGTTAAAATTTTTCAAAATCCCCTCTTAGTGTATGTCCAGATTACGAAAATAAACATCTGTCCAAATTTCACGTTTCTACGCACAGCGGTTACGGCTGTGCGTGCGTCTTTACCTCAGTCAGTCGGAACATGTTCTTTTATATATATAGATGTAGATAATTATAAAGAAACTCTTCAAATAAACTATTGAATCTTCGTAAGTTCAATTACAAAAAAAAAAGATTAATTTCCTTTATTAATTAAAAGCGATAACAAGCTCTTGGAGAACATTCGTTAGCAGCTTTTGATGTACGAACTTTTAAATAATTAATTAAGACGTAAAGCTCTTTTAAACAAATGTATAACTTTATGACTGCCTCTAAGTATCTAGATGTTGACTTTTTATTATGTTGTATTTGTTTATTAGATTGGAGTCCAATTATACTTTTGTTTTTATTAAGATATTTTTTATTTTACTTCTTAAAAAAAAAATTAGCTTTATGCTGTATCTCGCACACAGCAGGGTAGGCAGAGGGAACCTAGTGTTAAGACACTCCGTTCCCCACTTTTCGGCGAGTTCTGAAGGTATTGCGTGTTGAGTGGCGGAACTCAACGCCGCGCTTTACCAAAGCGAAGAAATTAAAATGTGAATGTAAATAAATATTTCATTTCCCACCCACAGCCATTCGATTTTACAGTCACACTTTGTGCCCCGGCGCCACGACTGGCTTCATTTTTTTTTATTTCTTGCTCAATAAAGACGATAATTAATGACGAAGACCTAAGCAATCATGTCTACTTACAGACATAATTGCTTAGATCTTCGTCATTAAAAATAAAAGATTTTTTTAAATATTTATTATTTATTATTAGGTATATATTTTTTAAATATTTATTATTAGGTACCTAAAACGAAATTTTGTCAATTATATCTACATATTACCAAATATATTTCCACGTTGTCGGTTTATTAAGTTAGTAATCGAATTGAGCTCTTTTATCATTATAGCGGCGTTAAGTAACGTCACTAAACGTTCACTTATTATCAATGCGAAAAAGAAATCACAATGTCTGAGTACTTTAATATCTGTAGAGCAGTAATAAAATGTATAAATAAAAACTTCCAATTTATCTCTTTGGTCATGTTTCCGTTGAGGAGAGATGGAAATAAATATCATTCCTTTTAAATATTATCCCTCCGAGTGGGCATCGAACCCGCGTCGCATTTACAGTCAGACGTTGGCCCACTGCACCGCGACGGCCTCTGTCAATTTGATTTGGTATAAGAAAAACTTAAAAATTGATTCGTCACTCATATATATGACACAATTTTATTGACAGACAAAAAACAAACAAAAAGCTTGTATTCGTTCACCAGAAACGACTTTGAAATAAAATTAGGTCGGACATTATACTTTGTTTTTTTTTGTCAAATCTCTGGAACCAAATCGTTATTTGAGATTAATTGTTTTTTTTTGTATTCGGTACACTTAATGTCACGGCCATTTTATTATATATTTTCAATTTTGCATGTTGTTATTTAGTTTCCGCTGTATTTTTCTATTCGAATTGTTTTTTTAACCTTTAGCGTTGTAAGAAGTCTTAATAATTAATTAATTTCTATTATGTATTTTTTTTATTTATGTATGCCGACTAATTAAAATATTTAACACTGGTACGTGAAACTAGAATTAATAAAGGATTCATTATGTTGTAGACATAACTGTAAATACAATACGGTTGACGAGTCGTGCCGCCCTCAAGTTAGACATTCTGAAATTTTGCACATTGTGCACTCGGGAAAAATATATCAAAAATAAGAAAATTCTGTAAAACTCAATCTAGCAGCGCAGCCATCTATAGCTAACTTTAGGGCGGCCACGACTCGTCGACCGTACTGTAGTTTATATGAGTACGATATAAATTTCCAGATCCTGGCCAACAAAGTGGTGAACAATACGGCGCCGCCCCCGCCCCAGCCGCCCAACCCGCCGGTGCCGTATAACGGGCACAACAACACGCATTATGATGAAGACATGGGTTACAGGTGAGAGATACTGTTGCTAGGGTGGTGACTAGAGATTAAATATTTTCGTGGTCTATAATGTAGTAGGTATATAGGAAAGATGTGACCGTCGTGTCGTAGTGGGACAGTCTTGCTGTTAATGCGATGTTTGTGGTTTCGTTGTTTTTATTTTACTACCACTCTATTAAGACAGTGTGTACTGTTGAATTGCGTCTCTCAACTCGAGTTTGAGTAAAATAAGGAGTATTTTTGACAGTTGACAGACGAATGCCATCTCAGTCTACCCGTAACCACGGACTACTGCAAAATGTTCGAGACGTCGTGTTTCCAAAAATATATAATCCCAAATATACGCAATTAATCCGGTTAAAAACCGGTTAACCTACAAAATCAAATTAATAACAAGAAATGTAATTAAAAAAATAAGAAAACAAATTAAATTTCATATCATTTTTTTAATTTTAAATATATTCTTACAGAACTATGACCAGAGAAGACGCGGCCATACTGCAACAGCCACAATACCACGCGCCCCACCACCAACAACAACAACAAATACCACAGCAGATCGTACATCAACCACAACACCAACAACATCAACAGCATCACCAACATCAACCAACGAGCCAGTATCACGCGCCACATCATCACCATCAAGTAAGCGTTAGTACTTTTAAATACCATGCGCCCCACCACCAGTAACAACAAATGCAACAACAGATACATCATCTGCCACAAAATCAACAACATCATCAACATCAACTGATAAGCCACTATCATGCACCGCCTAATTATCATCCTGCGATTACTAGTATTATTATGATTACTGTTTCCTAGTTTTTACATTTTAATTAGGCCAGTCGTGACGCTGGGGCACAAATGTGTCACTGTAAATGCGACTGGTAGTGGGTTCGATCTCCACTCGAGGGATATTTATTTAATTATGTGTTTGGAGTGCGGTGATCTGCCACTCAACACGCAATGAATCTAGAATTCGGCGGAAAATGGGAAACGGAGTGTCTTAACACTAGATTATCTTTGCCTATCCAGCTGTGTGCGGGATACAACGTGAAGCTGATTTTACATTTTAGGTGTCCGAATTAATCTCTGACCTCAGGTTGTAGGTACTCTTAGTTACATCGAAATAATTATGATAATGTAATATTTTTTTAATTAAAATTTTGAACCAATAGGTTTTTAAAATTAGCGCCTTTTATTAAACAAATTCTTTAGCTGTATAAATTACTAATTTTGATTATTGTTTCTGTTTAAAATTATTCTATTATATATTGTATGGTATGTGTTTGCTTTACGTAAATACATATATAAACAAGTAGTTGTGCTTAGTTTTGTTTCAGTGAGAAATGTCCTATTTAGTTAAAATATTATAAGATTGTGTTTGCCTTTTTTAAACTTTAAAATTTTGCACATAATATGCGAATATATATATATATATATAAATGTATGATGTACCTCTTACAGCAAGCAGCAACAACAACAAACGCGCCGGCGCCGCCTCCGCACGGCGTCCACACTCTCCCCCACGCGCCTACGCCGCCTCATGGACATCATCGTACTAATAGGTACGATGATTTTGTAGTCATTTAATATTTTTAAAGTGTTATTTTACACGAAAGATGAAAATATTTTTGAAAATGTAAAAAAAATTGTATATAACGGGAATCGAATCGGAATTGAATATTGATACCATGAAGCAATGACAAGTTACAGAAAAATTATAATTTAAATATACTTATAAATGTGTATGTCTTCAGCGCCCCGATGCCGCCCAACATGTCGCTGACGGCGGCCGGCGTGGGCGTGGGCGTGAGCGCGGGCGTGGGTGTGGGGGCGGGCCCGCCCGCGCCGCCGCCCGTGCCGCCGCACCAGAACCTACCCGCGCCACCCGCGCCGCCCGCGCCCCTCGCGCCGCCGCAGCCCGCGCCCGTCGCCAACCTAAACGTAAGTCACACTCACATATGACGTCGTTTGTGCCGTGTCTGACATGACACTCACTTATGACGTCGTTTGTGCCGTGTCTGACATGACACTCACTTATGACGTCGTTTGTGCCGTGTCTGACATGACACTCACTTATGACGTCGTTTGTGCCGTGTTTGACATGACACTCACATATGACGTCGTTTGTGCCGTGTCTGAAATGACACTGACATATGATTTCGTTTGTGCCATGCCCTTTTACCAAAATTGGCCGACTCGCCAATCGACTATATTTAAGTAACAAATTATTATAGATAATTTTTGTACTTCTATACAGGCCTGAATTGTATATACAGCCGTGGCCGCCCTAATTTTAGGTTTTCTGAATATTTGCGCATCGTGAAACTTGACAGGAAAATAATCAAAATTAAAAAAAATCATAAAACAAGTCTTCACATAAAATTGTAATTATATAAAATCTTAGTATATATTTTTATTTTGAGCACACTTGTCTCATCAGATGATGTATTTTTTTAATTTATATTTTAAAATTATTGCTACGTTTATAATAAAAAAATTATGAGTGGTAGAATATATCTTTACAAACAAAAAATAATTCTCATGATTTTTTAGTACTTAAGGACCCTGATATAGAAAAAAATAAATGTATTCTTTTTTTATGTGTTGTAGGGACCCATTGCACCACCTACACCGCCCGCGGCACCGCAGCCTCCACCAATGGTATTATATTTTTTATTTCCTTAAAAAAGTTATCAACAGTAGTAATTTAAAGCTTTTGACATTTAAATTTTATACATTTCCTTTTTTTTACTCATATTATGTATATTTTTTAACTTCACTCTCAATCCCGCATATAGATGACATTGCATAGATATGGTAACTTAGACACTGAGTTCCGTGTTTTCTGTTCAATACACATTAAATAAATATTTTATTCTCCGTGTGGAAGTCGAACTCGCAACCGTCACGTTTACATTGCATGCATTTGCTTCTGCGCCACTAAGATCTCAGTTTAAGAAACGCAACTGTTTAAGTTTTGCATTCCATTCTTGAATAGACGACCATATTTTTCACTTTTAATAAGTCGAACTCATAAATAAAATATTAAGATGTTTTATGTCTAAGTAATGTTTATTTTCTAGCAACAGCCTCCGCCCCAGCCGCAGACGCCCGCGCCGCCCCCGCCGCCGCCGCCGCCCGGCGCCCCCGCGCCCGCCGCCCCCACGCCCGCGACCCCGTCCCCGTGCCCGCCGCCCCCGCCGCCGCCCCCGCAGCCCGCCGCCGACCCCACGGGGCTGGCGGCGCAGCTGCAGCAGGCCAGACTGAAGAGGCAGGCTAAGGTTGCTATTGTTGCTTATTTTTTTTTTACAAACTTTAATTTGTAGTTCATTCCATACAAAATTAAAACATATGTCCACAAACCTAACTTTGTCAACCGAGTCGAATTCTCGAGGCATTACGTGTCGGGTGGTGAAACTCAAAGCCGCACTTTGACCTCGTTACGAGAGTGGAAATGTAAATATTAAATATTTCAAGATGGTTCAAGTTGGTATCAAACCCAGAACCACGCTTTTTGCTCCTACGCCATGACGGCATTAATAATTTAAAAAAAAATAAAAAATGGACATAAACAATCTTATGAACTCATTTAACTATTAATTTTCCAGCAACAACAACAGAGCAGCAGCCCAGCAGGCGAGGCCTCCCCTCCCGGGGGCTCCGAGGCCCCCTCCAACCAGAATGCACGCGGAAACCTACACTGTATGATGCACGAAATGCAACGCACTCTAGCCCGCCGTAGAGCGCATCTCGCTCATTTGGATAGGAATGAGGTGAGAGATTATAATTAATTACTTTAAAGTAGAACTGCCTTCCGAACCACTGGTGCCATCATGTAGTATTGACACTACTGACATTTCTATATAACATGACGATATAAAGATGTTTGTAATGGGCTAATTGCATAAAAAATATTTTTACTTGGATCTATATGGTCTATAGGGTATATAGATCCCTTAGGTCTAAGAGGCCTTGTCATATTTCTTTAATGTTACATGCTTCATTGTTGGTTGGTTGTTCACGTTAAATAGTTTACCATCGATTTACTAAAGTTAATTTCTCAGATCTGAGAAGAACTAGCGCAAGATTATTCTTATCTAAAACAACACTGATTAATTAAAAAAATATTGACATATTTTTAGTTTTTTTAATTTTTTGTCCTTATACAAGGGAAATCAGCTCATCAGCTTTTATTTTCTTTTTAGGAGTCGTCAACGGAAAGTTCAGCCAGTTCGACCCCGATGAAGTCGTGGGAGAGATCCGCCACCCTGCCGCATCGTTTACCGCAAGCGTGCAACGGTAACGGTAACGGTAACAATACACGTGAGTCCGCTTGTTGCTTTTTTTTTTATTTTGTTCTTTACATGTATAGAAATATACTTTTAATAAGTCGAAAGCATAAATTAAAAAAGCTTTGTCAGATAAGGATTAGTTCTTTTTTTCTAAGAAGAAGATAACTTTTTTAAAAATAATTAAAGTTATCACAATATTCTTTAATTATTCGGCCATAGATTCTATATAATAGCATTAATTAACAAAACGTATGCAGTTTGTCATTTTTTTTGCTCGAATTAAATGTATTAAAAATAATAATGATATCGTAATTTGTATATGTTTTATATTTTTATGGCATTATATACATTATCTTTATTTTTGCTGCGCTCTGCTGCATATTATGATATAAATATATACTTATATAGCAGTTATATGTATATATATGCTAGGCTTTCGATGTTAGTATTAATATTAATAAAAATAATATTAATCAAATTTATACTTTTTTAGTAATATTAAATTAAAAGGCAGGAGAGAGTTTGTTTGTTTACTTGACCACTAGCTAATCTAGGGAATTTTCTAATGATTTTAAACCAATTTTAATTAAATAATTTATTTTGAATCCATTTATTGAAAAAGGCCTTTTATAGTCCCTAGGACTTAGAACTTTGTCGGCTTAGAAGTGATATAATTGCTTAAATTAATGATCCAATTGAAATAAAACTAATTCTAATTGTTAATGGAAGTTCACCAAAATACAATAATGAAAATTGCATTATAATCGGTCGTAACCGATTTAAAAAAAAACAGAAATGGCTTACCGTTTCTGAAATTAGCGTGCACAAACGCGCAAACAAAGCGACAAATAGACAAAAATATTAAAATCATTACTTTGGATTCTATTGCAGCTATATTAGCTCTAATAACACTGTTTCTTGTATATATTCCATTAAACTAACGACCAGTTGCATTTTAATTATTTGTAAATATTACATTACTTTAATTGTTTCTGTACACACTAGTGTGGGGTAGACAAACTACTCATAATAATGTGAAAATTATGTAGTGTGTTTGTTTGTTTACAGCTAACTCTGAGACACCGGCGCCGGCGCAGTCCCCTCGCGCCGCAAGGAAGCGATTTGGTTCCGCCAGCGAAGAGACCATACTTAAGGTAATATTTTACATACTACAATACGGTTAACGAGTCGTGGCCGCCGTGAATTTAGTTGTAGCTCGTTGTGCAGATTTAATATATGTTTAAAGCAGTAATTGGAGGTATTTCTCCAAAGTTTTTATACTATGCATATACTGAAGTTTTCTTGGCTGGTCTATGCTTACTTAAAAAATCTTCAAGGTAAAAGACACATTGTTCATTGATAAAAGCATTTTTTAACTTGTCACAATACTTGTGAGAGCCACTGTATGCACTATTACCTTGTTTGTCCGTGTGTGGTGGAGCAGCAGGTGAACGGCGGCAACGAGAGCGGGTACGTGTCCATGGCGGAGTGGGACAGCTTCAAGCAGGACGTGCTGCGCGAGATACGCGCGCAGGTCACCCACATGAAGAGGGACATCCTCGACGGTACGCTCACAGAGATCATGAGATCATTATTAAATATACACAGACATATCACATAAACCCCCGCACATAGTGCCTATGACCCTAGTGACAGGCGTGAAATAATACTCTAAAGTCTAATATGTACACACAAACAATCTGTTACTTAATTTTGTTTTCATTCATTTCTTCGCTCTGTTGTCGAGGTAAAGCGCGGCGTTGAGTTCCGCCACTCAACACGGAATTCCATGCGCATACATGCAAATTCATAACATATAGTTAAGAGATTTGGTATAAAGTGAGACCAATAATAATAACAAATATATTTATAGATGTTCCTTGGAAAAAAAAAAATACAAACTTATATTCGTAGTTAATTTTTTACTAAATGAGTGGCTTCGCCCGCAAAGCAGTTTACCAACTTTTTTAAGTTATATTTTCCATTGACAGTTTCTTTTTACAGTAATATGTTTATTTTTTGTTGTTACAGCTATGAAAGCAGAATTCGCACGCAGGTAAACTAAACGTCGCAGACAACGCCGGTGGATGTCTACTAACAAACGAAGCCGATATAATGAAGATGTTTATTAGTTTTTTTGTAACATATATACATACATATAATATATATGTATATATGCATATATTATATGAATCAACCTTCTAATCAAACACTTGAAAGAAAGTAAAATAGAAAGACCTAAAAAAGAAAGAAACAAAGAAGCTGAAGAAGAATTACTTATTAGAATTGAACTTTAAAAAAAATGAGTTAGGTCTTTTTAATTATATGAACAAAATATTATGTATTTTGTGTATATCTTAAATTTTATTAGTGTGCAAAATAATTGAAATTCGATTTTTTTAAAATTTTAACTTTTGAATTAACTTTTTGAAATTTGAAAAAATGCCTAATTTTCTTAAATTTTGTATGAATATATAGATTTTTTGATATTAAGAACGCTGAAGCCCCTAATTATAGATGTCATATAATATTTAATTTAAAAATAATAATTAATGTTCACCAGTGTTGTCTGAATATTGTGACCGAAATATACAAATGTTGCCAGTATTGAAACATTGAAATTTTGACATCAGTGTTGCCATATATTATAAAATGGTTACTATTGATATGGCAACATTATTAATAAAAAAAGTTTGCGCACGAAACGAAGCATAAAGCGAGTTGTGTTTTTTAATTTTATACTTAAAAATATTTATTCGATACGTATTTAATGTGTACGTAGTTTGTAAGGTTATATACAATTATTGCAAATTGATGATTTTTGAATGATTACTCCTATTTTCTTTTTCATATATTTCGTTTCTTTTATCTAATCTTGTGCATTTTCTGATATTTACTTGTTTTTTTAAACTTTGTATATTTTTTTTATTAAAAAAAACTCGTTCAAAAATCATCAACAGAACAGATATAAAAATATGTGTAATAATCTTAATAGTGTCAAGTTATATCTAGTATTATTATATTTATTGACTATAGTGATTAGTGGCAACACAGATTTTTATATGAACATCCACTTCTGACGCATATTTCTTTCCCCAAGTGGGAATTGAACCCATAACTGTCGCCTTTACAGTCGGACGCTTGTGCCACTGCACCACGACGGCCTCATTTTAACGGTGTATTTTTTAAACTTACGATCTGTGTTGCCATTTCCCATGTTTAGATTTAGTAGTTAAACAATATATTTTGTCGGGTGATTTTTATTTGTTTTTTTAAGGCTTTATTCCATTTTACAGTCTTCCACAGTATTTTTTTCTGTAGTATATTATCTTTTCATTGCATTCCAATATATCAATATCTCAAAAATATTCAATAGTATTTTTGAGTTCTGTGTTTAAAAGCTTTTTTAAATGTGTGTTGATTTTTTCATACTTGAATGTGAGATAATGGCAAAGGCTTAAATTTAATCAATTTGTGTCAATATATCAATAATTTTAATTATTTCATTTTACTTTCAGACATACAATGTTGCATTTAATTAGTAAAATGATATTTTTAGGACATATTTCAATTTAATAATTCCATTTTCATCAATGAACATACGCCAAACTAGTTTTAAGTGGTTTTTCTTAATAAACTGTCACCCGGCAAATTATACGAAAGAATATGAATATTATAACACAATAAAATGTTAAAAGTACACTTAAGCTAATAAAAAGCGTTTCTTCTAGAAAAAAAAGACTGCGGTTAAAAAACTGTATGTATTGATATGCACTGCTTTCACTATTTGATACTGTTTTATATAAATCTGTTTAGGTTTTCGTTTTTTATTTTTTGTATATGGCAATACTTTATTGTATTTGATAGGAATTTATCAAAATCCTTTTAGTTTTTTCTTTCTTTTTTGGAAAGCAATTTTGCATTATTTTTCGCAGTAGATTACATAACACGTAGCTTGTAAGATCATTTGACTGATGTATCATTCCATGGAAGTTTTTGATTCATTTTGATTTTGATTGATTTTTGTACACCGTTTTGCTGTTTTGTGTCGTCATTTGCCAGCACTTGTATTATGAATGTTAGTATGTTTCTATACAAATTATACTCGAATAGGAAATCGCCTAATTTAGATTTTTTTTTGGAATATTTTGCTTATTTTGAAATCCTTTTTTGGGATTTGCACATTGAAAAACTGGTGCTTCAATTTTTTTCCATTTTTTCGCTTTTACGTCATACAAAATATACTTAGTGTTAAATAAAATAAGATAACTAGATTTAAACTACAATATATATAAAAATTAACTAAAAAATATAAAAATAACCAAATTATGCGTTTGAATATTAATTAATGTTTTGTATTGGTCTCAGTTAAGTCAAAGATGTATTTATTCACATTTAGTAGTGTATACATATTATATATAAATAATAAGCCATTTTTGATGCAGTTTTTAACTTTTGCCTAATATTGAGCTTTTTTATGAGTTATTTTCTATAATAACAGTTTTTTTCTACGCATTTTTTTTTCATTTATATAGTATTCTAAATTCTTTAGTATTATCTAACTATAACTCCGTTATAATTTTTTTTTTAAATCAATGAACGTCTCTTATTTGTGATTTGTCCAAATGTTTTTTGTATTATAATGTTACCGTAACGTTCAAAATATATCGTTGACATGAACACAATGTGGCGTTAAATGCCGCCATTTCACCACTTTATTTAGTTATATATATATTCGCAATATATATATATATATATATGCACGTATATATGTTACTGTTCAATAATATATACCTTTCCAATTCAATTAATAATAAAAGATATTGATATTTGATTTTTTTTTATATACTTAACAGTATATATTTTGATGGTAACGGTAACATTATACTGTAATAGTGATACATTAGCGTAGGTTACCACGTGGTTTATTTAAATTTACATAATTTACATAATTATGTTTTGTAGTCACTCGGTTTAATGTAAATATTTACTAATTATATTTTTTTGTGATTCCATATATTTTTGTTTTTTTTTCCTTTGTTTTTTTTCGTTTTTTTTCTTTATTTTAGTTATCCATAGTCGCACGATAGTTATTGATTTTTCCTATATATATTATTATTATTCTATATTTCTTAATTATATATATTACAAATGAAATAATATGTAATTATCATATTACTTTAACTAGCGATTCCTAAAAGTTACTGCGTTCGTTCACAATATATGTGTGTTATAATATTTACTATAATAGTCGCGTATCCGTTATTGTAATTAATTAAGAACGGGTTTTACATTTACTTGAGTTTAGTTTACATTTTTTTATCTTTAAATATTTGGCTAATGTCTTAATGTCCCCGGTTTTTTTTATTATTATTTTTCTTTGATATTTTTTTCCGTTTACAGAAATTGCCTAAATACTTTAATTGGTGTGTATATTTTTAATAAATTATTATTTTTTTAATTCTATTGAATATATTTTTTTCAATAACTTATTTTTTTATGTTTTGTATTAATCACTAGGCTGAGAGGAGTAATAAATATGTAATTACATTCTTCAATACAATTGATAACTAAAATTAATTAAATGTAAAACGTTATATCGATATTAAATGAGTGTAAACGGTTCGAAGTAAACGCCAGCGGATATCACTGCCACTTGAAAAAATAGAAAAATCTAGGAAGTATTTGAAAAAAATATAATAAAAATCCCGCTTTTGGTACTAAATTAATTTTGTTGTGAAATAGTTTCTACAGTTTTACAAAAAATATTGGCGTTTACTGTATGGAGTGCTTGTTGATGTAATGTACATACGCTGGAGTCAATAAATTGATACGTAAGATGTATATGGTTTGTTTTATTGACTTTTTTTATCTATATGAAACTATAATTGAGGCCGTTCTGTTTTCGATACCCACTCAGAAGAATGATATTTATATTTCCCCGCTCTGATAAAAACCAAAGCGCGGCGTTGAGTTAAGCGAAGGAAACACAAGGTTCCCTGTGCCAACCCTGCTATATGCGGGTTACAGCGCACATTGGGGTATTAATAAAAAACCGTATAGTATAAAAAATCGGCTAATATTATTTTTCAATTTCTGTTTAAATTGTATAATATGAACAATTGGACATTATACTTATATGTAGGTGTATGGGATGTGGCCTACACTATTTAGCTGGAGATTAGCGAGTTGATAATAAAAATAGTAACTTAACTTAACTTAGCTTCACGCTTTATCCCTTGCGGGGTAGTCAGAGAGAACGGAGCGCCAAATGTTACGGTTCCGTGGAGGACGGAGCTACAAATAAAAATAGTATTTCAATTAAAAGTTGCTTTATTGCTTACTATGCTATAATGAGTATGCTAATGAATGCTACCAGACAGTACGCGCTCCGAATATGCACTGCCTTACAATATTAGCGCCGGGAGCGTCAAAGGCTACGCCGCGGTGTTCGGTTACAACACTTGGACCGAACAGTAGGTCTATTAAGTCGGATTAAGAAAACAAGTTTCCTGTAAAGTCGGTATATAGATGATAATTGTACGTGACAACGTCACAAGAAAGCTTAGAGGAAGAATTGTATACTTAATGAATTTTCTAATAGTTGTGTGCGAATATACTGCAGATAAAGTCAGCCATTTACATCAGGTTTGATGAACCCCACATCCTCGCTAAGGAAACAGATATATTCCAAGAATGATCCGTGAGGCTATTGAAATACAAAAACATTCTAATTTTAATACAGAGGACGGTTGGAAAGTTTCTACCACCTGGAACCCACTCATGAAATCTTTGAAGTCTCAAGCCCGTCATACCAGAGGGCAAGATACAGTCAGCTCATTCTGCAGGAATTCCGAGACCAACTGGTCGTGGGTTCGATCCCTACTCGAGAAGATGAAATATTTATTTTAATTTCTATTTCTTCGCTCTAGTGTCGAGGCAAAGTACACTAGGTTTCCTCTGTCTACCCTGCTGTGTGCGGAATACAGCATAAAGCTATATATAATATTACAACTATGTATGTTTATTTGAAAAATGTTTGTGGGCAAAGTTTTTATTCTTATTTTACTTATTTTTTTATAATTTTAATTCTTCATTAACAGAAAATACGATTCTAAATTAATAAATTAAATGTTTTTTGCTTAGGGATCACTTTCTGAAATTCTTACAAGAGATTTAAATTTTACAGTTGACAGAACGAAGATAGAAATAGAAGCTGTATGGCAAAAATCATAAAGGCAAGACTGGCAACTTTGCCAGCAAAAAATAGTATACTATGAAGGAAATAATAAAAGTCAATTAAAAAAGGCATTTTAATTAAAAAGAAGAGAAAATAAAATTACAGAAAACACAATAATGCCAACATTTATAAATAATATATGTATAATATATTTTAACATAAACATTAAACAACGCGTCAACAATCTATACAATACATTGTCATGTACAAATCACTTGCTTTACATATAAAAAAACAATAAGAGGCGTGTTGGTAATATTTTGAAAAATTTCAACAACTTTTCAACTATTGAAAGAAAAATCATAATAACTTTCATTATTTGAAATAAATTATCAAATTAATCTAGAACCTTTAAAATTAATAATAACTTTCATAATTTAAAATATTTTTTAAAGTAATAATTTTGAATTTACTAATTTAAATTTCATGAAATAAACAACATTAGCAACACAACAAACACTCGTGTAAACAAAACAATTAAATACACGAACATATAAACACTTTGTTGGAAACATTATTAACGTGAAACGTGAAGCGAAGCGTGTTTGTTTTCACGTCATATAGCGACTGGTCTAATTATTATAATTTTTATATAATATGCGTAAGCTTCTTTAAGCTTATTCTTCTGTTCTTAGGCGTCTATTAAAATTTGTGATATTTAATAGAAATGTAACATTTTATTATTTATTAATAGTCAAAGTATGAACATTTGTGGGTATTTGAAAAGGTTGTTTGTAAAATATTTTTCCAGAAGTAGTGCTAAATTGAGTATAAAGTAAAATTTATAATAGATTAATTTAAATTAATTAATATGATAATAAATAATTTTCTGACAAATAAAAAAATAAACAACCTTTCAATATAACAACTTGGTAACTCATTACACTTGGTCTTTAAAACGAGGCAGATCTACCATTTTTTAAATAAATTGACATCTGCAACTCCCAAAAAAAATTAACTTTTCATATTTTGAAATATATTTTTGAATGGTCAATCAATTTTAAAGATGGTTAAAAGTGTTAAAAGGTTTCTAGCGTTTCCTAAGCTAACCTAATTCGCCAATATGTGAAAAGCGGTAATTTTTCATTTTTTTTTTTGATAATCAGATAAAGAACACTACATCTTATGTCTAAAATTTCATATAACGTTTATATTTATAAATATATTTTGTAAAAAAAAGCCACATAAAGGTAGCGAACTACTTGTACAGTTAATTGTCAGTTTACTGTAAAAGTCTTAATATTGGCACAACTTGCCAATATTCGTCGCTTGGAAAATTGAAAATCATAATATATTTTTTTTGTTTTTTTAAATTTTAAACCAAATTTTACCCGTCAAGTTACTAAATTTTAAATTTTGATAGTTTTTTTAATATTTTCCAAATGTTCAGACTTTTACAGTAACATAGTCATCTTAATAAGTTTAATAATTTAAGTATATATTTGTGCAGAAGCCGGCGAAGATCACAGCATTCTTATATTTTTGTCCGTGAACGGAGACGAAATGTAAGCCCTGAAATTAAAAAAAGGTTAAAAAAATGGCGCTTATAAAGTTGAATATACTAAATAAAAGTACTATTCATTGATATAATGAAATTAACTAAGATTTATGTTTTTGTGTATATATTAAAAAATCGTAACTGTGGTTCGTCAGCAGTTTAATTTAGATATATAAAAAATAAAAATAAAGAATACTAAAAAATACATAAAATATAATACAACAAAATTTTGCATAATATATAGCTAATATAAAGCTCAACATAACAGCTCTATATTTAATTTATTGTAAAAATAATTCGTATTTTCAATATATATAACATCAACATGCATAAAAATCAAGACATTAAATAAAAAAATACAACATAAGAATTCTGCAATATATTAATATTCGATTTTAGTTTTTATTAGCTTTATATAAAAAACAACTAAAGAGATATAGAGATATACACTTATTTATAAATAAGCTATAATCTCATATCCGAACGTGAACGTTCAAAACAATTGAACAAAAAAAATTAAATCTATATAATAGCATGCCACAAGAAAGTCAAAATACTGTTTAGTTAGGCAGATGTCATGCCCAAAAAATAATTATAATTATAAAAGCATCTACACACTTCATGCCACAGAAAAAACTATTTTATTTTTATGGTTAAACTAATAAAGATATCTACAGACAACTATTTGTAAAGAACCTGTGATGTATTCTTGCAGTCTTCTTAGCTTGATTATTCATTTAAGACTGGAAGCATTGATCTAAAAAATATGTATTTTATTTATTTTACACATAATTATATATATAAATCTATATTATATACTAAATAGGCTTCTCTATTTAGCTTATTAAATGTGGTGGAAGCAAATTATATAAGAAAAGCCATGGCTACATTAAGTTTATTTTAAGTTTGAATACTCATTGAAAACGAAGTTTTATCAAAATGTTCATTATATTTATGATTGTTTAAACTAAGTAATTTATGCTATTTTTAAGTAAAGATATACTGAGAATAATCTAGAAAATAAAAAAAAATGTAATGTATACACACATTGATAATACTTCATTCGTCCATTTTTATAACATTTTTCGGTAACAATTACGACTTTTTTTTTTATTTCTCCTAGTTCTTAATATATTTCTATAAATACAATTTTATGTGGAACATTCTATTATGTGGAATAAATTACATGTTTAAAATTATATGTTTTACAAATAATATTAAGTGTTGTTAGCTCAAAAAATATATAATAGATATTTTTATTAAGTTAGCAACAAATAATTATCTCTAGGAGAATATGATATTTATATACATATATCACTATGACACGAAACAATCATATAAAAAAATATTAAATGCTAGGCCATTAAACAAAGAAGTGTATTATAACACATTTTAAAAAAAAATGTGATCACACTTTTCCAATTTCTGTTTTGACTCATGCGCTAGTAACGTCACAGGTGACACTGACAGCTACGTCACTTCAACAGCTACATGACATTGACAAATGACGTTGACAGAAGCGTGACTTATTTAATAAACTACATGTACCTTCCATTTCCAAAGCTATGGGAATGGGACCTTGGCAGCGTTGAAAATTAAAATATATATAAGCGATAATAGCGATAATGAGTTTGTTTACGAGATATTTTGAAATAAATATATAGTGTAATTAAATTTATTTTGTAAATTAGAAATGAAAATGTAAAAAAAATCAAAATTAATATGTAGAACTTTAAATAAACAAAAAGAATATTCGATGTTTTAAATGATGAAAAAAAAATAATATCTCGTAAACTGTATGTTACAGCAACATCGGTCATATACAACTTAAAAAAAAGGTTATTTATCATTATTAAAAACATAGCCTCTACTATTTTACTCATAAAATTTGACAAGCATGATTACTACTTCTCATATAAAATTAATAAAATGATATAGTTCATTAGTTTATAAAATATGGTAGAATGGTGTGTATTTTTTATTAAGCCTTTTTGTGAGATTTACATTTACATATGTAAGAAAATAGGATTTATTTTTAAAATAATGATAATAAAAGAACTGTTTTGGACTTAAAAAATAATTAAAAAATCTAAGTATGGATTAAAACTTTAGGAACGAATGTGCGAACGAAGTGTCTTAACACTAGATTCCCAGGTTCCCGTTGCCTATCTTGCTATGTGCGGGATAGAGTATAGAAGTTAAAAAAATATAAAAATATACAAATAATTTGACTAAATTAAATAATCATACGAACTTGCGGTCAATTAAATAAAATAATTATAATTATTATATTTTTTTAGTATTATAATAAATGAAATCTCACAATATTTACCTAAACTTACCTTAATTACCTTAATAACATATATTAATGAAGAATTAGCAAATGTTAATATGTTTAACTTCCCAATGGTTACCATTATTTATGTTTATTGTAGACTCGAGCTCAAGGAAGGCAACCAGAGCATAGAAATACAATAAAATACATAAATAAATAATATTTAATAAATTAATTTTATTGTTATATTTTATCAATTTGTTATTTTTAAAGGTTTTGTGTGTTTATGTCTAATTATTCGATTTAACGTCAATAATAATTTAAGTGTTTTGTCTATGATTATAAAATATTATGTTGTATTTAAATATTATAAAAGTTAAAAAATTTGGAATATGTTTTGACATCATAAAGATTTCCTCTTAATTTATTAATATTAAAAAATCTATACTATGTTAGGTTTTATTACTTATACAAGTATACACACCCATATTAAAAATTTATTATATTTAAACGTTAAGCAACAGTACTATTATATCTAACATTGCACTTCATCACCAAAAAAATATTGTAATAAACAACCCAATAGCTAATATATACCCTATCAAAATTGTGTAATATATGTGTAATATGTGTGTATTTGAACATGTATTTACGTGTATTGTTGTATATTGTGTGTGTAACGTTCGCTACTCACAGCTCCATGTCCTGCACGGTGGAGCGCTCGCAGCGGGCGGGCACGGCCACGTGGCAGTGCTTGTGGCAGCGCAGCAGGCAGTCGCGGCACTGGTAGCCCTGCTTGCCGAGGCGGCGCGCTATCGACTTGTTGCACACCGTGCAGACTGTGCCACTGTGGGGGGGGATGTTGTTATTATTAGGCAGAGAAATCAGTTTTAAGAGACTCCTTCGTTTTTTATTGATTTTTTTCAAATGGAATTCTAATATATTTTTAGATATTGGTGTTTGAATAGCATTTTAAAATATATTATATCAAAATGGCTGTCATGTCATGAATAAACATTTAACATGATAAATTTAATTTACTACACAAACTTCTGTGTTGTGCAATAATTTGGCCCTTTTTTAAAAATCTTCAGAACGGTCAATCGAAATATTTAATTACTTCAATTTCTATAGCCAACTCGGTTAAAGTAATATATTTTAAATTATTACATACAATTAACAATTAATATACATTTAAATTGACTGTAAGAAATTTATTACTAGACTATTTTATAATATTAAAAAAAGTCACATTCTTTAAGCCTCAAATTATATTTTTTCTAAAAGTTTTACAAAACAACTAACTTACCCGCTGAGGTGTTTAGCGATGAAAGTGTGTTCATTATAAATATGCAATTTGACACCCTTCCGCCGCCATCTTGATCTTTGGGCGACTGTTAGTGGAACTAAATAATGTTTTTTTATTCCAGCCTCAATAGTTTCGAGGACTAGCGTGGAAGCCTCATGGATGAAAGTCCGAGCTGATGCTGTACTGAATCCGGAGACTTCACTAAGAGAAGATCTAATGAATTAATTTTAAGTTCCGTTTCCAACAGTTTTGTTTTATAAAAAAGTGCAACAAAAATATGAGTTTACGATAAAAAAAAAATAGAATGAAATAATGAGAAAAATTAACAATGAAAAAAAAAAAATTTTTAACAAACAGGCACAAATTTTCAACATCACAAAAAAGTGAAATTATGAATATTTTTTTTAAAGTATCAAAAAACACGAGTTTTCGACAAAAAATAAAATGAATCCATGAAAAAAATTATGCAATGATAAGAATAGCATAAGGGGAAAATTGAAATTAAGTTTATAAAAAACATGCGTACAGATTAAAAAAGTAAGAAAATTAGTATGAAATACCAATGTTACCAGATCGCAGAGTGCGTATTTCCCCAGCGTGAGTGTTGCCAGATGAAAAAAGAGAAAAAAATCACATTTAGCGCTAGGTTAAGAATTATATCTATTATTGTAAATGGCAAGAAAGCATTATTTGAGAATAATAACTGTATAAATCTTGCCTTGTTAGTTTCGTAATTAATAAATTGTTATATTTAAAGCCAATTAGAAGAAATAATTATTTAAATGTTATTTTTGTATCATTTCAATAAATTTACTTAATAATTTAGAAAGCTATCATTATATAATACATACTAAATAAAACTAATATACAAAAATTACAATTTATGAAAAAAAACCGTTTATTAATGTTACTTAAAACTTTAATTTTTGATTGAAAAAATAATGTAATTACTAAGCACTCTATTATACAAATGTAAAATTTGTTCAATAAATAACAACATTAAACACAATTGGCATCACTATAACATAATTACCTTCGGGAAGTCCTAGATTCATCTCCCGACTGTGCGGGGGAAGCCCCCGCGGAATACACATTGCGATTTGGTAGAGTTAGCGCTTTATCTGTAAATTGTATGAATCTTTTGAATTGCGGGTACTAATTCTATTAATTTAAAGAAATAATTACAGTCAAGGCCGTAGCGTTGCAACATGGTTAAATGACAATGTGGCACTAAATTTAAATATTATATGTATATGGTTGTGTACTTTTTGAAGATTTGATTATTATCATATAGCATATAGTATTAAAAGTGAGAATTCTTGACTTAAGATTTAAACTGGTCTTCTTATATATTTTAAAGCTTTAAATTATTATTAGTAAAATTGGTTAGTTGGGTTAGGCTGTAATGGGGCGGGCACGTCCCCTGTTCATTATGATTGTTTCATATACTACGAAAATATAGTCTATACCTTTTATTATATGATATATTTATTTACATTATTAAGATTATATTTGAAATATTACCCAATAAGAAAAACTAGAATCCCACCAAATTTTTCCTTATATTTTTCAACAAAATACTTTAAATACGTACCATGTGTATTTCTTTCAGCGCTAACACTACGAATGTGTTGGTTTTCCATTTCAGGGTCTTGAAGGTCTAGAGAGGCACCTCTAGTTCGAGATCTTCCTAACCTATTAAAAATATTAATATAATTATTAGTAGTGAGAACGAGAAAATAAATGTAGAAAGAAAAAATATAATAATATAATTTTAAGAATCGACCCCACAACCGTTGCGACAGACGATGTGCCACAGCGCCATAAAGGCCTCGACTAATAATTAACAAATATATATTATCATATCAATTTCAATTATGAAAATATTCTACTAATATTCATTGCCTTAAAATCCACAATAAAAAAACTCAATAGTAAATTTCATAATTTCTTTAAAAAAAAAATATAAAAAATATTTAAAAAAATTAATACCTTCTCTTGATAGTACCAAAGAAGTCTCGTTTTCTTTTGCGTGGCGCGGGCTCGGGAGGTGTCTCTTGGTTTTTATTAACGTAGTCGCCTTGCTACAACATACAATATAAATATTCAATAAATCAATATATACAAATTTGTTAAATTTTCAGTAAGAGCTTAAGCTTTTTAATAAGTAATATAAGGTAACAAAGTTGTATAGAGTACAGCCAGATCGAGGATATTATATTATGTCGCAGCCAAATATTAGCCTAACCATTTTATTAACTGTAAAAGTAAACAACATTATATTAACGAAAATGTTAACTTTCTATTAAAGCTAAAACTTACAATTGCTAGAATTCTTGTCTCAGTGATATTATTTTTTAAGTGATTATTTTTTAAGTGAAATTTAATGATATACGATATGTTATAGATCAAGGTGCTACAACCTTTTGATTAAATAACTGAATAAATTTATTCCAGCTACTAAATAAACGGATGATTTAGTTAGTTGTCTGTGAACTAAATAAATAATTGTCCGAATGGTACTATTATTTTTTCTAATTATATTTTTCCTAAAGTATTTAGTGCACTTTCTCATAATAATATTATAGTAAAAATAATTTTAAATAATATAAATAAACAAGAATATTTTAATTAAATTTAATTTATTAGTTTTAATTTGTATAGTAATTTAAAAGTATAGTGTCAGGGAAATAAAAAAAATATATATAATTATACAATATTTAAAAAAAATATATAGAGAAATATGGTATTAATTACATATAAATTATTTAACAAGAAAAACTACAATTAGCTACATTGTAGTTTTACTTACAAAACTATGCAAATTTTATAAAATAATAATAAATAATTACATATAGATACACCTAATACTACTAATACACATACATATACATATATATACACCTAAAAACATATTTACAACACGATTAGTAATTAGAAATATTAATTGAAAGGAAAGACAAACAATTTTACCGTTTCAGCATCACCATTCGTTTTTGCGCCATTTTCTTTTATCCTTACACTTTTGGCGGGAGATTGGTTTGGCGTCGATGTTTTATCTTTGTTATCTGTATTTTTTTCTTTATTATCTGTATTTTTCTCTATGTTATCTGTATTATTTTGTAAATACGCATTTTCTATTTCTCCCTCTCGCTCCACTTCGATGAATTTCCCGGAATCCGTTAATTCCACCTTTTTTTGGGAGTTTTGAATATTTTTAGGGACGTTAGTTGCAACACAATGATTTGGTTTTAATTTGAGTTTTGTATGAATAAACAATGCTATTAATTTAACAAATGATAAATAAAAAAAAACTCAAATTTCAACCAAACTTTAACAAACATTATTAATACTAACAAACATGCTTCATGGATTTTTACAAAATTAAATTTAAGGTTGGTTTTCATGGGCACAGTGTTCAGGCAAAATTATTATTAAATGAATGAAATTTTAAATTATTAATAAAATTCTATGCCACTCACCTTTATAGATTTCGGTTCCTGAGATTTTTCAAACAACATGCAATAAAAACAAAATTCTAGTTAGTTACTCAATGATCAATAGAAAATTTAAGTAAAAAAATTGCTTTTTGTGTTTATTATAATAATAAGTGAACAAATAATGACAATATCAGTTGCTTTATTAAATTTTATACAAATGTGCATATTTCTATATTTATTTACGGACCATATTAAGAATTTACAACTTACTAAAATGTATAATGGAAGATTTGTCGACCAGCTTTTTTTAAAATTAATCAAGAGACAGAAACAAAAATAATAATAACAATATTAAACTTATATATCACACAAAACTGCCTACACAAATTTAGATGAAATTTATCTCCTAATCTTAATCAACACACAGGACCAAAAACTTAAAAAAAATCTCCAAAAACAGTTAAAAATGATAAAAACAACCACAAATAAAATAATATAGAAATAAAAAAATACATACCCGTTGTACAGAATGTATGATGAGAGTAGACTTATTTGCTGCGTTGGTGGGACTCAGTTCTAGTTCACGAAGCGCTGATTCCGTTAGTTGAGATGGATCATGACCTGAGGGTAAAAGATTTACGTATATATCAGGATAGTGACTTTGTGCTAAAACACTCCGTTCTCCACTGTGATCTAAATTCATACTTTTACACATCAAATTTATTCTTTGGTCATTTTATTTGCTAAATTAACTATTATGAAAATAATCAATATATAAGTATTGTAATATATTTCAGTTACTTAATATTCTCTCACACAATTTAAGGAGATAATACATAATTATACTATAAAAGTAGTTAAAGATTTTTTTAACGCGAAAGCTGTTCAACTGAGTCTTTTCGGCATCACGGTGCACCACGGGGTGCCCATCACGCTATCACGTGTAGATGAGTGTTCACATATTTTAATGTAAATTACATTATATTACATAGCCATTTTTACCATTTTGCTGGAAAGTTGTTTTAGTGGTAGTAGTGAGTCTGCCTTGAGGTGTCACAGTGCGTAAACTCTCTTTTATTTTCAACGGCTTCGAACCCAAGTCCGGTATATCCGCACCTTCTATGAATAAGAACTGGAAAGAAAAAATAGAATTTTATACACATTCATCAACTAAATAATCATTAATATATATTATCATTATTAATATTAGAAATGTAAAAGATTTTGAGGATGAATGTTTGTTCCATTTACATACAAAAACTGTGGAACCGATTTTAATAAAACTGCGTAGCTTATAGCTATGTATCAGAACAAAGATTTTTATAATATTTGGTCATAATATTACCATGACAGGTGAGTCGATAGTTGAAAATACATAAAAAATAAACACAAAATACGTACTTCCACAGTCAAACTGCCGCTGACATCGTGCTCCTCCATGGGCCTCGTCTGTAGACCTATTTGTTGTCTTTGTGAAGGCGCGGCCAGTAGCTCATCTATACCGACTAGACCTAGTCCTAGGAACCTAGAAAATAAACATTTCGACTTACTTTTAATTTGTTAATTATTTAGAGTCCTTATATAAATTAGGGTTCCACAATACGAAAAAAATAGTACGCTTTTAGGATCACTTTGTTGTTTGTCTGTCTGTCTATCCAAGTAAGAAATATTCCGGCCTTTAGTTCCTTGGACTATAGGAAAAATTAAGCGTCTTATTCAACGTAATCAACAGATACACCCATATTTTTTTCTGGATGTTGTTCGAAATGCGCCATTAGTTACAAACGGAGAACAGACAGACAGACAACTCTTAGTAATAGGGGTTTAGATGAAACTTTACCATAATATAGCTTAAACATCAGAATAACAGAAAGGCTACAGTTTAAGTAAACATTTCGTATAATTTGGCTATAATACAAAAATGTGATTAAGCGAGTCGCTAGTAATATATGTATATTTATACCTGTGTTGCGTAGTAGTGTTTCCAGGGGAGGGAGGTCCGGTACGATCGTACACTTCGAAGAGCAATTCCGCTGTTTGAGGTGACAGGTCGCTGAAATTATATTAAAAAAATGTTTTTTTATGTATTTAGAATAAGTAAAGTGATTAGATAATTATATCTGTTTTAAGCTTTTGTATGTTTCCAATACATCAGGTCAATATGTAAGGCACTATATTAAATCAAATAAGCTTTGGCGCGATGGCTCAATGTCTGACTGTAAATGAGATGGTTGTGGGTTCGGTTCCCATTCGGTAAAATTAATTATATTATCATATCCTGGCTTTGGTAATGGCGTTAAGTTTCGCAACCCAAAATTTAGCTGTAGATAAGAAACGAGGTGTCTTAGCATTAGGTTCCGTCTGCCTATTTTGCTAAATGTGGGGAAAAGCATTAAGCTAAAAAATTAATCTATGACCAATATATACATATACTTACAAAAGGAAATGTTCTTCCCACACAGGGTTAGTGGTGTCTTTTTTGAATGCAGTTTGATTCCTTTGTGGGGGTTCGTCCATTTCAACAACGCAGTATGGTGCCATACAACCTGATTTACCTGCAAAATTATTATTTATATGTTAATTTAAAAATATATCTGAAGAAATTACTTTAGCGAATTAGCCACAAGTAACTACTAGGGTTACTTATTTGACGTACAAGAAATGAAGAAGATAACTTCTTATTTTGATTAAAATTATTTGAAAAATTAAAATTTATTTAAAAAATTAAGATTTTCTGTATTTTAATTTCATACAATAAATTTTATTTAATCGGTAGACACGATAAAATAATTGATTGAATCAATCACAAAGTTATCTTTTTTATAAGAGTAATTATAACACATTCTAATTCCTATGTTTTATTGAAAACATTGCATGTTTTAACACAATAATACATTTTGTTTAAGCACAGCATTATATTGATATAAGATTTGTTTATAAAAATAGTAATAACTATTGCCTTAGGTAAAAAAGTTTCAACCGTGGCATCAATATAAACCGAACAAGCGCGAGTCGGGCTAGCCCACCGAAGGTTCCGTACCAAAATTGGAGCTCCCGAACTTTTTCTGAAATTCAAGCATAGCTTCGGTAGAGCCCTTTTATATGATACCTCACTTGAACTAGGGGCTTTAATACCAAATTTGCCCCCCCTTTGATGCTATTATTGTTTAGTACTTAACCACAAATATATACTTTTCAGAACTTTTCCGGAACTACAAGTACTACCTGTAGATGCAAGCTGCCAAATTTCATATTTCTAGGTTAACCGGAAGTAGACTATTAATTATGATTCTGTTTATAGTGTCGAAATATGCGTTTTTTGCGATATAAATGGCCGTATCTTCAGCAGCCACTCAAACTCGGCGGAAAGTGGGGACGGAGACTCTTAACACTAGGTTCCCTCTACCTATCCTGCCTACTATGCGCGGGATACACCGTGAAGCTGATAAATTGAATGATTGATAAGTTGATAACTCACCACCTATGTCTTTAGCGCCAACGACTTTGACTAGCAAGCGTTTATCTCCCAACAATTGTATACAACCGGCTGTTGAATTTGGTGTTGAAGTGTACATGCTTCTATCCGATTGTAACTGAAAAGAAACGTTTATATGAATTTAAAAAAAAGTGAATTTTGGCGGTTAGTCACTGTGTTTTTCTTTCTGATTTTGTAAATATGTTGCATGGCAGATTTTTTTAATAATAAATAGTAATATTCAACAATTTTGAGTTTAATAATGACTTGGTCTGTCATGTTCACCGCCTGCCCCTGCCCCTGCACCACGACTGGCTTCTGGATATTGATTACCTGACTTATATAAAATTTTCTCTGCTTTCTCTCCCTGTTATTTTGAATACCTCTTAATACGAAACGCGGTACTGCTGCAGCACGACAGTAAAGATATTATTGAATGTAAGTAAATATTAAGAAACTTACCATAGAATCATAATGCAAGGGTAGTCTCGGCCCGGCATCCGGCACATATCTTCTTAATCTTGGACAAGTAGGGTAGTGAGCGAAGTTGAAGTTCAAATTCGTGTTTCTAAGAGCGCTTACAACTATATCACTGTAATATGACAATATATACTTTTATTTAATAATAGCGACCTTTAAAGAGAAACAAACATCCATCCTCACATTTTTTTTACTATGTTAATCACACTTTATATATATATATATATATATATATATATATATATATATATATATATATATATATATATATATATATATTGTTAGAAATCAGAGACGGTTAATGTTTTAAAAAAAAACAATATAAAACACATATCGTCTATATGTTTCTAAATTATTTGGAGAGACTTTATGTAATTGCAATAAGTGATATGTATCAATCATGTACAAGCAACTACCCCCGATTGACACAATTCCAATGCTTTAACAACTTCGCTAACACTATATATTAAATAAGTATATTTTTGTTTGTTACAAATAAACTCTTAAAAAACATCCTAACGCGGCGGTGCGTTGAGTTCCACCATACAACACGGAATGTCTTGAAAATTAGGCGGAAATTGGGAAAAGTAAACTTCGTAACTTAACAAAGTTTACGACCCAAATAACGATAGTCAATCAGTCGCATAACCTTTTTTAATATGAATTTGACGTTTATTAGTCGTAAACTAGAGTATATGCTGTATATTCACTGTTCAACGCAAATTACATGTTGCGATAGAAATGTCGCTATATGTTGCTGTTTAATCTGACCTTGATACAAAATTTATGTTTGCCAAATGACAAGTGACATGTTTGTTTCATATTAGTCATCATATTTTTTTATGTAGTATTAAAAAAAATTACCTTCACGCTGTTTCCCGCGAAGGCAAAGGAACCCTAATATTCAAACACTCAGTGCTCTAATTTTCGTTTATTTTTCAAGACATTACATATGTTCTCTCTATGCATTGCTCAACACCACTTGTCTTGTTGCCAGAGCGAGAAAATGAAATTAATTAAATCCCCGAGTGGGAATCGAACTCATAACCATCGCGATACAGTCGGACGTGCGTGGCTGCATTACGACAACCTCTAAAAACTTAAAGCCAAAACTAAATAAGTACATATTTTTTTAACTTTAACTATAAACCTTAAAGATTGCGATTCGAACCCAAGCCGCATCGCGTTTTATTGTAATATACTATGATATTTATTATCAAAATATTAGTAAGTAACTTTATCAAACAAATAACAATTTCAAGAAGTTTTAATTAAATAAATCTATACTACCTATACTTCTATATTAATAATATATAGCTGTAGAGTTTGTTTCATTAAGCGCGCCAATCTCAGGAACTACGGGTTCTAATTGAACGGGACCGGGCCCACTAGGTTAAACACTACTTGGAACTCGCATATATAAAATGTATATTTGTATTTCCACTAATAAATTCTCGGGCAGAAATTAAAAAAACTAAAACTCTTTGTTAGTAAAAACGTAAACCTATTTTTATTTAAAATGTGTCCTAATATATATATGTAGACAATCATCTTTTACCATAACATTCTTATTCTCTAAAGAATCTAACCGTTACTCACCCTGTCCAACAACCCGCACCAGCATCAGCACCACCCATTCCAACACCTCCCACCGCTCCAAAGACATCCATTGCATCATATTTACAAAGAAAGATAAGCATCATCCCGAATACAATTCTCCGACGTCTGCTGACCAGAAATCCCCAACCAGACCTAACTGCAACAATCGCTCACCAGGACCTCCTACGCCTAATACAAAAAAAGGCGACGAGGGGGGCTGCAGGTCTAAGAACCAGAAGTGTAGCCCTCTTCATGGACGGCCCAACAGAACAACTAGGCATATCATTCTGCCGCTCGGAAGACCAAAGCTCACAGTCACAAAGCTCAAAGATCACAGTATCTCCGGGCCTAGCACTCCTACTCAGAGGTGACACTAGAGCGGTGAGGATAAGGCGCAACAGGATCAGCGCCTTAACCGTGTGCACGGGAGACAACCCCCCTTACCGACTACTGCAAATCCGAGATAAAGCGGTTGTAGTGGTCGAGTGGGATGGCGGGTCTCCATTCGCACAGGTGAACTCACTGCTCCTCAGACTAGGAGAAGAAGCAAACGCAGGTGACCCGATAAGGATAAGCATAGACGCAATGACGCTGGACATACACAAAGCCGCCGTGGTGGACTACCATGGATGCGTCATTGCCTCAAAAAACCTATGCTTAACAGTCTATGAAAACAGGGGAGAGGACCTGAGCTTTTTGAAAGCTCGGAACCACCACTCCTCCCCCGGAAAAGGATCACCTGCCATTAAAACACCCCAGCCCAGCGGATCCGAGCGACTCCAACAGAAAATTATCAACAAGCGAAAACAAGACACAAAAACAACATCAACACACGATACTTCAGCGACGCCAATAGTGACAGCCATGCTCAGAATGGTCACTCCAAAAATCACCACTCCTCCACCACATGCTAGCCCCCTCTCGCCGAATCGACCCAGCAGTCAGGAGAAGGCGATCAAAGCCTTCTTGGGAACCAACCAACAAAGGAACCCAGAAGGACATCGCGCGGATCTGCTGGCACTCGGCAGAGGGACAATACCACCACCTGAACTTCAACCAGCTAACACCCCACGCGAACACGCAATTAATGCGTACATCGAGTTCCTGGCTATCACAAAGGCGACCCGAGACGCTAACCTAGCCACCTGCAATAAGATCATGCAGACCTACCAGAGAGGCAACACAAAGCTGCTGGAGGTGGAACTCGAAGAAGCCGATGCGGCGGTATACGACAACGACAGCTCCAAAGTCCTAATAGGGAAAATGTCGGGACAGTATATGGCCGCATATAACAACACCAAAGGCTTCGTGGGCCTGGTTGAAGACGAGCAACGAGGAGTCGGCCCCCCTAAATTTAACACACCAACGAGTGACCCAGTAGTGGTAGTGGCCAAGTGCACGAGGGTTATGCTGGACGACCGGATACTTGACATGGCGCGTGCCATCTCAAGCGATCCCAGGCCAGGCGCTGCCCTTGGCACCTGGAAACTGCCAAAACTGAAATGGGTAAATGGTGTCCCTGGATGCGGAAAGACGACTCACATAGTTAGGAACTTCGATGAGGAAGCAGAAGCAGTAGTGACCACCACAGTCGAAGCCGCCAAAGACCTTAAGGAGAAGCTGGCGCACCGCCTTGGAGAAAGAGTCAGGAAAAGGGTGCGCACAATGGCCTCGGTATTAGTAAATGGCTTTAAAGAGGGCATCGTAATAAACCGACTAACGGTGGACGAAGCCCTCATGTGCCACTTCGGGGCCATTGTAATGGCGGCGAGACTGTCAGCAGCGGAGGAGGTCACCCTCATCGGAGACATCAACCAGTTGCCTTATATCGACAGAAACAATCTGTTCGATCTAAGGTACTGCCGACCAAACCTAACGACCAACATCACAAGTGAGTTGTCATGTACGCACCGGAGTCCATTGGATGTCGCCTTTGCCATCGCTGAAGTGTATGACTACATCTACTCCTCGAACCCCATCATCCACTCCCTCAAAAGGGAAAGGTTCACAGGCGCGCAAATACCATCTAGCTGCGCGGATACCCTATACCTGGTTCATACGCAGGAGGAGAAGAGAATTCTTATGGATCAGGGGTATGGTACCGGAGCATCGTCGCGCGTCCTAACCATCCACGAGGCGCAAGGACAAACCAGAGGGCATGTCATCATCGTACGAATCAGAGGCGCGAGGATCCGCATCCATGAAAGCATTCCTCACGCAGTCGTCGCAGTAACGAGACACACCGACACCTGTGTCTATTACTCGGACGACGGTGGTGACGCCATCGGCAATTTCATCAGCCGAGCGGTGGGGGCCTCAGCGAGGGAAATCCTGGAGCACAACCTTCGCATGTCTATGACATCGCGGGACAACACGGTTATGGAATCCCTGGTGAAAAGGCTCCATAGCCAAGACATGTAAAATTTATCGAGTTATATTAGTATGTAAGTGTATAGTCTAATAAGGTAAATATAATATATTCCACGCACTACAATATAACAATCTAATAAAAATAATAATAATAATAATAATAATAATAATAATAATAAAATAAAAAATAATAATAATAATAATAATAAAAAAAAAAATAATAATAATAATAATAAAAATTAAATATTATATTTAATAAATTAGAAAATTTTTTCACGATCGTGCACAAATATCCGTATTCCATAAAGCAGTTGTAAAATCTGATTGTAATTATACACCTTTAAATTTGCAAAATGAACAAAAACAACAAAATGAAAATATTACTACTTTAGAGCACAAACTTAATGTATGGCAAGCGAAGTCCCTTCACGGAAGACACCGCAATGATCTTCTTAACCCAAACGTCGACAAAATTGCGTCTAACGCGTGGTTAAAGAAAGGCGAATTATTTCCGGAAACGGAGGGATTTATGTTAGCCATACAGGACCAAATAATAGAAACGCGTAACTACAAAAAACACATTATTCATGACACCCAAATAGACCTATGTAGACACTGTCACAGTGCCAGTGAAACAATACAGCACATAACAGGAGCTTGTAAATCTATTGCACAGACGGATTACAAGCATCGGCATGACCAAGTGGCATGCATTGTTCATCAATATTTAGCTAAAAATCTTAATCTAATAAGCGAAACTGTTCCATATTACAAGTATAAGCCACAATTAGTAATAGATACAGCCGAATATAAACTATATTGGGATAGAACAATAATAACAGATCGAACAGTTCACCATAATCGTCCGGATTTAACATTACATATTAAAAAACACAAAACAGTTTACCTCATAGACATTGCTATTCCAAACACTCATAACCTTTCATCAACCTTCACAGAAAAAATAACGAAATACACTGATTTATCCATAGAACTGAAATCACAATGGCGAGTGAACACAGTTAAAACGGTACCAATCATACTTTCATCTACAGGAGTAATACCAATCACATTACACTCTTGCCTTAAGCAACTTAACCTTCATCCTCTACTTTACATTCAATTACAAAAAGCAGTAATTCTGAACACGTGTCGCATTGTTAGAAAATTTTTATCATACCAATAAGTACGTCATATGAAGCTTTCTAATGTTTGACAAAAGTCCGCATTAGGAAGAGGATCCCCAGAAATGGGAGAAATATTAAATTTCTTTAAATAATAATAATAATAAAAAAAAAAATAATAATAAAAATAATAATAAATAAATGTAATCCTTAACAATACTTATAAGCCATCCCAATGACACTAGATAATTGTAAGAACCTGTTTAACTGTAAGCACATATTATACCAAACCTTAATACTACTAGTTAACTGTAAGAACAAACTTAATTGTAAACATATAGTATAGGTATACATAATACAGTTTTGTAAACATATACTAACAAAATATATATTATTAAGGAAAAAAAAAAAAAAAAAAAAAAAAAAAAAAAAAAAAAAAAAAAAAAAAAACAATCAGTCAGTCAGTGTGGACACTCACCTTAGATTTAAGTTCATAGTTTAATAAGATCCCGATTTGTTGAGAAACGCCGAAAAATTTTTAATAAAGTACCATATAAAAAAAGGCACGGGCATACTGCGCCCGTGGATGTTGTTTATTTATAAAAAAAAAAAAAAAACCGTTACTCACCTAACAAGTTGTTGTAAATCACTTTCAGCGGCGTTAGGTCTTAAAGGCCCGACTGGTGCGAGCGCTACTTTGACGTCCGGCCACCCGTCGCACTTTAGTTCACCTGTCAGTTTGTCCGTCACACATATAATGTGAAGACGGGCGCGGAATCTGAAAAAATATATATATATTAAAACTATTTTTTTTTATAGAATATAGAACTAATTTTCTGGACTTTAAAAAGAGGCGTAGGCACTTCAGCATTTTGTAATGGTACGAGGAGAATAAGCAGTGAAAAAAAGACGCTTCTTTTCTTTATTTTTATAAGCTAATATTACAGATGAGTAGTAAAGTACAAAATAATAAAACAACAAATTTAATTTACTTTATAAATTACTATAAAACTATACTCACTTGTTAACATTAACCCTATAATGTGACACTTCCACTTTCTCCCCGCGTTGGCTGAACGCTTTCAACTGGAAGGCAGGCGTCGCTTCACAATCACAGGTGATGGTCTGAAATTACCAAAGTTATATATCAAAATGGAGTATCTAATTAATAATTAGTGGCCAGTCGTGGCGCAGGGGCACAAAGTGTGACTGTAAAATCGACTGGTTGTGGGTTCGATCCTTACTCGAGGAAATAAAATATTTATTTAATTTACATATTCATTTCTTCGCTCTGGTGTCGAGGCGAAGCCTGGCGTTGTAGATCCGCCGTGTTCCGTGAACCGCGTGATCCGTGTTGAGTACACGCAATGCCTCCAAAAAACTAGGTATATTATATATATATATATATATATATATATATATATATATATATATATATATATATATATATATATATATATATATATATATATATATATATATATATATATGTACAGAGTAAATCTATCAATTTTTTATAATAATAAATACATAATAAATCACTTCTTGCTGTCTCATATGTAAGAGATGTATGAGTATGTATGTAAGAGAGCAGGAGGTGATTTAGTGTTGAAAATTTAAAAGAATTTATATAATATTTTAAGTAAGTTTAACATTTAATGTTATTGCAAAATTATATTTTACCTTTTGTATTCCAACTTCAATTTTCTGTTTGTTCTGAACAACTAAAATAATCTTAAAGGTTAAGAGCCTTTAAAATTATTTTAATTTCATTTTTAAAGAATATTTACCTAAATTTACATATATTTTTTATATTATATTCATTTTTTATAATTGAAATTTGCGCGCATTTGCATTTTTTGATGACAAGTTGACGTCTGTCAACTTCTAATCTATTGTTTTTAAAGATTTTTTTCTGAATTTTGCTTCAATTGTGCATTTAGCGCGTTACACTCCGCCCAATTTCGTAGCAAGAAGCTCTTTTTAATAAATCTCAGGTGTAGAAAAAGAAAAATAATAACAAAAAGTGGAGAAGTGCCTTAATGGAAACGGAGTGTTTTAAATCAAGGTGCTCAGGTTCCCTTTGTGTACCCTGTTATACGTGTAAAGCTAAAAAAACTTCCCACGACTAGCATTTGAACACACTATCATTGCGTTCAGTACAGAAGATGTCATTTATAACTGCACCACGGTTTCTATATAGGAATTTAGTAATCTTAAATCAATAATCCGTATATTTTATTAAAAGGCGGGCAACATTGTAACAATCAATTTATCACAATTGAATCTTCCGGTTGGAACGATACGGTTCTATATAATAAATCAACTTACTATTAACTACAATGGCACGAATAGACAGAAATTCTGACAAAAACGTCAGACATTACTGTATGTACTGTTGACATTTGTAAGGGTTTTTTTGTGGAAATAGTGTCTAGTGTGTCGTGGAAAGGGGGTGTCTTACCACTAGGTTCCCCCATGTTCCCTCTGCTAACCCTACTATGTGCGGGATACACTGTGAAGCTAAAAACAATAACTTACAACATCATCTTTCGAGTCGCATTCGCAGAACACATTGGTTACGTTGGGCGGGTGGCTGTCTAACGCACGCACTAATTCCACCCCGACGCCTTGCTGAAACAGAAAGAAAATAATTTAGTATTTTATTATACCTACATATACGTCACTTAATCTAGTTTTTATTTCTAATATAATCTACTATATAATTAGAATAGATTATAAACAATAAATTTATTATAAATTTGCCTTCTCAAAGACATTTCTTACAATATCTGTAAAGAACTAAATAAGTAGGGTAACTGCAGTTAAAGTTTACGATTTTCGAAATTAGGACACTGCATTGCAGAAACTGTAAACGTGACTTGAATACATATTTTATACCTTTAAAAACACTAAACTATCTTGAAGCTGTTGCTGTCATCAAAAATGCGCCAATTTGCATGATCGAAAGGGTTGTGGGTTCTAATCCCATTAAGGGACATATAGGTTACATTTAGCACTTGTTTAGCCTCACGCTTTATCCCGCATATTACAGGATAGTCCAAGATAATCTCTTAAAGCACTCCGTTTGTCCGCTTTCGATTTTTGTAACACTGTGCGTTTTGAATGGCGGAACTCAACACCGCGCTTTGTCGTTCTATAGGGGAAAAATGGGCTCGAGCCCACAGTCTCTTTGTTAAATTGAGAAGGTTTAAAAAGAGTGCGGTTCATTGAGGGATCTTTATATTTTTTTAAATATCAATATATAATTCAATTCATATTCAGATACCATAATTCTTTAAACGTTTTATAAATGCATATGGATGGTATTTATATGATTTTTAAAAAATCTTTTTCTTTCCAAAAGAAATGCCGAAGGAAGGAAATGCTACACACATACACATATGGTAAAAAAAATAATTAAAAACATGTTCTAATTCATTTGAGTATAATACATGTGCCTACTAATATTTATTTGTGATGATATTATCACCGAAACCTAAATATGTCTAGATTTGGGTCAGCCGTGTCCAACTTGATCAAAGTTGTTTGTTTATTTAACATTAAGAGAAGTTAAGATTCTCGACAGCATTATATAGTATTAGCTATAAGCAAAGAGATACTTTACATGAGGATCGAGGACGAGGCAAAAGAGGTATGAAAAGATAGTAGGGTGTGGCGTTCAGTTTTCTCTGGCCATCTCAGAGTAAAATGTTAACCTTTTTTTTCTACCAAAAAATAGATAGAAAAAAAATACACTATCTAATAATGGTGATTATACAACTTTATTAACGCATATTTACATATTTCAACTAAAATACAAGCTTCTATCTAGGAATTTAAGCTTCTATTCAGAGCAGAATGTGTTAATGTTAGTCGTTAAAACCAATCGAGTGACGATTTTCAGAGTCGAGCCAGTTAAAAATAAAATTGCCAATTAAATTAATGGGTGGTTATTACCAGGTATTGTTTGAGATAAAAACTGAAGTAAATATTTAAAAACAAATATTAATTTATACTAATATTATAAAACTGAAAAGTTTATTTGGTTGAACGCGCTATTCTCGGGAACTACTGGTTTGAATTGAAAAGTTATTTTTGTATTGGATATTCCATCTATCGATCAAAGCGTATATTACATCACGTTAATCGTTTCGATGTAAAACGATGCCTAAATGCTTTTATTTTTATTTACGTAGACTTAGAAGCTTTTTTGGTCAGGTACCTCCCTCACTTAGAATGTTGACACATTCTTGTATGATGTGCCACAACAAGTAGTAATTCTTTAAGCTACGGGGCGCAGCCACAGGTAAAAGCTGGTTAAATATAAAGAACCAGTCAAGTACAAACCTAATATATAAAGTAGAATATAATATTCTTTCCTATTTTAAAAGTCCCATTTGCACACAAAAATTATTTGTAATAAATAATAATAATAAAATATAAACACAGACATACAGACAAACACACAAAATACGAAAATACAGGAGATACGGACAAAAAAGTGATAGTATAAGGGCTCCTTTTTTACCTTTTAAGGTACGGAAGAACTCTAAAAATAGGGACATAGTAATAGATTTTTTTTTCTCATTTCATTTACATACATCCACCTTTTCAAAGGTTACCAACATTTTGTACCTACTGCCTCCAATATCATCGATATTGTACCTTTGAACGTCAATCCAAATTTCCTTTTCAAAACATTTCATAATAAAAATTTGGCATAATAAGAAAATTACACTTACTTTTTCCTTACAAAATAATTTATAGAAAGCCTTTCAAAGTAGGAAAGTCGAAGATAGACATATTGGTTTTTTTTCTTTCCTGTCAAAGACTTAATTAAATATCCGCTAAACAGGCTCAGATACAAAAAAAATATGGAGAAGCAAAATTACTATTATAAGTAAACTGATGAATCGTTGACGTAGATTTATAAAATACAGAACTAGAGAAAAATGGCGTAAGTTTTCCTTAAATTGATGATGAGGAGAACTTATAGCCACTTGTTCTCACTACTTTGATCAATTTCGTGAAAGCTTCACGCACACAGTATTCTGCACCTAGTAGGGTTGTCAAGGGCAACCTGGGAACCTAGTGTTAAGACACTCCGTTCCCATAGATACACTTTCTTTTCGCTGAAATCTGGTGGCACGTGCTGAGTGTGTGCGTTTGCCTCATTACCAGAACAAGAAAATTATAATATTAAATATATCATTTCGTATTTCATAGTCGCGTTTACAGCCAAGCAGCCTCAATCGTGGCGCAGGGACAGCCATAATAAATAATAGATTAAAAACTTTCTTTGCACTACTTACTACTATTACAATACACTTTCATATTAATAACCACCATTCATGAGTCCAATTCATAACTGACCAGCTGATTCAAACAAAAATAGACATAGAAATAGAAACAAATCTATATCAAAATCAGGTCGTCTTAGCGCAGCGGTAGAATATCTGACTTAATGTGGCGGTTGTACGTTCGATTCCTATTTGAGGGAAGAAAATATTTTCATGTACTCACTCTGATAATAAGGCAACGTCGAGTTTCGACACTTAAAACGCAATGTCCCGAAAGTTGAGGCGGTGAGGCGGTGCGTGGGGAACAGAGTGTCTTACACCAGGTTCCCGCTCCTACCCTGTAGGGATACAGCGCGAAGCTAACCAAAAAATAATAATTGCCCAGCTGATTCAAACAAAAATAGCTACAAAAACAGAAACAAATGTATGTTTGTACGTACGTACGTACACCAATATAAAATCATAGCGTTTAGGTGCTATAAATGCGCGTCTTGCCAATAACCCCTATAATATTGGCGAAGACATAAAAACAGTTGCTGGCACCACGCCACCGGCTCCATTGTCAGGGGAATGTTGGATCGATATACTGTATTGTGATGGAAATCTCGACGGCTAGCTAAGACTTATTTCTTATACTTAAACTAGTTGTCTGCCTTTTGGTTTGTTTGAGTGGAGTTTAAGGTGTGAAATAGAAAATCTTTATTTTTCGCAAAAAAAAAAATGCTCTCCTACACTTTTCAAGGAACCTATGAAACATATGATAAATTTCACTGATTTGCGTTGTCTGTTAGTCGTTACAGGACACGTTTTAAATAATATATAAGTTGGGTTGTTGGTTGTGCTTATCCGTAGTCTAAAAAGATATCGTCAATTTTGATGTGTCCAAAAACATATTGCTTAAACCTCTATTCAGGAAAATTTAACATGTATCTGGAAATCTATTATTTGTTCATTGTAATCGAGTCCTCGTGGTTTAGCGTCACAGCGTCTGACTATAGACGGAAAGAATGTGAGTTCGAATCCCATTCAAGGAAATTAATTATTTTCATTTCGTCCCTCTGGTGTCAAGACAGACGGCGGCGTAGCGCTCCGTTACTTAATCGAAATTATTTCAATCGGCAAATTCTTCGTAACCCTAGACATTCCAATCTAAATAACCCAAATCACAACTAAAATTCTGTTTACATTTATATCAGTACTAAGTTAATGGAGTAGCAAGACAAGCTAGTTCCAGTAGGCTGATTTATAGAGCAATAAATTTTGACATCAATAGACTTCCATATACGAAACCTTGTTTAATTGTGTAATTTATTCTACACGGAAGTACAGTGTTCAAAGCGCGGCGTTGAGTTCCGCCACTCAAATGAATTATCTCGAAAATTGGAAAAATTGCCACTTTAGAAATTACTGACTAATAACGAGGTCTTTATGCAGTAGCAGTTGCAAAAGTATATTTACTTAATTTCCGCAAGCACGACCCACATGCATGTATGTATGTCTGTATGTATTACACAATATGCAATCTTATCTCGTGTTATGAAAACTTGTCGTGGCTTTCCGGTATAATGTGGTTAACACGACGGTAGTAAAGTATCTAACAAAAAAGAAAGAAAATAATTGGCAAAAGGCCGTCGTGGCGCTGTGAGTCAATGTGTGATTACAAAAGGTTGTGGGTTCGATTCCTATTCGGGTGAATGAATTATTTTAATTGCATCCTACTAACTAGTGCCATCACAACTACAAAGCACTATGTATTGTGAACGGATGCTTCACGTTGTATCCCGCATATTGCAAATTAGTCAGAAGTAACCTAGTATTAAGATCTCCGTTCCTTACTTTCCACCCAATTTTGAAACATTGCATGATGAGTAGCGGAACTCAAGGACGCGCTCGTCCCCGTTACCAGAGTAAATATTTCATTCCCCCGAGTGAAAATCGAACCCACAACCGACGCGTTTTTAGCACGCCTGTGCCCCTGAGCTACGATGGCCTATTAATTTAAGTGGTCACTATTCAACCGTAAAGTGTGTCAATTATGTTAATCTTCTTAAACGGTGTCACTATATTTATAAATATTAATAATGTTGTATAATTTTGATTGTGAATAGATTAATTAATATATGTACAACAAAATATGTATATTTATCAAGTTTCACAAGCCAACACTTCTATAATAATACTATAATAGGAATAAGAGTTAGTTTGGTTGAACGCGTTAATCTCAAGAACTGATTCGAATTGCAAAAACCTTTTAGTATTGGATAATCCATTTATCGAGGTAGGCTACACCACGTTGTATCGGTTTATTTTTATAAAATAAATCGATATTTTTGGTGCTGCTAATTAATAAAGAATATTAAACATGGAAAGAGTGATTCGTTACTAGACTCTCCGCTTACTCAAAAAATAAAACCATAATATTTTAAAACTCGAAAGTTTATTTTGTTGAACAGGAATCTCAGGAACTACTGGCTCGAATCTAAAAATGTTTTTTGTTAGATGTCCATTTATCGAGAAAGGCTATAAGGCTATTACATCACATTGTACCTTTCAACGTACGTAGGTTAAGATAGTAAAGCCGCGAGCAAAAACTAGTTCTATTAAGTTCACACCTACTATACTCACTTCTTAAGTCAGTCATCAGTCGTTAGTTGACTTAAATGATCGATAGTCGTACGTGCTTAGAGAAGGTGCCTCCTGAATTCGTAATTTCTTTCATGTATTACGTTCCGTTTTTATAAATATTATATATAACGTATTTTGTCTCTGTTTAATATAGTTGGAAAAACTAGATAGAGCACTAAACGCGATGGTTTTGATGTCGATTCCCACTCGGAACAATGAATTATTTACATCTCCTCGCTCTAGTAACAAGACATAGCGGGGAGTTGAATTCCGCCACTGAAAATAAGGAATGAAGTAGTAGGGTAGGGAGAGGTGACCAAGTTTCTTAACACTAGGTTCCCACTGCCCTACGCATGTGCGCGTGAGGCTGATACAAAATATAAATACAATTAATTTCGAAAAAATTTTAAACGCTTTTTGAAAGTTTGTTTAAAAAAGCGTTTTCAGTGATTTGTAATTTATATGTTACTAAGATTAAAGTTATTATATATTACTATTTTGTAAATAATGATAAAGGGACCGCGTCTTGCGTTGAGCTCCGCCACTCAACACGCAATGCCTAAAATTCGGCGGATAGTGGGCAACGGAAGTGTCTTAATGGAGAACGATGTGTCTAAACACAAGGTTCCCAGGTTCCCTCTTCCTAACCCGCTTTGAGCATGTTGCATGTATATATGTTGCATGTGAAGCTAAAAAAAACAATATTGTGAATATTTCCATAAGCTAGACTTGAGTCACTGACTTCGACCATCAGATCATTTTGGATAACAATTTGCTATCTAAATAGAATAAAAAAATGTTCATTCTGACACTATATTAATCATTTGGAACACACATCATATCAATGACGTAGTATATGACGTAATTCACGTAGTTGCTCTGATACATCAGCACAACGTATAAATAGATATTCGTCAAACGACAAGTTGAGGCCTCGATGTAAAGATTTTCGATGTAAAGATCTCGTTTATTTAGAATCTTTTATATCACCAGCCTTGGAGATTTATTTATTGTCAATAGATGTGAGTTCAAATTCGATTTAGGGCAAGATTTATTTTCAAAACCAGCTGTGTCGGTCAGACTTTGTCTTTGTGAGAAAGTAAATTTGAAGAACTCGAAGATAAAATTTGACTAACCGTTTCTATAGTCAAAACGGATTTAGGGTTAAGTCGTTTTTGAGATAAACCTGCCCACACGCACAGACAAACAGGCGAAATTTAAAACCAGTTTTGGGTATATATGTATACGTAGACGAAATCCTCCAGTGACAGTTTATCTTATACATACATATCTTTCATGTACATACAGCGATCAATTACATTTACGTGTACAACAATTAACACCATGTATAACTTATTGCCTTCCTGAATAAATATAGAGAGGCAATAAGTTATACATGGTGTTAAATGTTGTATCTAATTTAAAAATATTTTTTTAATTTGGAACTAGCAGTTCCTGAGATTAGCGCGTTCAATTCAACCAAACAAACTCGTCCGCGGTACAAACAAAATGAATACTAATATATAATATGATTAATAATAATAGCAATACCAGTATAATTACATGTGATGTCAATACGACTGTCATAGTGCCGATAGTGGTTTCAGTTAACAGTTTAATAGCGAAAAGCCTCGACCAACATCTTAAGAGGTTATCGGTTATTTATACTATCGGTTGGATCAAGAACCGGATGCTAATGGTAGTTTTGCTTGAGACAACGCGTATTGTGAGGAGGTTCCTCTCTCTGGAGCCATAGATGCCTTTCCTACTTTCGGAAGAGTGATTTTTTTACATTTTTAAATGTATCTTTTAAAACAATTTATATTTTAAAATGGAAAAATGATTCCTCTTGTTTAATAAAAGTATATATTGTATCTACAAAGCATCCACGTCTTACTTCTACTTCATATGACCACTTGAGACCGGCGGGGGACCGGAGCACCAGCGAGTGGAACGACTGTAAACCCGACGGATGTGAATTCGATTCCCACTCGAGGAAATCAAATATTTAAGCTAAGTACGGGATACAGCGTGAAGCTTAGAAAAAATGTATTATGACATAAATATGAACACGCATACACCGCTAGGTGGTCCTATAATTAACATTTTAATTACACGCCCTGCCTTTTTCGTAGTGGGTACGATATTAATAGCACGTGACCTTTGCTTCTATGGACACGTAAATTGGGCAACCGAATAATGACTTGCGTAATAAAGTTTTTCAATTGTAGCTATTAAAGTAATTAAAACTATATATTTATTTATATTATATATATTTTTTCTATATAAGAAATAAAATTTCATAAGAGTTCATCGTGGGGACACGTCTAATTGTGTGTAGACGCTATGGTTGTTGGTTTGGTTCCCTCCCAGTCCAGAGAATGAAAATTTCTTTCAATAACTATAAGGCCAGTCGTGGCGCAGTGGCACGAAGTGTTACTGTAAAACCGACTAGTTCTGCCACTCAACACGCAATGCCCCCAGAATTCGGCAAAAAGTGGGGAACGGAGTGTCTTAACACTAGGTTCCCTCTGCCTACCCTGCTGTGTGCAGGATACACCGTGAAGCTGATTGATTTGATTTTTAAATAACTATAAGTTTAACTATTAACATCTGTGTTTCTACTTATTTAGAAAACGTATAAAAATTTGAACGTAGCGGGACTCGAAAATTTTTATACGCTTGTTACAACTTATTTGCTTTGGATGCTAACCACATAACCACAAAGATAAAAATTAAAATAAAATAAAAACCCAAAGATAATTACTAAGAATTATCGTCTGGGAAGAGGGAATGCTAATTATGAACTATTTTTAACATTTTTAAACCTACAAAAATGCTAACAACATAAATAAGTTGTAACAAGCCTATAAAAATTTCGACGTAGCTTGATGAGAACGTGTGCCTCAGTGGTCGGTTTCCAGGAGGCAAATTCAAATTTTTATAAGTGTGAAATAACACTTTAAAAATGTTAAAATATCTGTGTTTCTAGTAAGCGCGGCGTTAAGTACTGTCACTCAACAAGCTGCCACTAAAGGACGAATGTCCTCTGCTTATACCATGAAACTATAAAATTGTATTATTCAATATAATAAAGACGAATATTAAATAAAAAGTTTTTTCTGTGACAACAACCTAACCATATCTTTAAAAGTTAAGTACACATAATATTAACTTGTTTAGATAACAATAGTAAATATTGACGTAATATTGAACAACTTTGTATGTATTATTAAGTTATTTTGTATTTTATGATAGGTACTTATTTTGTAGTAAATATGAGTAAGTGGGGAACGGAGTGTCTTAATACTAGATTCCCTCAGTTCACACCCTGCTCTATGTGGGATACAGTGTGAAGGCTAAAAAAACTTCGACTTGTACTCCTATAATTTCTAAAATGTAAGAATTTCTTCTTCTTTATTTAAAATATGTATATTATTTTTATTTATTATTATTTAAAATATGTATATATTAAGAAAAAAAAACTTTAAAACAACTGTTCTAATTTTAGTCGAAGTAGTATTCAGTTGCATACGGATTGTCCGAATTCGAATTAGCGCTCCCAAGATCAAATACAACAGACAGCTCATAAATACTTTTTAGCGATAGGACCACTGTCTGTAAACGTGACAGTTACGGGTTCGATTTCATCTCTGGGAAAAGATTGTATGGATAGTATATCATTTCTTCACTATCATCAGAGTCGCTGACCACCAGTAGGTAGTTTATAAGAATTAGGCGGATAGTGACGTATGGATTACCTAATATAAAGCTATCTTTGCCCACTCAGCTCTATGTGGGGGATGAGTAGCTCATTCCATTCATTTTGTACCCATTGTGTAGCTGTAAGGCCTGGAATGAATGTAAGGGTTTAATTGATGTTGAGAACTGGAACACCATACATAGAATTATAATAAGAGAAGAAGAAATTACTCTTTTGGTATAAAAATATGTTTAACAGGACAAGCGATTACTCATGACATGAATATTAAAAGTCCAGAGCACCTCATGTGGAACTATAAGAGATTAGTTCTAGCAACAACTAAAATTATATAAGAAAAGGAAAAACTCTAATGAGACGCGAATGTTGTGGATTCGATTCCCAATTGGGAGAGTCAATTATTTAAAATGTTAATATCCTCGCTCTGGTAACAAGGCAAAACACGGCGTAGAGTTTCGTCACTCAACACAATTCAACGCTCGAGAATTCGGCGGAAATTGGGAAACCGAATTCCATAACGCTAGGTTCCCTCTATATACCCTGCTATATGCGGGATTCTATAGCGTGAAATAAAGAAAAAGAACAAGAATTTTAAAGAATTTTATAAGTATTTTTGCTTAAAAGTGCGTTAAAATGAATTCCATGAAATGGTACACCATTACTAAGAAGGTCGCTGAAATAACAAAATATAACCTTTCAATAATGTACTTGGCTCTCTTCCAAAGCCGAGCCAAGTCTCCAACTTTTGAGACAAAACATCATAATTTACTATGACAATTTGTTTTTAAGCCATAAAAGTGTCTCTATAGCTGGTCTTTGTTTTTCTTTCAATTTCACTGCCAAAAGTTGTTATTAATTTGAAAGCTTACTTTTGTTAAATGTAATTAGCAATCGACACAATCGACATTAAATTAGATAAGATAATTGATGATCCTTATGTATATTTATTAATATTCTCATGAATTATATAAAAAGTTAAGTATTTTTACATACTACCCTTTGGATAAAAGGTACCCACTACATTCAACTTAGCAGTGAAATCCGTTCCAACATGAAGCATTAGCACAAGAACACTCGAATGTTTGTTTACGTTATTAATAGAATATTACTGCGTTGTTGTTGACAAAAGTGTATTTATTTTGAATCATTCAAAGATTGTTTGTGTCATACATTTCCTGCATTTGTAGTGACGTATTCAGAAATTATAATAAAATAAATTATATAGTTTCACGCTATATCCCGCATACCCCGCTAGGATAGCCAGAACTTACTATAACTTAGTGTTAAGTTCACTCAGTTCCCCTAGATTCGTCTAATTTTATAGCGTTTTAAGCGGCAGACCACAACGTCGTATTATCTGTGTTGAAATTAAAATTTAGTCTTTAATTTATTTCTTGAATGAAAATCGAACCCACAATCGCCACGTTTTAAGTCAGACGCTGTCCCACCGCACCACGGTGGCCTAACTTTAATTTCTTATTTTCTCATAAACGCAAACAAAATTTGGCAAATACAATTTTTAGAGTTCTGTACCTTCTAAAAAAAAGGAACCCTTATAAGATCGCTTTGTTGTCTGTCCGTCTGACTGTCTGTCAAGGCCCTATATCTCAGGGACGCTTGGAGATATCGAATTGAAATTTAAACCACATAACCAGACCTATGGTATCTTGATTTCCTAAAAAAAACGTATTTCTACATTTACTTAAAAATAAGATATATCGGTTTATATCGCAATAAACGCGTATTTCGACGCTATGAGGTATCAGATGAAAGCGCTCTGGCTAAGCTAAGTTTGAAAGTCAGAAAAGTCGAGACCTCCAATTTTTTCGGAACCAACGGAACCCTTGGTGGACGAGCCCGACTTGCACTTGATCGGTTGTTTCTTAATGGATGGCTCCTATCGCGTTTAGTGTGGCATCTTCTGGCTGAGCCGACAAAGTGTCTATCGATATCTTCAATTTGATGATAATCAATTATCATATAAGAAAATGTCAACTTTTGATAATATGAAAATTACAACTTTATTCCTTATGTAATTCGATTCATAGAAACACATTTCTCAATAATGTGCTCCAAATTATAAAAGACCTAACGCCGCCGCGCCGTCGTGGCGCTACTGAGGCTTAATATGTACACAAAGTTTTCTTTATTTTTTTGCTTTTTCTCTCTATCAGGGTAGCCAAGTGGTAGCCAGGCAAGCATTACAGTCTCTGAATACCTCTTTCGCCTCGTCCAATGTCATCAAGCTTTTCATATATCCCGGAACCTCATGCTTTTTGTGTAGCCTTCCTCCAGTATCATCGTTACAGTGTTCTCGAAGGTCCGCCGAGATCTTTTTCTGCTTCTTTTACCACTCACTTTTGCTTCATAAATGCTTAGTAGTCACTCTTTCGTCATTCATTCTCTCGACTTAAAATAGATGTGCTTCGAATGTACTTAGAATGGGATTTGTATTTTTAAAATATATTAAATTTAAAATTGTATTACTGTCCATCAAAATCAATCTAACATAACAAAAATGACAATATGGATTTAAAATCTGAAATAAATTATAATTACAGTCTGTGTTTAATTGATTACAAATATATATTTATAATTGATTACAAATATAATAAGGTAACTGTTTTGAATTCAAACTTTTCAACTCATAACTGTTATAAGTTCAAAGTTAATAAAAAAAACTATATTTATTTATTTATGAATGTATTATACCAAAAACGCGGCGTTGAATGCCGCCACTCAACACGCAATTTCTCAAAAAATAGGGCACAGCGTGAATCTAAAAAAATGTATGTATTTGTAATGGCTTGTGCCTATATCTCCGCAACACGCAGGATATGTATGATAAGACAAAAGCTTTAAGATTTCTTCTTCCAATAACAGTATCCCCACTTAAAAAATCTATCAGCTATTTTATTTAGAATCACCCAACCTCTATCACAACAACAGACAACTTTGCTTCATATGACCCTCACAATAAGAACCGAAATAGCTTGCGGGTCAATGGAACATCAAGGTAGCCGCGTGATTGGCACTTTGCAGTGTTGCCAAAATCTCAATTTTCCCATCATTTGTTACTACGCCGAATTGTTGTTTGTTTACTATTTGATTATTTGATATTGATATTAAAATAAAGATGCCATCGTAACACACGGGCACAAGTGTGTGACTGTATACGCGACTAGTTGCAGGTTCTATTCCCACTCGAGAAAATGAAATATTTATTATTTATATTCATATTTTCATTTTTACGCTCTGGTGTCGAGACTCCAGAATTCGGCTGTAAATGGGGAACAGAGTGTCTTAACACCTGTCTACACTGCTCTGTGCGGGACACAGCGTGAGGCTGATATTAAGATGTTACTATAATATTCTATACATTAATATACTAGCTTTTCCCTCAGGCTTCGGCCATTATCCAAATAGAATTAACTAAGGATATTTTGAATGTGTAATACAATATACAAATGTATTACATATTCAAAATGCCAGGAAGTAAAACTATGACTCCAAGTGGGGTATATCCAATAGTCTAGTTAATGTAATATATCCTATATACAAGCTTCTTTAATCAGACTAACCACAAACAATTATAAAACAAAAATAAATTTTCTTATCAAACCAACAGTTTCTGAGATTAGAGCTAATATTGGTATAGAGCATACATACATATATATTTGATATAATACTAAGCACATTCTTATATGAGTCACGTATGGGTGTACTTAAGGCGGCACTTAGGCAACATTACGGCACTATAATCCTCTCCATACTATTATGGGTCACGGATCAATAATACAATAAAGCTGTTCATTTAATACTTAAGCGATGGTAGCCATCTTTTTGCAGACGCCCATATGAAATATAAGCCCACAGTAGGTATTACAACAACAAATTAAAGTAATGAAGCAAGTAAATTAAATTTATTATGTATATATTAGCGGCTCGCTCGCGGCTTCGCCCGCTATTATTTATTTTCTCATCTGAATTACTTTTGTGATCTAATAACATTGTTATTTTAAAAATCCTTTTATTAACTAAAGTTTCAGCCAATTCTATAAAATACTTATTTTGTAGCAATATATGGCATGCAAAATTTATATTGACATAACTTTTTTTTATTTATGAAACTATTGAAATAAAACAAAAATATTAAGTGAACAACTGCCAAAAAAGAATTGTGAAGAGTACATTTAAATCAGCTATGCTTTTTCTGAGATTGGCGTAAACAAACGCAACATAAAGATAAAAAAAAATATAAATATCATTGTTTTGGGTTATATTACATTAATAATGCCCTTAAATATATTTTTCTCATATAACTTTCATGTGCAGCGATGAGTTACAGTTGTATATAAGTATGAAAATATGAAATATTTAATTTCCTCGAAAGAGAATCGAACCGACACCTGAGACGTTTAGAATCGCACGCTTAAAATATTACAATGTTAATATTTTTATTACATTTGAACGCAGTGGCCATAGTTCACCACTTCTCCTCAATAGGCGTGTTCACCATTGTATTCCATCATGGCAACACATAAATCCCACGAAAACTAAAAATACCCCTTTGTCTGACAATCTCAAGCGATCTCATACATTGTCTAACAAAAGGACACTTCGTACATTGTTCTATGATATATTATAACTTTGTTTTCTTCAGTAATATTACGTAAATATGCTAAAATACTTAATAAGATTTATATGAAACCTTACTTAGTTTTCATATAAATGATATAGTGGAAAGTATATTAGACTCGCTTTTACCTACGGCTTCGCCCGCATGGTCGAAACGAAATAACTGAAAATTGTCTACTGTACTGACTGACTAAATCACATATTCCAAGTGCTCGAGGCAACTCCTACCCCAGGTACCCCAGGTTATATGACTAATACATTGTTTTGTCAGCTTCACAGTGTATCCTACACATATCAGAATAAGCAGAGGGAACATAGGAACCTTGTGTTAAGACACTCCGTTCCAATTAAGTCTGTTCTCCACTTTCATTCAGGTGGCATTGCGTATTAAGTGGCGGAATTAAACGCCGCATTTTGTCTTGAAATAAGAGCAAAGAAATAAAAATATTTAATATTTAATTTCCTCAGGTAGCAATCGAATTCACAACCTGTGAACCAGTGAATTAATAAAGTAGCCTTTCGCGATAAACAGATTATACAAAACAAGAAGAACTATTCTATTCCTACCAGTAGTTCCCCAGATTAGCACTTTCAATCAAACATACACTTCAGTTTATCTAGTATGGTTGATTACGTGGGCTCGTTTCCCGCGTAAAGCAAATTTATAATTATCGTTGTCCGTGACATTATTGCCTATATTATATAGAAAGGAAAATATATTAAATAAAAAGTTAATAGTATTAAATTAATTATCTTGTAGCATTCACATGTGCGTATACCGTTTTATTTTTATCTTCACACCTCGGAGGAAGGGGCAAAAGGGAGCCATTTTGCAGGGAACCATTAGTAACATTTACACTTAAGACCTAATTGAAAACTAAAATATTGTTTCTGACATAAAACACGATGTATCTGACATAAAATACTTATGTATCTAGGCTGTAACTGATTCGATTCTCGATATGTACAATAGTTATAAAGTAACTTAATGGTGCCTGCACTTTTATCAAATTTCTGGATACTCAGTTTTTTTTCAGTAGCTACTGTAGTTTAGCATATTAACTTATTTGGCCATATATGCAATTGCATATACATAGGGGAGAGGAGGGCACATTCGAACGATTTTTAAACTTTGTGTCATATCTAAAAATTCTACAGTTTTTAACTTCTTTACTATTTCACAATGCTTAGTCCAACTATTGTGCCACACAATCGTAGCATCATATGTAGAAAAATATATAAGGTAAAGGTGCAAAATCAACTTCAGTACCATGTTAACTTAAAAAAATAATATACCTAGTTTAATATTGCGGCCGGTCGTGGCGCAGCGGCACGAGGTGTGACTGCAAAACTCGCTCTGGTGTCGAGGTTAAGCGCGGCGTTGAGTTCTGCCACTCAACACGCAATGCCTCCAGAATTCGGCAGAAAGTGGGAAACGGAGTGTCTTAACACTAGGTTCCCTCTGCCTACATTGCTGTGTGCGGGATACAGTGAAGCTATTTTTTTTTTAATATTGCGATTGTACTAGTACTAGTGTTAAATAACTTTAATATTATTAATAGACTTTAAAAAACGTACAAACAAAAAGGTAGCTTTGGCTTCCTAGAAGTAATGAACATTATGGGATCAATCATAGAATAAAATAAACAGTAAGCTGTTTATTTTTTAAATAAACAGCTTACGACCCTAATTTGAACTAAGAAAAATTCAATTTAAAGGAAAACAAAGATATTGTATGTGACGTAACCAACAACTGAAATTGGGGGAAGTAGTCTACGTAAGAAATAAAAATCAGCTTCATGTTTTATACCGCACACAGCACGGTATGCAGAAGGAACCTAGTGTTAAGACATTCCGTTCCCCACTTTCTGCCGAATTCTGGAGGCATTGCATGTTGAGTGGCAGAACTCAACTAAATAAATATAAATAGTGTTCAAAGCTGCCCCCTTCTCCCCTATATATGTATTTATAATTTTATTGATTACTTTAAGTTAATTACTGGCAGAAAAAAAGTTCAGCCACTCAACACGCCATATCTAAAAAATCGTGCGCAAAATGGGAAATCTTAGTGTCTTAACACCACTTTCTCTCTGCCTGCCCCGCTCTGCGGGAAGATGCGTGACACTACAAAAACTATCGACAATTAATTTGTTTCAATAATTTCAGTTATAAAGTGTAGATATAGTTATATATTGTAAATTTCTGATTAATATTCATAGGCGTGACTCAGCCACATAAGATCGCGCCGAAGCGTGACTGATAAACTTTACGAGCGAACTATGTATGCTACATTTGCTCGGAACAACCATCTCTAATACTACAGTCTGGGTATGCAAATGACTAACCGTATATATTTTTTTCGTAAGGACAACGTTTGACTGTCAAAGTGAGGGCTGAGGGTTCGATTCTTACACGAGAATTGATTTCGCTTAGATGATAGTACAAACCGCGTTGAGTTTCGTCTCTCAACACACAGTGTTACGAAAATTTGGCGGCTCGTGGGGAACATAGACACTCCGTTCTCCATTTTCCGCTTTATTTTGTAGGCAATGCGTGTTGTGTGGCACCAGAGCAAATAAATTACAATATTAAATATTACATTTCTCCGGGTGAGAATCGAACCACACACGCTTGTATCTCTGTGCTACGACTCTACTCAGAGTTAACATATATAAATTATACCCAGTAACATCCTATATTACTAATTATTTGGCATCCAATCTAAACAATGTCAATATTTAGACGACAACTACTTATAAAAGTTTCCCGTATGAAGAGACACTAACTTTCAAATATAATTTTAAGTTAGAAAATAGTTACTAAAGTATCCAATTTAAATTCTTTATCATATTTTTAGTTTGTTTGTTCTTTACGAATTTGAAATTTAAATTGCTAAGTCGTTTTTGATATATTTTGGTGTGAATAATATTTGAGTGTCGGAACACGAAAACAGGAAACAGAATTAATTTGTTTGTGTAATTATTATTCAATTAATTATTACTTTTTTCTTTAGCCATATTGTTATAGAGCGAAGCGAAGCGAAGTAATATCGGTCACTAGATTTACATATAAAATAAAATTTCTTGTTGTTGTTTTATTGTCATAATTTATAGGAAGGTAAAACAATTATTATTCAAAAAAATTAAATATAAATAATCTATTTTGTTGCAATCTTTATCTATGTATGTGGGTATTGCTTTAATAAATAATTCAGCTTAGTGAGTAATCAATATAAGTAATGATTGTGACCTTCAAGGTCACTTATACTATTGTCATATACAGGGTTATTGTTAAGTACTTTTTCCCCCTCCTTCAATCCTCTTTTGGAAATGAACATTGCCTTCCTCTAAAAATGGACAACAAGATTTTTTTTTAATTGAGCCAGTAATCATTGAGACTAATACGTTAAACCAGTATCTAAATGGGAATTAATAATGTGTTTTAGCACTAGATTCCCAGGTTCCTTTTGGTCTGCTATGTATGGAATGGTACAGCGTGGAGTAAAAAAAATAGTATAGAACAACACGTTACAATTTTAGTTTTATTAGTTCAATTTACCAACTATTAGGTAGGAGTCATTTGCTAAAGTCTTTTAACCCGACTGTAGCGAGGCCAATGAGGAGGGTTATGGTTTAAGCGCGTATCTGTATGTGTGTGAGTTCCATTATCCGCTTATAACTCATAAACCATGTATCCCGCACACAGTAGGGTGAACTTAGTGTTTAGACACTCCGTTCCCCACTCCGCCGAGTACTTTGGCATTGCGTGAGTGGCGGAACTCAACGCCGCGCTTTGCTGCGACACCAGAGCGAAGAAATGAATATACAAATGTACCCATAACCCTACGCCACGACTGGCCTAAATATTAATAGATAAAAATATCTAAGTTTTAAAACTTTATATCGGCCTTGTCTTATCGATACAATGGATAAACTCAACCGTTATATCCTGTACGATAAGGCTAAACCTACGATATAGATATATCTAAAGCAGCTTCACGCTTTTTCTCGCGAAGCACGCACCGTTGAGTTTTTGACACATTGCATGTTGAGTGGCGGAACTCAATACTGTACATTGTCTGTGCGAGAGGAGAGAAACGTAAATAAATTTATAATTAATATAACTAAAAAATTCCAATATATCTAGAAATTATACTTTCAGAATATCAGGAACTTTCTTGTTGAACGTTAAGATTATTATTGGTTAAGCCCAACAGACGTAAGGATTCCGTTTAAGTCGGTTTAATAATCAAAGATGAAAATCTCCAAATACTTCGGAAAAGGCAAAAAAAATAATATTATTAAGCCTTTGAACATTTGACATACAGGCAATTTGTGGGTTATAATAATAATTTATAAAAAAATTATATATAAAAAATTATAGCATTTATGTCTTAATATTTGTAAACAATTGGAGCAATTCTTAAATAATATTCAAGGTACTAGTTATTGGGCAAAAATATCTGAAAATTATAGTAGTAAATTAATACAATAAAAAACAAATAAATAACATTATTATTTTTTAAACATTTTTAAAGTGTTAATCCACACTTAGGAAAGAAAAATACTTATTTAGAAAACGTATAAAAATTTTAACGTAGCAGGACTCGAACTCAGTTCAAAATTTTATACGTTTTCTAAATAAGTAAATGACATTATTGTTTATATATAAGATTTTTATCCCCATATATTTATGTTTCCGTTCCACGATACCATTCTATCGATATCGTACTTGATCTAGTTTCCTATGCTCTATTAATCACTGGCGGTTATCCTTGATGTCCTGTAACCTTTATTACCATGTAATAGAGCTCAATTTGATAGTTGTAAATAAATGTACTAAGTTATTTACAGAAAAAATAAACATGTTAGATGTTCGATGTAAATAGGTCACACCGATGATGAAAGTGTAAGTGCTGCTGAATAAAAAGATTGTGGATACGATTCCCGCTTGAGGCATTTTTTTTTAGATAAATATTCTTGTATTTTAAGTAATTGCAGTTGTAAATAATGATTTGTCACTATATTCTCTTAATTTTTTTGGAAAAGTCAAAAAATAAATGACGTAGTAAGCATTTAAATAATTTTTACATAAATAAATTTCCTTGTTGTCAATCCATTTACGATATGGAGATTATCTGTAGTGAAAAAGTCACCTTTTACATTCCACCAAAATTATATTAATTCTTCCTCTTTTTATTATTATTATGTTAATTATACGATATATTTTGGTGTAACAAAGCATTATAAAGATAAATAAAAACTATAGCTTACCTCTTCCACAGACTTCTTGGAGAACTCATTCATGGACACAATCCATTGCTGCACAAGTTCATTCACAATAACAAGATCATTATATAACCACGTCAATAACTCGTTCACCCACTGCGCGCTCGCAGCATCTGGACCAGTACAGGTCGGGACTATTATACTCTGGTGTTTCTTGACAGACAGCTGCTCAGGACCTGGAGACATGCGACCCAAGCGTTTCTTTATAGGTGGCGTGGCGGGCACGAAACCCGAAGGTTTGGTGGGCTTAAACGACCCGGTCTTTATTTTAGCGCTGGTAGCCAAGACGCTATCCGCACTAGTTATAATTTCGTTCGCTGTTTTCTTCGTATCATCGCTCGGCTTCGGCTTTTCGACCTTTTCCTCTGTTACTCTCGCGGTGAACCTTCCATACGCCCACTTCCCGATTCCAAGGATGACAATGGAAAAGAGGATCCATATAAATATAAGCATTACAAGGTTGTCCATCGCTGTGTCCATATAGTCGAAGCTGCATATAAGGTCGTCAACCGCTTCGGCTAGGTCAGCCATAGTTTTCCATGGTGTTTGCCACCACGCGGCGTTGGCTCCCGCCGCCTCACTACTCCGTACTGGATTCGAGCCCGACATTTTTTCACTATTTCGGATCGTACTATTTTTGGACGCAGCTCTCTGTCTTTTTCCCGCGCTATCCCTTTCTTGTGGGCGCGTTCAGATTCGCATATTAATTTCTAACTAATAATTAGGCAGCATGTTTCTTTTTGAACACATTTTAAGGTACGGTTTTGGTTTTTTTTGTTATAATATATTATTTATTATGTATTAAACTTCGATCGTTCGTATTATTTCGTGGTTTCAAAGTCTTCCTCGTGATTCAATCTTTTATTTTGCACTGCATTTTGTCACCAAAATTCTGCAACAAAATAAGATTTAAGGTAAGTACTTAAAAAATAATATTGAAAGAAAAAACATAACTCGAAAATATTACATTATAAAATCGTAAAATATAAAATCGTATATAATAATTTGCGTTATTGATATTTTTATTTCTTAGAAATACCCTTTTATTACTATTATTTTAGGTCCTATTTTAATAATTTAAAATTTAATTTACAATTTGCTTGTTTGTTTTTTTTTATTTAACCGCTATGAGAATTTAGCCACAATATCCTAATATTACCGCTGTCATGGCGCAGGGACACAAGCGTGCGACGCTAAACGCAACGGTTGTGGGTTCGATTCCCTCCCGGGGAAATGAAATATTAAACATTAGCAAAGCGCGGCGTTGAGTTCCAACACTCAACACACAATGTTTCAAGAATTCAGCGGAAAGTGGGAAACGGAGGTGGCGTACTGAGAAACAAAGTATTTTAAAAGTCCGTAAAGATAAAATAAAAATGTGTACACGGTCTGTTTTATTATCAGAGCGAGGAAATAAAAATAATTTATTGTCCCTTATTTGAATCGAACCCACATCTGTCGCGCTTACAGTTAGACGCTGTGCCGTTGCACCACGCCCACGTTAACCTCTAGCTCCAGGTTCTATTATATCTCCGACAATAATTATTACAAATTAAAATTCCAATCTTAATTTCTAGACAAATTTTTAGGTAACCTAATTCAATTCGGCGTCTGCTTTATATTTATAATCTGTCGTAATTCACTTAATTGACCTTTTAAAATGACGTCACTTCAAATACAAAGTGACCTTTGAATTTAAATTCTGTCAGTCACTAACATGTGTATAGCATATCACGTTTTTGTTATAAAATACGTATAATTCCTTGTGGCGCAGTGGTGGTAATACGTATTTAAGTGTAAGAAGGTACAGGTTTAAATCCTAGATAAAATAATATGGAAATTAGTTTTATGTAGGTCGAGGAGTGTCTCAATCCCGAGCTATGTCTACTAGCTAGAGCTAAAAAATTATATAAAAAAAATATTTTCCCTAGTGAGAATCAAACCCAGAACCATCGCGCTTTCAGTCAGACAGTGCCGCCACGTGCTGCGCCACGACGCACCGTATGTCCACACATATGGCCTAATAGGTGCTTAATACCACCTAGGAGTCCCACAAATTCTTTCCCCTCGGTACATATATTCTACAACAATCAATATAACCAATCATAGACGACAATGATGCTTGTTATAGAGTTGCCAGATGGCCGGAAAATCCGGGATTGTCCCGGAATTGTGCGTATCCAGTAATTTTACTTTACTGTCCCAGAAGTAACGGAACGGAAGCAAAGTTTAATAAGCCTGGAAGAGATGTGATGGAGGAAGTGATGTTTATTTCCTATCAAAGTTTAATTTTAATTAACTTTAAAAAGTGTTCAATATTTGTTCTACCTTTAATATTTTTTATGTTTAAAAATTGCTGATGTTCATTTTTATTGAACTCTAATTGATAAACCTGAAAGAGTAGCTCCATTCCTGTTTTAAGTTAAGTTTTTGTTTTTATTTTAAATATTTACTAATATGGATTTTCAATCAAAGTTGAATATTTAAGAATTAAAGAAGTACTTTAAAAAATGGAACATACATTTATGTTACTTTACGCACCTAAAAAGTTTTAGGTAATTAAATATTGAATCGGACACCAAAACTGTGATTCCTGTCGTGGTCAGAATGTCCTGGAAATGATAATTTTGGATATGGCAACCCTACTTGTACTACACATATATGTAAGTACATAGGTTACTGCTGTTATTAACTATTTTTATATGTTTGTAAAATATTTTTATTAAAGATATTACGTCAATATATGTATATAAATCTTTTTTTATATTTTTTGTATACAAATAAAATGTTATAATAATATTTTTTTGTACAAATAATAAGAATATTTAATAAGTTTGCTTTAAAGTCACAGTTTTATATAGGCGAGACAAATCAATGAGGTCACAATGTCAGAATGTCAAACGTCGGCACGCATGACTCGTATAGATACTTAGATAGTAGTCAATAGTACCTATATATAACAGATGTACAATTGTACTAAAAATAAAGTTTTTTTTTTTTTTTTTTTTTTTTTTTTTTTTTTTTTTTTTTTTTTTTTTTTTTTTTTTTTTTTTATTTATTTATTTATTTCTTAACACTACAGACACTTGGTCCGTACCCTTTTTAAATGTATTAATTTCCTTATCATATATATTAATTACATTATCGTTTACATACAATTAATACCTATAATAGGAAAATTATATTTTTAACTTTACATTATTTTACAAAATTTTACTTAGATCTAAGGTTAAGCGAATGTCTATATATGTATATTTAACAATTTTTCACGTTACAATATATATTAAATTACATAACTATAAATAAGTACATGCTAAAATTTTATAATAATTGATAATTGATATGATGTGAGATGTGAGGAATTTTGCAAAAATAAAGTTTAGTAGGCAGAGGGAACTTAATGTTAAGACATTACGTTTCCCAATTTCCGAGACATTGTGTCTTGAGTGGTAGAATTCAGTCGCCTCTAGAATTCGGCGGAAAATGGGGAACGCAGTGTCTTAACACTGGGTTCCCTCTAACTACCCTGCTGTGTTCGGGATACAGAGTGCTGTGTGTACCCTGCTGTGTGAATTGATATTTAATACGAAAAATGTCTTTTCTAGTATTTAAATAGTTTACTTATAGTGTAATTATAATTTAATTAATTAAAATACTGTAGCATTCAGTGTCGTCACTCAACACGCAGTGTCTCCAGAATTCGGCGGAAATTTCGGGATACAGCGATGAAGCTGATTTATTTATTTAATTAAATTACTGTATTTACTAGTTATTAAATAACCAAAATTTTACAGTCACACATCGTCAACGCGATTTTTTTTAACGACCGTGAGACAATTTCGTTGGTTTTTAGTTAACATAACGCGCCAGATATGTGCCATAAAAAGTTATGCATATTGTGTTTAATAACAAGACTTAAGAAGCAGCGTTACGCTGTTTTCAGAGGGAACCTAATTCGAAAATTGGACTTGGAGTTTTAACTCTGTTCCTGCGGAACCCTTCGGTTCCCTGACTGGAAATCGAAACTATAAACGACGCGCTTACAGATGCTGATCTGTACTCGTATCTGCCCACTCCCCGCTGCGCCACGACAGTCATATTTAAATTGGTAGAATAAGTGGATAGATTACACACAAACGATATATCCATTAACAATTAAATATCAAAAATGTATTAGCACTCGACAGTCGACGAGTCGTGGCCGCCCTGAAGTTAGACTTTTTGAACTTTTGCGCAGTGTTCACTAAAAATTAGAAGAACTCCTCAAATGAAATCATCGCAACCGATCAACATCATAGCAGCCACGACTCGTCGACCGTACTGTATCATGTATGTTTGAAGCGTTTTAGCCTACAGCTTAGCTTAGCTCCTGCTGTCGCATTGCGACATACACAATATCCTTGAACACATGACAGCATGCAGAATATAGTCAGTCAGTGCAGTCACTTTTTTTTATCTTTACTCATCTTGTTCTTATTTCAGGCAAGGACAGATTTAGACACTATAATATAATAGTGGTTTAAACGTCAGTTTACAACTACTCGGACATTTTAAGCCTGGTCTTCGTCTTGCTGTATATAAAAAGGCTTAATAGTATTCATGAAGAGTCCACTATACAGGTCCTGGCTCCATCATCAGGCCAGTCAGATAAAAAAAACATAGCTCTACGCTATATACCACACACAGCAGAGTAGACAGAGGGAGCTTAATGTAGCTACTACGCTCCCCACTTTGATTCTGAATTCTGGAGACATTGCGTGTTGAGTGCCGGAACTGAACGCTGCGCTGTGCTTCGTCTCCAGAACGAAGGAACGAAAATAATAAAATATAATTTCATCAAGTGGGAATCCAATCCACAACCTATCGCGTTTACATTCAAACACTTGTGCCCCTGCGCCACGAATGGCCTCATCATAACCAGCCAGTCATACGATAACATATTATTGTACTATCATTATCACCTAAGTTATAGCTGCCCAGTTTTAGTTCAAATCAAATTCAGTTTCTAGCATCGATCCAATAAAACCATGTCAAAAGATTATAATTTACATTAAATATAAGATAGAGAGGCCGGTCGTGGCGCAGCGGCACGAGGTGTGACTGCAAAACCGACTGGTTGTGGGTTCGATCCCCACTCGAGGAGATGAAATATTTACTTAAATTTATATTTCCATTTCTTCGCTCTGGTATCGAGGTTAAGCGCGGCGTTGAGTTCTGCCACTCAACACACAATGCCTCCAGAATTCGGCAGAAAGTGGGGAACGGAGTGTCTTAACACTAGGTTGCCTCTGCCTACCCTGCTGTGTGCGGGATACAGCGTGAAGCTAATTTAATTTAATTTTTAATTTAAATATAAAACTGGATTTATACTTCATACGATTTATTCTCGATTTTAACAATATTTTTAATAATAAAATGCACCTAAATATTATTAACAATTCACATTGAATATAACACACAGGTTATGTCATAGTTCGTACCACACAAACATACACGTTATCAATGCCATGAGGAAATGGTTTGCGAAATAAATACGTTTCATACAATGTCACTGTAATACTACTAATTGTATACATGTATTACATTTAAATCGTGTACTATAATTACTTTGTTTTAAATACGTACTATTTTTTATAAATAGTAGATAATATAAATTTATTTTGTTTGTTTGCTTTTTTTATATAGCTTCACGCTGTATTCGGCACGTAGCAGGCAGAGGGAACCTGGGAACCTAGTGTTAAGACACTTCCATTCCTCACTTTCGCCGAATTCTGAAGGCATTGCGTGTCGAGTGCCGGAGAACGCTACGCTGCGCTTTGCCCCGCTACCACAGCGAGGAAATTATTTAATATTTTTAAATATTTTATTTCTTCGATTTTAAATTGTCACGCCGAGTTGAAATTTCTATCGGAGATGTTAATTAAAACTAAATTCGTATAAGTATAAACATTAAACATATTTTACAAATGTCTTTTTAGATACTTTTTTAATATTTTTTTATATATTTAATATCAATTAAATGCTAACTAAAATTTCTTTGTGTCACAGATATATTCCTAATCTAAGTCTATATGTATAATTATAGAAATATTTTTTAAATATAGTTGTATATTTTTGATTCAGCAAATAAGATCTTCAATAGGTAACCTTGAGGTTTGAAGCAATGACTTCACGAGGCCGCCATATCACATGAATTTTAAAAACTCTTAATTACATAAGCGTAAGGACTAAAGTTGTTTACGGTAAACACAAAACAAGTGAATATTTAATTAATTTGTAGACCTCGTCCGTTATTACATATGTAATTTATTAATTTCCATATCAAATTCAAATTTTATTTTTTAGGTAATTTATTGTTTTATAATTTATCTATTTATTTATTTTTTATTGCAGGAATAGCGCAGCGTTGAATTCTATGACTTAACGCCTCGAACTACCAATCGAAAATTCAAGAGAATGTGGGGAACAGAATTCTTTTAATGGAAGCGGAGTGTCTTAACATAAAGTTGCAAGGTTCCTTGTAATTAAAAAAAAATAGATTTTAACCCGCGACTTTGTCCACATGGTAAAATAAAAATAGTTTAGATTGCGTGACACACAAAAAATAATAATATATGCAATACATGTCTCATCTAAGGTGATCGGTAATTAAGCAATCGCGTGTCCTGCGTAAGTAAATATAAATAAACATGACTGAAGGAAGGTTAGTCATGAATCATGACATAATTTTTTTTTAACTTCACGCTCTATCCCGCACAAAGCGTTGTAGGCAGAGGGAACCTAGTGTTAAGACACTCTGTTACCCACTTTCCACCGAAATCTGTAGACATTGTGTGTTGAGTCAGTCTTATTACCAGAGCGAAGGAATGATAATATAAAAATAATTCATTCCCCGAGTAGAATCGAGCCCACAATCGACACGGTATCAGTGCCACTGCGCCATGACGACCTCAAAACTACAATTCCTTTTACGCGTAAGAAATATGATGCCGTCGTGACACAACGTCTATCTGCAAACGTAATCACGTTGATCATGGGTTCGACTGCCACTTGAGTCAATTAATTTAATGTCCTTCTTCTGGTATGTCCTTCTGTCCTTCTACAAGTGCTGAAGAGAGTTTAGTCACTAATATAAATACGTTTTTTTAATATTTAGAATGGGCAAGTAATTCAAACGTAGTAATATATTATAACAATAAAAAAATTATAAAACATATTATATATAGTATTCTATTAAGTTTATTTATTTTTGTCTTTTGCCTATCATATTTCTAACGGTACGTACTTCTTCATAGATGTAATTTGAATTTTTATACGAGCGTATCGCGTAAACTAGGCCTCTCATATTAATAACTTCACTTCAAATAGACTTATTTATAATATTTAACATCTATATGTCTATAAATAGTAAGTGTAGCTTTTTTAACACGTTCTTAATTCTTGTACGAGCTATTCCATGAGTTCAGTCCAGAAGAGTTGTGTGGTGTAACTCAACGCCGCGTTTTAACTTATCATTGCAAAATCGGGAAACAAAATTTATTTCAAAATATTTACTAAATCTAGCATATATCATTTAAAACAAATCATCAAATATATTTTTTTAACTTCGCTCCAATATAGAACAAGTAGATTGATACCTTATATGGGCATTTAAAATTATACTTAAAATACCTTTGGCAAAGGCTTGTACTTAAAAAAGAATTAATATTTAACCCAACAGTATAACATAAAATTTAAAGAAAAACATCGTTTAAAACCCACCGTTTTTATTCGAATTTTACCAATAATAGCACAAAAATGCACTAAAACTATGGATATTTACACAAAATATCAACTATAGCACTGCTAACGTTCACACGTTACGGGCATCACGGACAGACTGACGGTCTGATCTCAATCTGAATCCTTCTCGTATAATTAATAGGTACTAATTAAAGTGCAAAATAAGTTGTTTAGTTTGTAAAGATTTGTAAAATACATCGTTTTCATCGTTTACATTTACACTTTATAGTGTTCAATACCCACATTAGGAAAATAAAAGAAAAAATCTGAACAAGCGCGAGTCGGATTCTTCCAGCGAGGGTTCTGTACCAGAATTAGAGGTCTCGAGCTTTATCTGGAATTCAAGCTTAGCTTAGCCCGAGCCCTTTCATCTGATATCTCACTTGAATTAGCGGCTTTAATACCAAATTTGGTCCCCCTTTTAAGGTTATAATTTTTTTAGGATTTAAGCACAAAGATTTTTATTTTTTTCACATTTTTTCCCGTAGATGCTAGCTGCTCAATTTTGTAATTCTAGGTCAACCTTACGAAACCATAAGTACCCTATTAATTTTGATTCCCTTCATAGCATCGAAATACGCGTTTTTTGCGATATAAACGGCCATATCTTTTTTCTTTAGTAAATGTAGTAATACGATTTTTTCAGTAAATCAGTGGAACGTAAATCTGAGTACAGATATACTTTGAATTTCAACTCGATATCGCCAAGCGTTCTTGAGATAAAGGCTCTTGACAGACGGACGGACGGACGGACAACAAAATGATCTTATAAGGGACCCTTTTTTCCTTGAAAGGTACAGAACCCTTAAAAGAAAAAAAGCAATTGACGCACAAAAAGCGGTCTTATCGCTAATCAGCGATTTCTTCCAGACAACTCTTGTCTAATTAATACTAATTAAAATGCGAAATAAGTTGTTTAGTTTTAAAAAAAATATTGAAATATATATTTCTAAATCATAGAGTACACGCGATGGTTATTAGATCCCCACTTGGGAAATTAATTATGTTCCCAATATGGAAAGGAAATAAAGAACGGCGTTGAGTTTCGCGACTCAAAACTTAAATGTTACTTGACAAATACTTTTACAATTAATTACAATGTATAAGAACAACAACAAAAGTTTCTATATCCTTAATGTCAACCATCTATGGGATATTCTATTAATAATTAAAGTTATTATTCTTTGCAGTATAAAAACGTGACGTGCAACTAGTAGACCTATCGTGACCGATCTCAATAAGATTCTTTTAATAGACAGGCTTTATATAAGAGTAACCATATATTTTTTATGCTTTGCAAAAAAAATACATGCAAATAATAAAAAATGTATCAATGTTGTAGTAAATACCAACGTATTTTTTGTACAATTAAAAAAAAACTTTTAGCACAAGTAAAATAAATTCATAAATACTTAGTTTTAAAATATACGTAATAGGTTTTTTTATATACGGCACACTAATTTAAAAATCATTGTATTTAATGTCTATCGTTTTCTATTCTACATTATGACAGACTTGCAAAAACATATATTTTGCTAAATACATGTAAGTTACAGGCGCATCTGACACTATGTGAAAAGCAATTTGAAAACAGAACTAATATGACAGTTTTTATAAAAAAAAATCTATATTAATATTATAATATTATAAAGCTGAAAAGTCTGTTTGTTTGAGTGCATTATTCTCAAGAACGACTGGTTCGAATTAAAAATATTTTTCATGTTAGATAAACCATTATCGAGAAAGGCTTATATTGCATCACGCTACGGCCAACAGGAGCGAAATTACAATAAAAAATGTTGCAAAAACAGGAGAACTATAAGCCATAACACCATAATCCACTGTACGTACTTACGGTCAATTATATCGAGCATTATTTTCATTCGACTAAGAGAGCGAACTCCCTGGTAAAAGCTAGTGTAATATAAGATTATTCCATCACTAAACCCAATATAGAAAAATACAAAAAAAACACGCAAAAAACAAAAAAATAACTGTTTACTTAATAATCAAAAAAATACATTACTCACTATTTGTATAGATGATTCAAAACGCAAAATAAACGAATTCACTAAATTTCACACTCCTCTAACAGAAACGACCTTGCGTATTCTATCAATGAGTTCCTAATATCTGACCTATTTTAAACTTATTTACTTTATGTTTTATCTGAGTTTATTCTCACGCCGGTTGAGGTGTGATGTTACATGATTACATCAGATTGGAAAATAACATTCTATATCTGTAGTTTGTGTGTATTAATAGTTCTACTTTAACATTGTGTTTGGGAGGTTTGTGAGGATGAATGTTTATTTCAATTTCTGCGTGATTTGAAATTGCTGAGTGGATTTAGATGAAACTTTTCACATCAACGTATCTCAAAAATTGAGTGGTGGGCAATTACAATTTGTCACGCTATTGTAAGATAAAGGTTACGTTTCACCGAAATAGGAGGACCTAATCGATATCTATACCTTCTTTTAAGAAATAAAAGTTATATAAGACACTGTTTGAACATGTTGTTTGAATATGTCACAAAAACTCATATTTAGAAAGCCATTTTTAAAGGCTTGAAAAAATATCTTTTGATGGAACCTAAGCATTATTTAATTATTTAAGCTTAACTATTTCATTTCAAAGCAAAAAATTGCAAAAGAAAAATTATTACAACTACATTTTCACAAAAATTGAAGTCGAGAACAGTCGTAGGCTAGCTTCTATCATAAAAAAAGATAACAACACTCGAGATAAGCGCATCAAATTGCAACTGCTCCATCATGTTATGTAAATTTGGATTATCGCATTGTATATTTTCCCCAGAAAAATATACAAATTTTTATATTTTTCTTCACGCTTTATCTCGCTAGAAATAGATAAAAATGCAACTGTCTCTGGATTGGTACTTTCTAACCAGGCCTACATTCGTTACCTGTACATAGCACATCATTAAGACGAATGTAACGAGGACAAACTCAATTTGTTCACCAGTAGGCAGTCCAAGGTTCCACCAGCCATCTTTTAATTCCATCATCAGACTAGCTCGATGGTACCATAATATTGTATGAGTCCAGTCGTGGCGCAGCGGCACGAGGTGTGACTGTAAAACCGACTGGTTGTGGGTTCGATCCCCACTCGAGGAGATGAAATATTTACTTAAAATGTATATTTCCATTTCTTGGCTCTGGTGTCGAGGTCAAGCACGGCGTTGAGTTCTGCCACTCAACACGCAATGCCTCCAGAATTCGGCAGAAAGTGGGGATCGGAGTGTCTTAACACTAGGTTCCCTCTGCCTACCCTGCTGTGTGCGGGATACAGCGTGAAGCTGTACTGTGCTGTTTAGTTACAGCTCGGCCTAATAAAGGCGTGTGTGACTTAAAAAAGATACTCTCCCAAATTAATTTAGACCTATAACAATAATTTTAAGTCGAAACTTTAAAACAAAATAACTAAAAGACCTTTAAGATACACAAGAAACATCGGGTTATCGTGCAACATTTACTAGCCATCTTAAGGCTAACAACCTTTCGTTATATTTTTTTTGTGGTGACGCCATTTTGCTTGAATGATGTCAGAATTACGTAATCGCGAGGTTTGGCTCATTACCTATTATTGTTATACCTTTGAGGGTAATAAGGTTTAATTGTAATTCTTTTATTTTTTTAACTTCACACTATATCCTGCCAGAGGCCGCGCGAGGTCAGTCATGGCGAAGGGGCTCAAGGTTGCGACTGAAAACGCGATGACTGTTGGTTCAAAATTTAGTCGGAGAAATGATATATAGTATTTTTCATTGCTTGGAGAATTAGACGGAAATTGGAGAACGGAAATGTCTTAATGGAACGCAGTATCTTAACCCTAGGTTCCCAGGTTTCTTGTGCCTGCTACGCGCGGGCGCATACCGCGTGAAGATAAAAAAATACTTCACAGGGCACGAATATCCCGGACATAGTAGAGTAGACAATTTAGCGTTAAGACACTCCGTTGCCCATGTTCCGTTCATTTTCGAGACATTGCCCGTTTGTTGCTAAACAAAACAAATCTTATTACAAGAGCGCGAAAATGAACATGACTTATTCCCAACATTGGGAATCGAACTCACACCTGTCGCGATTTTACAGTCTAACGCTATGTCGCTGCCACGAACGACGGCCTCTATAATCACTTTCTGCTTTATACATATATATTTATGGGTTAGCATTAGTAACATAGTAAACTTTAAACAATAAGTTATTTATAAACTACTTATACCTACTAATTTAATTATCTAATATATAAAATAATAAATAATTATAAATATTACAATCATTATAATAAATATTATGTAATATATAAAATAATAAAATAATTATATAATAATAAAAATATCTGTCATTTCACTTAAAATACAAATAATCGTAGTTTTAAATATAAAACAAGTAAAAGGAAAATTAAAGTTAACAGTTAGCTTTTACAATGCTTAGGTAAATTAGGTCACTTCCGGCGCTTTAGACTCCGATAGACTTAACTTTTAGTGACTTTTGCTAGCAAATATAATAAAAGATCTGACTACTGAATAACTGGAGACTGTTGTGATGCAAACATGCGACTGTGCGTTCAAATAACTTTTGGGGGAACTCCCCAAGAGTGAATCGAACCCACATTCGTTCTTGGAGCCCTAGTTTTTCTTAGCCCTAGTAACGGGACAAAGCGCAGCATTGTGTTCCACCACCTAACACGCCATGCCCTAAGAATTCGGAGGATAGTGGGAAAAGGGTCTTAATGTGAATGATGGGAGAGAAAAGACCTTAGTTACGTGACGAGAAGACATTATCAAAAACATGCATTTTTTTTAGTTACGGAACATTCGTGCGCGAGTCCGATTCTCACTTGGTCTCTATTTATAGCCACACGTCGAGTTCAGTATAAATAGCTATAAATATTATTAATATTTCACCTAATTTGTTATTCGCCATTTCAAATGAACTTTTCGCACGTTATAACGGAGTTGGAATATACAATAAAAATATTTGTCTTTGCATGAAAATGAATTAAATTATACTATACTATACTAACTTCACGCTTTATGCCTAGCGGGGTAGTCAGAGAGAACGGAGCGCCAAACGCTACGGTCTCTACACACCTCTTTCGCCTCGTCCATTGTCATCAACATCTTCATACATGCCCTTCGGGGGGTCCTCATGCTTTTTACGTGACCTTCCTCCAGTATCTTTGATACTGTGTTTTCGAAGGTCAATCGAGGTCTCCCCCTACCTCTCTTACTCTTGTATTAAATTAATTTTATAATAACTTAAAGTTCTCGAAAAGAGTAAGTAGGGTAGTAAAGTTAATCGAGATCTCCTCCTACCTCTCTTACCACTCACTTTTCCTTCGAAAGTCTTTTACTTTCCGCAAGTCTTACTCAACCATTTTCATATTGACCATCCGGGCGAAGTCATATGAAAAATCTAGTTAAGGAGTTAAAACTGAAATCACAGTTACCTACGTGTCTCTTATCGTACTCCACATAAAATGGTCGATGATATCATGACCCATATGTACCTTAACACATATACAATATATATATATATACATATAATATATACGTATGTATGTGTGATTCATATTTTAACGTTTGTAATCTATTTAGCATTGCTAATTAGTACATAATACTATACGGTTTTTGTTGGGCAGGTTAAAGGTCGTTTGTTTGTTTGTTTAAATATTTAGCGATGACACCATACTATGGAGGTGGTCATGGCGCAGCACGACTGACTGTAAATGCGACAGTTGTGGATTCGACTCCCACTCGTGGGGGTGAATTATTCTTGTCACTCGCTCTGGTCACTAGAAAAAGCGCGCCACACAACACGCTGGTAACTTTGCTACGCGAAAAAAGGTTAAAGTTGCAATAAAAATCATCATCTGTCATCAGTCATAAGTTCTTGATTGACGGAAAATAATATGATCTTATAAGATTTTATTTATTATAGATTATTCTTTTTCTTACTTCTTCTTTTGAGGTACGTAATTTTATATAACATAACTAGCGGACCCGGACGCGGCTTCGCCCGCTTTAACTTTACGAATGCTTATAGATATATTTAGGAACTTGTTTGTGAAAATATGTAACTAATTTAAATAAAAAAAATATAAGTAAACGTAACCATAGTAAAATATTAATTAAAAAACTAAACAAAACCAGCTACATTATTAATAATTTTATCTCTTTCTGTCTTTCTATTTCCCCGAGCTAATATCCAGAATAACTGAACTAATTTTTATTGGACTTTCAGTGATCGATTTTACTGATTTACCCGGAAAAAAATCTTTTTACTCGTTTTCCTTGCGCGCGTACATAGATACTATATTAAATAACTAAAGTCCTTTCTACATTAAATATGATAAGTTTTGCGAGCAATATCAAATAAAATCCCAGAAAACTAAAACCACAATTTATTAAGTATATAACAACGGTATAGATAACCATCCAACCAAGATGAAATAACCAACAATTCTCTCCTTAATACTTAAATAATATTACACCGATGCCGCACAGGGCCGCAACTTACACCACACCAAGAAATTTATGAAAATCAAACTAATCTGCTCCTCGAATAAGCGAAGAACTAAAGAAAAGTATAAATTAATTATAAATAGCAAATAATTACATAAAAATTAACAGTAGTTCGAAAATGTATGAAAATTTACAAAACCGTCAAAGTCATCTGCCCGTTCGCGTCGGTCATATATTGCCATTGCTATGCCGCTCGTAGGCAAGCTTATTTCGAATCAGTGACACCTTAATTATTTACTCCTTAATTATTTATTAGAATGTTATACAGTAAACTATAATTTCAATCTAGATGAAATGCTAAAAGTGACTATTATATTCAAATTCATTTTCATAAGGATCAATATCAAATTATAGAAAATACATACAATAAAAACCCGATAAATATAAAGTAAATTAATTAAAATGGTTACTTTTGCCCAACCTTCAGAGATAAACATATATTATACCATCGCGGACTTATTTAAACATCATTTAAAGAACAATATTTTCGTTAAACATTGTTTTTATGTATCTCATAAGGTTGAGTCAGCGCACGCCATGTATGCGTTAAGCAAGCTCATTTTGGGTGACGTTTTCTCATAACAACAAACTAACCTTTGCAAACCGTTGCTTAGCAACGGTCGGTTGTTATTAACATGGCAGAATAAATTGCCTGTCAAACTAAAAATATTTTAATATATTAGTATATATCGACAATATTACAAATATGAGAAAAAAAAGTAACCTATGTTCATCCGAAGACCCTCAAGTATCTCTATATGAGTATTTTATCACAATTGAATTAGCGGTTTGGCCCTGATTGCGTAAAAGACAGACAGACAGACAGACAGACAGACAGAGTTACTTTCGAATTTATAATATAGGTATGGATATGGTATTTTATATAAGTAGATTTTTTTATCTTTACGCTGTATCCCACATACAGCAGTGTAAGCAGAAGGAAAGCGTCTAAATAATGTATAGAAAATTCATTAAAATGGATACAGTAAATAGGTTGTTTTCACTCAAGCAGAAATTCAATCCATTCCATACTCCTGCAGTAGGCGGTGAGCAGGTGCACGAATGTCGCATTGAAAATGAAATGAGTAGTACTTCCCGGGGAGAATATCTTTATATACATAAATATATTAGACTAGCTAATTATCCTGGGTTTGCCTGAATTTATAATAGTATAGCATAATTTCTTTTTCCTAACAAATTTGTTAACAAACCGGCCGAATCATTGTCTAATTGTACACGCGACAGTTGGTGGTTTGATTCACAGTCAAAAGCTGGGCGGAGCGTGGGGAACGGAGTATCTTAAGAGTAGGCACTCTACCAACGCTGCTATATGCGGGATACAACGTGAAGCTGAAAGAAACTAAGGCCCGTATTAAATATTTGCTCTCAAGTCTAAGATCGATCTTAAGATGCCGTTTTCATGCATAGAAATTTATTATTATATTTATGAATAAAACCAGCATCTCAAGATTGATCTCAGCGTGAAGAGCAGTTTATAAATACGGGTCTAACTAGTAACTATCACGATCAATTCCCATTTAAAATAAACGTATAAAATATAATCAATTTTAATGGCATTTTGGTAAAAATACGATTTTTTTACATACCGCACGGCGCACTATGGATAATGGTAGAACAACGGCAGATCAAAATTCATTTTTACTAAAGTCGTCCCTGACGCACTTTTTATTTTTTTTTAATTAGTATAATAGTGGACCTTTAATGTAATGAATTATTTTTTCGTGAAATACATTTGGAATATTTTTTTTTTTATTGTGAGAAATTGTAATACGTAAGAATGTCTATTTCAGGTTGTTCGCATCGATATTTTAAACTTAATTTCCTTAAAAAAAATGTGCAAATAGGTATAAAGTGTTATATATTTTTAAAAAGCCTATAGTATGTAGATTTTAAAACAATTATTATATTGTGGATTTTGTGACTATATTCCTAATAAAAATTTTAACAATGAGTGAAGAGAAAAAAAGTACGTACTTAAAGTTCATCGAGACTTTTGACAGTTACCGACGTCTACCGACGCGTTACATTTGATGTTGTTTTATAGTCCAGATATTCATAAATAACATTTATAAAAATCAGCTGCGGAAACGTGCGGTTTTAGAAGCTATCACGAAAACTACGATACAAGTCAGGGAACAAGAAAACTCTATCTATTGAATTTCTAATGTTGTACTATTTAATTCATTAGATTGCGGTAAATTTCAATTAAATTATTGTTATTTATTAATAAAAGAACGTTTTATCTTTATTTTGCACACATTTTGCGGTATAACTAATTAATAAAATGCACAATACCCTCATTTATGAAATTATATAAATAGAGTGAATTCATTTAATAAAACTCGTACAAATTAGTAATAAAATTACTAACAGACGTTTGATTGTTAAGTAACATCACTAAATTTCAAAGTGGCTAATACTTTCAAGTGTTCCAAGCGTGAATTTTACCCATACATCGAAGGAGGAAAAAAACTTGAAGCAATCAATATTAGCTATTAATATTTCTTAAAGAAAAGTATCATGTTTCTGTAGACAACATGTGTTTTATTATCAGCGACATTCAAAGGAATCTTATTCGTTCCTTTAATAAACAATGGACAGAAGAGTCCCGGTAAAAAGATTCGTTTTTTTTAAAAAACAACGAAAATTGTTTTGATTCTGAATATTTGTTAACCTTACCAATCATTGAAGAAGTAGCACCTTAGAACTCATTATCGACGTCTTCTGGAAAACGAGGAAGACCCTGTATCCCTATGAAGACTCATCAGAATCAACGAAGAGGTGAAAATACCGCGCTATTTAGTGAATATGGCTTTGGACACATCTGCAATGCCAACGTTCAGGGCTTACGTTCCATAGGAGAATTAGAAGCAAAACTCGTAGAAAAACTAAGGCTTGCTGACCGAGATACAATGTCTGTATATTTGAATCTCATAGAAAACGCAAGCCAGAGAAAAATGCTATCGGATCAAGAGGAATTGAGTGTTTTCATTGATGTGGACTTAACAAAAGCGCAATACACGTATTTAAGGAATCTAACAAACGAATGAGATCCCAAGAATGCACAAGGTGCACAAGAATCCCGTAATAAGGAGTATCAAAAATTTCGCCTACATCATGCCAGAAAGTGCTCTCAATCAGCTACAAATGAGGATGTATTTCATACTCTTCTCTACACATCAGATCCATACATTTCCAGTCATAAAAAGACATACGAGTATAGCAAAAGTGTGAAGGTACTTGATGAAGATACCCTAGATCTTTTAAAAGTGAATGAACTTATTACGGATCCCGAAGTTCACCAAGTATAATTAAATATAATATACTCATTATGTAATATACAATCATTTCTAATATTATTCTACTTGTAAATCAATTTTTGTAAATTTTATATTTTATTAACTAAATATGTGTAATCATAACTATTAATTTCTTACTCAAATAGAAAACAGCTTAAGAAACATTGTTTATTAATAAACTAATTTAATAATACATTTTTATTACTACTATAAGTAGTGTGGACTAAGGAAATTAAATAATCTTTTTTTCAATATTTTTTTAATATATTTATACTCCAATAAAAGTATAATATCTGAACTTTATCTTAAGCGCAATTTTATACTTTATGCTTATGCAAAAATTCAATTGTTTATCTTAACAAATAAAAAAGTTATCGATTTTTGATCTGATACAGACCTCGATTGCCCATAGTGCGGCGTTCCATCGAAGAGATCTCTTAGCAAGTGGGTCAAGAGCATCCGCGTAAGGTCTTTTCGACAGGTTTGTTAAACTTGAATGTATGGAGTATTTTAAGTTCTTATCATAAAGAACATTTTTTTCTCTATTGAGGCAGTCGCGGTGCTGTGGCACAATTACTGACTATAAGGCAACGGTTGTTGATTCTATGATTTCTAGGGGAAATGAGTTTCTTTTTAATTACAAGCTCGAAAATTATTCTGTGCGTGGAGAACGGAGTGTAACACTAGTTTTAGTTTCTCCCTTCCTACCCTATATGCGAGATACAGCGTAAATAGCTAAAAATGCACATATTTTCTTACTTTTAATATTTTTTTTTCAGCTCGAAGAAAAAAACTATGCAAACGTTCTCTCTTTTATTATTTATTACTTTTCATTTGAATAGAAAATAGCGCAGTGGAACGTTTGATATGGTGGTTATGGGTTCGTGAAAATTTTGGTATTTTTTATTGCATCAAAACAAAGCGCAGCGTTGAGTACCGCAACTTAATAGACAATTTAAGCGCGAAGCTTATTTAATCTTCTTTAACACATTATTCTTCAATAATATTTAAAAGACATTGTAACAACTGACAAAAAAACAAATGTTTTTTTTGATGAGAGATGTGAACCTACAACCATCAGCATCTGTGCATACTTTTGATTAGATTAGAAATTTAAAATCTCTTTAGCAATCGCTTATACAGAAGCTGTGCTTCAGTTGAAGCAATTAGTTCATTTAATATTGTATGATTTTTCAGCATATCAGGGTTGAGTCTTGTATAGTTTCATAATTCTTATGATTAAGTATGTAGATTAATTCACTAAAAGCATAAATACGTTTTTTTTTAATTCTATCTTTTTTTATTGTATCTTTTTTAATAATCTAAGAGAACTATAAAATTTGTATTTTTTAGCATCCGTGATGCTAAAAAATGTATCCGAAATATAGCAGGGTAGGCAGAGGGAACAAGACGAACAGGCGAGAACATTAAGACAGTCCGTACCCCACACACCGCACAATTTAAGAGACATTATCTTTTGAACTCAACAGTGAATTCGACGTCGCGGTCGTCGTCGCAATCGTCGCAGAGGATTTGAAAATAATTCACTCCCCCGACTGCGAATCGAACCCACAACCCCTGTGTTTACATTCAGAAATAGGGCCACTGCAGCACGACGGTCTCAAAAGTATATACAATGGCTAATAACAGAAAACAGACAACCCTATAAGACAACCGGTTTAGCAATCCAGAGCGACTGGTTGCCTCTGACATACGATACACTGTGATATGATTACGAAACTATGTTAGATATGGAATTAAATATTAAAAAAGCAGAATCACGCTGTATCCCACACACAGTAAAGTAGATAGAGGGAACCTAGTGTGAAGACACCCCGTTCCCCAAGCGCCTCCTAATATTCGAGCCATTGCATTTTGAGAAGCGCAGTTAAGCGCCGCGTTATCTACAAGAGTGGTAAAATGAAAGTAATTGAAATATAATAATTTTCGCGAGTTGGGATCGAAGCCATGGCCTCTGAAATAATTTAAATATTAAATTGATTAAATTAAACATATAAAAGGTTAAAAATATTTACGTACCGGTTTCATTATACAGTTAGTGAAAGTAAATAACGTCGCGGTGAAACAAAATCAAAAACGTGATGGTTGTTGGTTCAATATCTACTCGAGGGAACGAATAAATTAAAATTTACTTTTTGTGCTTTGGCGCGGCGTTGACTACCGCACCTTATCGGTAATATTTTAAAAAGTAAGTAGTGCAAGGAGTGTCTTAACTCTTAACACTACGTTCCCTCTGCCTACCCTACTATGTGGGAAAAAGAAGTTGTTTTTTTTTATGATTATAGATGGTGAATACAATAGAACGAAGGTCAACCTGAAGGCGACTTAGACCATATTCAATTGCTTAATTGCTATGTGACTTATACTATAACTAGAGTATATATTGTATAAAAAACCGGTCAAGTCAACAACCGGACAACCCATAGAGGGTTCCGTACCAGTTTCTTTATTGTAGGTCAACGGTTAGCAAAAGTCATAAAATTGACAAACTTACGTTAGGTAATATGCATAAATTTGGTATAACTAGCTACAAATCTATATTTGTATTTGGTTTTTACAATATAAGTTTTAATTTTGAAGTCTGATTTGTGAATAATTTTAGAGCGAATTTCATATAATAAAGCATAATTGCGGAAAAAATAAAGCATAATTACCCATATCTTTTAATTGCGTTGGTTTAGAACCTTTATTTTTTACATTAACGAACAGACGGGAAAAGACCGACAGTGAACAAAGGGAGGAAATTTTCTTAATATATATTAAAGATTGTCTTTTTTTCAGTTGCGGAACCCTATAAAGTAACTATGTAGGTACATATGAAACTACTTAAATGTGATGGTGAACTTTGGAATGTGCGTGGCGATTCTTTTTTTTTCGTATATTCATGCGTCAATTGTTTTTTTAAGGCAAAGACAATTTAACAACGTACCTTCTTATATTTGTTATTATTTAACTTGTTTAATTTAATTTAAAAATGTATTTTATGTAATTGTAAGATAATTTGAGGGTACTCAAAAACCTTTCTACATGTGAAGAACTTTGCGTAGCTAAAACACGGTAATACAAGGGTTAAAGATCATAAAGCAAGTTTTTTTTATCTTCACGCTGTATCCTGCACATACCAGGGTAGGCAGAACCTGGGAACCTAGTGTTGAGCAATTCCGTTCCCATTATCACATATGCCTTCCCCACTTTCCGTCAAATTCTAAAGGTATTGTCTGTAGAGAGGCAGGACTCCACGCCGCAAAACATAAGCCAAATCTTACTAAATATTTTATATTGTATAACAATAGGTTAAGACAGAAAGATCTATCACTTTATTCTTCAATTTTTGTTTTTATAATGAAAATGAATTCTGGAATTGTCATTCTTTGTCGTGATGACTTCACGCGATGGACAGTGCCTGCGACACGAAAAAGTAAGAGTAACTAAGTAATTGTTAAGCCAGTCGTGGCGCAGGGGCACTCGCGTGTGTCTGTTAACGGGACGGGTTGTGGATTCGATACCCACTCGAGGAAATTAAATATTTATTATTTTCATCTTTTCGCTCTGTTGTCGACGGCAAAGCGCGGCGGTGATTCGCCACTCAACACGCAATATTGCCTTCAGAAGTTGGCGGGGAGCGGAGCTAACTTTTTTTAAGTGTGGAACAACATTTAAATACACATACTACATTTTAAATATGTTTGACACAGTAACTCATTTAATTAACACAATGTTATTACATCGTAAATAAAAATGTATGTATATTATATTATTCTATTGTTTCTTTTTTTACTTTTTTTTTAGGAAAAACTAGGTACAAGACACAATGTCGAAGTAGGACTTAAGTTATGTATATGATAAAAAAGACCAATCAAATAAATAAAAATATATATTTAACATTATTTACACTCAATTCTGTAATAGATTGTTTCGTCACAAATGTAAATATTGAATGAAGCGATGAAGCGTGAAGGAATCTTCGTATGAAAATTAATTTCACAGATAATGTATGTAACATGACTTATAAGTTATAGTTACTTGTGTTGTTTATGTGATAAAACGCATTTGCATAAATATTTCAAACGCTCGTAAAACATATCGTGAAAATAAATTTCTTATCGGGAACGTTTATATCGAATTTTATATCCATACATTTGTTTACAACGAAGGTCGCTATGGGTTACTTGTGTTTTAAAATTGTAGTTCATCATTTTATGTTATTTTAAATAATAATCATATTATTAATATAATTTTAATCGTACACAACAAAGTTGCTGAAATTACAAACTTAGGAATTAATGAAATGACCAAAAGCGATATACAAAAGGTGCAATCTTGTAGGTAATTTGCTATCTCTTTGACATAAACTTTAGAACAAAAAGAAACAGAATATATTTTATTCAAAAACATTTAAATATTATATATGTTTATATTATAAAATACTAAAAACTTACCTAACTTAACATCCAAAACACGATTTCCTTTTCAATTCTTATAGCACTGTATAGATGTCAATAAGTTTAGAATTATTTAAATAAGAAAGTAAATGAAAACCACAATAATACTATAAATAACTGCTTGTTTGTAAGACTATGCACTATTTGTCATGTTTTTAAGTAAAACATTACAATAACACAGTGTCGGTGTGGAAAGATCGATAAATGCGTGAGAAAACGTCCTCCCTCCTTGCTATCTGTGCCGCACTGACTTAAAAACTAGAGATGGAGTACTATCAAATTCAACACGATTTTTTTGTACATGTTACTACCAAAAGTTAATATAAATATCGATAAAAAAAAGTCATACAAATCATAGCAGTCTTATAATTATATGTAATATTCAATTATAACAGAAGTAAAAATTAAATCAAATTCTTATAGTAGTTACTAGTTGTTATTAAATTATATTTAATTTTTAAATTTACTAATGAATACAATGAATACAACGTATGTTTTTTTGGTTAATTAATCTTAATTGGTCCATACAAAATGACTAAATATTTAACAGTAAAATTGATTTGTTAAAAAAAATTTTTAGTACTTATTCGAATGAAGAATTCGATTGTAACAATTAATCGGTATATTCAAATTCGAGCACATCACTATACGTCGAAAATGGCGCGCTTATTGAGCTTGCGCAAACTGAACAACGCAAAAATAAGAAAAGAGGACAATCGTGATTCCATTAATCATTTATAAGTATTTAATGATCTCAAATGAAAAAATATTAACATTAAGTGTAATGTGACCACTACTAAGTACTTGCTTATAATAAAAAAATCACACTATATTCCGCACATAGCAGGGTAGGTAGAGGGAACCAAGTGTTTAGACACTCCGTTCCCCACATTCTACCGAATTCTGGAGGCATTGCGTGTTGAGTGGCGGAACTCAACGCCGCGCTTTGCCTCGACACCAGAGCGAAGAAATGGAAATAAAAATTGAAATAAATATTTGATCACCTCGAGTGGGGATCGAACTCACAACCAGTCGGTTTTACAGTCACACAGTATGTATAATTAAAAATATAATATATCTTCATTTAATATTGTTATTTGTGTCGTGCGGAAAAAGGTAAACAGACACTATATAAAACGAGTTGAATTTCGGAACCCAAAACCGTATTTTATATTCCTCAAAACGGGATTAGAACCCACAACCGTCACGTTTAGTCAGATATTTTGCTAAGTCTATAGAATAATCTTTTTATCACACTGAAAAGATTTGTGTGAATTATAATTATACCGTATAAAGATTAAGGAAGCACTTTCGTAAGTACTCTAAAACAAAACACAAATACATCTACCAAAGAGTTTTTATATTATTATAGTATTCGATGGAAACAAAGACAGGCGATAGTAGAGCGAACAAATTGATAAATAAAAGTATTTAATAAATATAAAATTTATGAAGTAGGTACTATTCCACTTACGATTTTCAAGAGACGACAAAGTTTTCGGTCTAAGCCCTAAGTTCAGATAAATGCGCGACGACGCGGTTAGCTCGGCGCGCGGTTACGTTCAGAGGAACGCGCGGCGACCTGCACTGCCGCGTGTTCCTCTGAACATTTTTTTAAAGTATGCTATTGTATTTTATACCTTTAATTTTTTTTAGACTCGGTTTCCTTTTTTTTAAAGAGGTGTTTTCGTTTTTTAAAACTTAATTTTTTCTTGTGTGCTTTTCTCTTTTATTTAGACTGGAAACTAACCTACTGCGATAATCACGGAGAAACTTGTTTCGACCGAACAAATTTACATACCTTTCCGAAAAAATGGGATATTTGTACGTCTCGATTTCATGTTTAGGGACACTGGAATATACAATCTAAAAACGGGATGTCTAACGGGATAACGTGACGTTATGCAAACCTAGTGTTAAGGCACTTCGTTCCCCACTTTCTGCCGAAATTTTCGTGGCATTGCGCGTAGTGGCGGAATTCAACGTCGGGCTTTTGCCATAGTGCCAGAGCGAACAAAATGAAAATATAAATTTAAATAAATATTCCACTTCCTCGGGTGGGGATCGCACTCACAACCAGTCCCGTTTTGAAACACACTTTGTGACAATATGACTAAATAAAATAATGTTTCAATTATAATAAAACCGTACAGTAGTATAAATTTTATTTTATAATTTAAAAGCAAAATTGTAAATATATTTCCATAAATAAAATAAATAAATAAGCTTCACGCTCTATCCTGCACACAGCAGGGTAGTAAGAGGGAACTTAGTGTTAAGACACTCCGTTCCCCACTTTCCGTAGGATTTTGGAAGCATAGCGTGTTGATTGGCGGAACTCAACGCCGCGAAATATAAATTTAAATAAATATTTCATCTCCTCTAGTGCGGTCGGACCTACAATCAGTGGATTTTGCAGTCACACTGTGCCGCTGCGCCACGACTGGCCTCGTATATTTCTGAACGTAATAAAATGTCAAAAATGAATTTGAGTGACAGTGACATGGTTCTGTGGTCACATCACTTTTGCGCTTTTGGCGGTTATATTTACACTAACAAAGCATGTTATAAACCGTCAGTATTTGACTAAAATAACACAAAAATGGCTGAAAAACTAGAAGACCTCAATTTACCTTTAACAGTAGTAACCAGAATTGTAAAGGAAGCTTTGCCAGAAGGTATTTCAATATCTAAAGAAGGCCGGACTGGGCTCGCTAAGGCCGCGTCGGTTTTTGTTTTATACGTTACTTCAGCTGCGACCAATATTGTGAAAAATAACAAAAGAAAAGCGTTAACTGGTCAAGATGTTCTAGAGGCTATGGCTGATATAGAATTCGATAGGTTCGTTGAGCCTTTACGAGAAGCTTTAGAGCAGTATAAATTGGCTGCGTCAGCGAAAAAATTGGCTTCAGGAAAGAAGAAGGATGAAGTGGACGATGTGGAAATGGTGGAAGATGAATAATGTGATATATTAAGGTTTAATGTACTTTTTGAAGTTCTTTTGAGTAGTTTTTATGTGTAAATGTGTATGAAGGCTATGGATGGTGAATAGAAATGTTGTTAATAAATAAATATTTTTATAAAACCTTTTTTTTTAAACCTTAAGAAAAAGTGATAGGTCTAAATTATTTTAAATCAATTAAAATTGAATATAATGCTTTTGTGAAAAAAATTGCTGAAAATTAATTCATACCCTATATTTAATGATAATTAAAATTGTGACTAAAGTAGTCAATATATGATTAGTTTAAAGGACAATGGGCAAAAATGTATGAAACCTGAGACCACCATAATAATAAATCTGATATTTAAAGTGTGCGTGACTTAGAGATAATATGATGTCATTTAAAAATATTTCTGGTGCATTCAATTCTTGACCCACCTCATGCCGTACCCAGGCATACTTGGGAAGGTTTCGGGACGAGACAGTGTACAAAGTAAAATATTACCTTAAAATAAAAGTAAGCACAAAAAAAATTATATTATATTTTTTTCTAAAACTGTGTCATATATCTGTAAATGGACAACTGTGGGGACAAAGCTGTCATGACAAAAGTTGTTCCTATTAAAAAGACCTGTCCCACATGTTTTATTGCTATTGGATGGTGGGCCCAATACACCCATTATCCTCTTGTTATCAAACTAATGTCTTATGATTCTGAGTAGTTAATTATATATAATGATATATCTTATTAACATATTATTAGATTTAAAATATTTCTATTGCAGTGGATGTTGGAAAATTACTTTTATACTTTTCTCTTTTGTGGCCAGTCTTCGCGCACGGACACGAAAGTGTGCTTGTACATGTGACTGGTTGTGGGTTTGTTTCCACACTCTCACTAGAGAAAATGAAATATTTATTTAAATTTATATATTCATTTCTTAGCTCTGGTGTCGAGACAAAAGGTGGTGTTAAGTTAACATGCAATGCCTAATACCAGAATATGGCGGAAAGTGTGGGAATGGAGTGTCTTAACATTAGGTTCCCCCTGTCTACCCTGCAGTGTGTGTATTTTTTTAACAACAGTTTCACATATTATTCTAGAATCCAGAGTAGATAAAGTCATTTAATTTTTAGCGTAGTGTCCAAATTCATTAGTGTATCTAGGGAATTTTTTGGGAGTGGCCAGACTGTAGCTTTGAACAGATGTTTTTTTTATTTTTCAAGGTAAAAATCGTGGGGCGGGTATGGCGGCGGCTCTCCCCTTTCCTACGCCCATGACTATCATGTCAGAGCATGAAATCAGGAACAGTTTACTTTTCCATGTGTAAATTGAACTCACATCATAACTTACAGATACTTTGACCCATGGCCCCGCAACAACCTCACCTCAACTCTGCTTTATTAATACAATACCTTTTTAAGGCAAAATAAAATATGTTGTATTCGGAGACTTTCTATATAATAAAGTACAATCTATTGTATATTTATATTTCTGATAGCAAAAGGTGTTAAAAAAATTGTGTTGCTGTTCTACATTATAAATAATGTTTACTAAACAAATTTGCATCTTATTTAGAAAACGTATAAAAATTTGAACGTAGCGGGACTTGAACCCGCGCCTCCTGGAAACCGACCAGGCGCTCTGACCACTAAGCCATACGTTCTCATCAAGCTACGTCAATTTTTTTATACGTTTGTTACAACTCATTTATTTATTTTTTTTACGTTTTCTAAATAAGTATTTTTCGTATGTGTGGAATAACACTTTAAAAAATGTAAAAAACATACATCTTTTAAAAGAGCAGAGCCTAATGTTGAGAATTTATATTCTCCATGCACCACTCAATTGTTGATACTTTATACAATATAATGAGTGTTGAAACTTAATGTTGCACTTTGTCTACCAGAGTTGGAAAATGGAAAAAAATATATTTTTTTTATATTAGTGGAAATTAAACCAATAAGCAACATGTTTGCAAATAACCGCTGTCCTACTGCGCCATCATGAGTGCCATTATGTACATAATATAATATAAATCATAAAATAAATAAAACACATATATAATTTAATAATTTTATTCAGGAATAAATTTTATTCAGAAACAATCTGGAATAACATTGAAATTTGACATTCCTTTACACCTACATCTACCTATGTATGTACACCCCAAGGTACGCTACCCTCTTTAACGAAAATATAATATATCTAATAATTTCGAAAAACCTATACTAATTTTATAATTCTTCGTTTTACAATCAATTTGAAATTTTATTTTTATATATAAGAATAGAGAAAGTTTCTAAATTCTATTCAAAATCGTAATTGGGGCCATTCGTAAATTGTGTCACACAAATGTTATGATTTTTAATCCCTCCTCGTCATAGACAGTCGCATATGTAAGACTCACTACTTAGTGTGATGTCACATATTATGCATTTTAGACTTACAAATTATTAAATAAAAACAGCAATTTCGAAATAATATTTATGTATTATATTTTGAAATGTAATATTATGAAAATTTGTATCCTCCCCTTTTCACACTTCGTCGACTCCTTCAAAGTGTGACATAATTTATAAATGGCCCCATAGCTCTAAAACTGAAATACATAGCTAGCGTGAAGCTTGTAAAGAAAATTAAGCATTATATGCTTATACCAGACTTATTTTCTTATATTTTCGAAATATTATTAATAAATACTTTTAAATTTTAAAATTTACTTTGAACTGCTATCCTAAAACCTTTCAGTGTTGCCACTTTATTGGTGTTATTTTCCTTATATCTATATAAAACTATATAAACCGAGAACAATATTATAATAAATTGTAATAAATACCAATTTGGTAATCTCTATATTCTATCACGGGATAATACAGCCTTACTCAGTCCATTTGCCTGTAAGTTTTGGCAATTTAAGAGTGACTTGTGAGAATACTAGCAAAGAGACTACAAATTAATAATAAAATAAATGTATATTTAAATAAAACTAAGTGCCATTTAAATATAAAATATACAACCTACAAGTTTCTATTGCAAAGGAATTTTATTATTGGAAGATTTATTTCGAAATTAAACTACACTATACAAAAAATTACAGACTCTAAAATTCGACAAGGAAGATTATTATTAAGTCATACTAAAATGAATATGTAATGAAACTAGAAAAATTAAAAATATTAAAACAAATGAAACTGAACAAAAAAATAAAAACCCAAAAAATGGAAAATAAAAAGTTTATTCGTAGTGTAAATAAACGGGTTATTTGATGTTACAGTCAGTTAAAAAGTAAATAAATAGGTGGTGCTTAAAATTCCCAAAAAAATATACAAAAATATTTTGGGAAAAATTAAGAAAATAATTGTCTAATAATTAATGTGCTAAGTCATGAGCCTTATACATGTACCTTTTAATTTAAATTAGTTCATTGGTTATTTTAAAAAATAAAAGATACACAGAAAAGCTAAATCAATAATAATCTCATGATAAAATGATACTACACTGGTTTTTAATGAACATTGTGCACAAAAAAAAATGATGGTTGCTAAGTGTAGACTTTAAAAAATCTGACAGAGACATTAAAAATGCATATTACAAGCTAAATTAAAAATTCAGCCAAAATTAAATTTATATTAAATATAGCTTTTTAATTTTCAAAAACTGGCAACACAACTGTCAAACAAACAGGAACCAGGAGGTATTCCCAAAAAAAGGTCAAACATTGCATACAAAATAGAACAGATAAAATAAATAAACAGTCCACTTTCACTCAAAAATAATATTAAATACATTTTAATTACATCTAAATTATTGTTATAATACAAATGGCTACAACTAACTGGAATATTTTTATTTACAAAAAGGGAGCTTTTTACTTTGAATTAAAGATTTACTTTAATATAATATAAAGAGAAAAATTGTCTTTTTTAATATATTTTGTTAACGTTTTAACGTTACACGATCACATATATGGTTTCACATTGTTTTTAGCACAGATTAAAAAACTAAAAGTGCTCAGATTATTTTCGACCAATTAGATATCGACTATTTAGATTTTTAATCTGTGCCGACATTTTAAAGTTAGCATTAACGATATAGTAAATAAATTTCTCATTTCAAAGTTAGTTAATACCGCATTTTGAAACAAAAAAATAGCTTTTGTTGGAAAAAAAACATTACATATTAAACTGTTTGTGCGTCCATGTCCATTATAACAAAGAAGAAAATTCATTTTAATTCCAGTTTTAAGAAATTTCTTAATAATATATAATAAATTAATTCCACTAATAATTTAAGCTAAAATATTTTTTAAACGGGCAACATTACATGACAGATTTTTTTATTTCAAAATTGCGGACATCTAGAGACAATCTATCTTCTAAGAAGTGGAAAACAGACAGACAGTTCGATATAATTAATTATTGCTTTGATTACATCCAGTTTGGATATAAATTAATGGCAGTGCTATAAGGGTATCTTCTAAACTAGTTTTCCCGGAATTACTTAATTTTATTACATTTTTTGAATACTATCAGGGTATTCATTTAATTTTCTTTTTTCATTATTTTGTTAATATCGATTAGTAGTTTTTTTTTTAATTTGGGTACTACTATTAATTTTATGAAATAATTATTATAGTTATTAGTTTCTCTAAAAAAATATTGTGAGCAAATAAATTACATGTCTATATGAAAAAAAAGAAAATTCTATTGCCAAATTTGTAAGAGAACTGTCATTTTTTAATTTCAAAATATGAATCTGCACCTATTTTACAAATATTAATTTAATTAATTAAACTATTTAACATAGTATTAAGAAATTAAATAAATGCTAAATTCCATAGTATTGTGAATATTTCAACTTTTGTAGTGGAATAATGTTTCTTTCATTCTTTCATTTCATAAAATCGTATATAACAAACATGTTTAGTAGTTTTTATGTAACATACATACATATATGTATGTAGACATACATATTTAATATATTCAGTAGGAAGCTTCGTGTCCCGCTAAAATATATAAATCGTTGCCATCTTCACCAGATAGAGTATTGTTTTGGAGCAAATGCGACTCGAGTACCACCACTCTGTAATATTTAGAATATATTTTTTATTTTTTTTATTATGGTTACAATAATCAATATTCGGGAATAATATCGGTCCTCAACGATTAGGAGGGTGATCCAGTTTTGTGTAATGCTTCAGTGCAACATCAATAGTGGAAAAAGACAAAGTAAATGGAGAAGAATGTCGGCTGGTTGAAAAAAAAAAGCAAAAATGTGACATAGGGCTAAGTGTCATTTCTACACTTAGGAAAGTGCAGTACTTAAAGTGTATGTCAAGGGATGTATTGTACAGTGGTGTGATCTCTGTAAAAGTGATGTGGTATTGTGTGTTCGCTATATTCATGTAGTGGTGTAGTGTATAGAGATGTATACTGTATAGTGAATAGTGTGTAGTGAAGTACTCTATAGTGATATCGTGATATAGTGTATAGTGATGTGGTAGTGTACTAACTTGTCGTGTCCGAGCAGGCGGTAGGCGCGCGAGGAGTCGGTGATCTCCTGCGTGATGGTGGTGGGGTTGCGGAGCGAGCGACCCTGCACGCCGTGACGGTGGAACGCCAGCACCGAGTCCGCTAGACATACTTAAAGAAAAAAATAAACAGATTAATATATTTTTGAAGAGTGCGAAGTCATACAAGATGGTTAAGTAGAAAGATGGACCTAACATGTCCCTGGTCGCATTTGTCATCCCAGTCATCACAAGCCCTTAACCAGTTCTGGTTCAGGTTTAAGAAACGAAGCTCTGGCGATAGAAAAGCAGTGCGGAAAGCACACACCCGCCCGGGTAACTACGTAGAAGGGGCTACTGTAACCTTAATTAAAAAAAACCCTAAAGTATGTGGTAGCAAAAGTAAAGGCAAGAGGAAATTATTGCTCTATTTTTAAGGAAGTCATAGAAGTACATTCTGAGCTGTGTAGTGAGAAATGAGCCGGTTACAGAACTACCGGTCACTGGGATCAACGTTGAACTACGAACAATACGGAAAACAGGGAAATGGAATATTAAAGATCTTTTCAATTGTCCTGGAAAATTGATAATCTAACAAGGAGAGAAGTTACCAGAAATTGTATGAACACCCGTGAATTACGCGAGACCCACTGGCATTCTAGAGGACATATATTCACTGGCAGCCACGTCATTTATTCTGGCGGTAGTTACGGCACCAGCCAAACGGAGTAGCGTTCCTTATTTTCAAGCAGTTACTGCACATATAATATCTGTAAAACTCAGAGCCTCGTCTAAGTATACGCACATACCAGCGAATCTAGTATATCTTGACACCACCTTCGGTACAATCTCCAGTAGAAAATGACTTCTAATCTGAGACGGTTTCAACATTAAAATCAACAACACAACACTTCAAAATTGATAGTTAATTCCTACTCGATCACCAAAAATTATACAAATGGATTTCGCAGTCAGATTAATTTCATTTTTATACATAAATGTCCAAGTTGCAACTGAAACGATACTGTCCGTCCTTACTTCATGATTAACATTTGCTCAATTTTTCACCAAAGTGTAAGGTGCCATCAAACATCTCAAGAACAAAAAGGTGCAAATTGGAAGCGATGGAAAACCTATCGAAATTATGAAAGTCTAACGGCAAGTTCCATAACTTGATTTTGCATATAGAAAGGTAAGAAAAAAGAAAGGGAACCTAGTGTTAAGACACTTCAATCCTGAATTTCCGCTGAATTTTTCTAAACAACCGTCGTGTTTACAGACACACGTTTGTGCCACAGCGCCACAATGGCCTCACTTATTTTGTATAAATGAATAAATTTAAAATAGAACATAAATAAATGCTCACATATACTATCAATGTGGAAGTCGAACTGTATACGCGAGGGTAGTTTACTGCGACGTCGCTCGTCTCTCCTCTCGAACGGCAACACCGATATTATGTCTACCACATTCTCGTGGCATACTAAGACCTGAAATTAATATGAAACTTTAGTTTAACGTCATCGTGATTCAGTGAAATATGTTTTTGTCTGTTTTTAGCCTCACGCTTCAAGTTCAGGCAGGGGGAACCTGAAAACCTAGTGATAAGACAGTAGGTTCCCGTCATTGGAGATCCGTCCAATTTGTAGAATTGGACGGATCTCCTAGCTATAGTGTAGCTAGCGTATAGCTATGGTGTTGAGTTAGTATTGAGTGGCAGAACTAGAACGATATTATTTTTCTTAACAAAGGTTCTTACCAGTATAATTATTATTCAAGTAGTAACTAAATCCACAACGATCGAAATTACAACAAGATTATACCATTTTGCGTAATAACAGACAGACGTCTTTACATCTCACATCTTAATAACAGATTTATTCGATTTTTATTTTATGTACATTATGGCTGTACAATTGTTTTTTAATGGAAATACGAAGACAAAGAGGTTATACACAAAAAATCCAAAGTTACTAAATCAAATTAATTTCAATACACAGAAAAATTAAAATAATCAATTCCCCCCGAGTGGTTATCGAGCCTTCGTCCTAATGCGACACGATGGCCACGACAGATAAAAAACATATATGAAACTCACAGAATCCTTATCCAATTGATGTACCGCCCTCAAGGTGTGTAGACGTTCAGGTCGAGGTATCACCGTGTTGGAGCCTCCTGGACATAGGTCCAGCTCCTCTGAATGGAGCCAGGTTGCACCTGATTGATGGATGGATAGAAGAAAATATAAAAAAAGGGTTCTTAAAGATACATATCAAATTATAATATTATGAATATGTTTTCAAAATTACAAACGGAACTAAAAATAAAACATCACAGTATATATATAAATAACATGGTGGCGAGGCAGGGGAAACTTAATGTTAAGACACTTCATTCTCCAGGCGCCGCCGAAGGCATTATGTGCTGAGTTGCAGAACTTAACGCTGCACTTTTCCTTAGTACCAGAGTGAAAAAAATAATATATTAAATAATTACGAATTTTTCAAAAATAATGAATTATATTACTATTTTTTAATTAAGTAAATACTTAACAATATATTTTACCCGAGTTAATATTAATAAGGTTCAACCGCAACGGTTTCCTTGTGACACCGACGCACAGCAACGGATACTCCAGCTCCGGAGTGATGATCAGTTCGAATGACAGTAGGGGGGATGGTAACACGCATTCTATGTTCTGTTTTACAAAGAAATTAATATTTTATTGAATAGAAATTAAAAAATATAGATAAATTACATTATTTTAATAGCAAAACTTAATTTAAATTGACATTCTATAAACATAAAAATGTTACCAGAACGGTAATAAGGTAAGTAAGTATGCAAGTCTAGTCTAGTAAATGAAACTATTATATAAGAAATTTCCTGGTGTGGGAATCGACCTACAACCATCGTATTTACAGTATAGACTTGTGTCTTTTAATATAGATGATACAAGTAAACACTCCTTACCTTTAATAACATAAATTTTCTTAGTGGATCGTACCACTGCATAAGAAACAGCCCCGCGGGCGTCGCTCCGCAGAGGTATTTGTACCCGTTGTAGGGGTTGCGTGCGACGGCGCAACGAATACAACCTGTAAGTTTAAAAATATATATAATAAAATCATGATAATGTTTCTTAAAATACACTTTTGTGAGGATATTTTTGTGGTAGAATTATATTCATTCTAATAAATAAAAGATAATAAATGGCCTGGAATGTCATTTCTGTCGATAAAAGTCGGCAAAAACAAATTGACTTAGCTTCACGCTTTATCCCTAGCGGTGTAGTCCGAGAGAACGCAGCGCCAAACGTTACGGTCTCTGCATACCTCTTTCGCCTCGTCCACTGTCATCAACCTCTTCATACATGCCCTTCGGGGGGTCCTCATGCTTTTTACATGACCTTCTTCCAGTATCTTTGATACTGTGGTGTGGTGTGTGTGTTTTCGAATGTTAACCAAGGACTCCCCTTATCTCTCTTACCACTTACTTTTCCATCACAAATCTTTTTTGCCATGCTTTTATCACTCATTCGTTCGACGTGCCTAAACCAGCTGAGCACGTTCTTCTTCATTCTCACCGTGACATCCTCGTTAGTACCTGCCATTCTGTGTGCCTCTTCATTGCGGATTCGACCAGCTAAGTTGATTAAGCGTATCCTACGAAGAGATTGCATCTCCACGGCATTAATCTTTCTTTTATCCTTCTTCTGTAATACCCACGTTTCGCTGCCGTATAACAGAGTCGGTATCAACACTGCATTGTGTACGGCCAAACGCGCAGCTTTGCTAACGTTGCGCCGTTTTATTAATGCAGCTAAGGCTCCGTTCACTCTGTTACCGGCAGCAATACGCCTTTCCACATCCATTTCGTATCTTCCATCTCTACTGAATATACTTCCTAAATATACCACTTCCTTCACTTGTTCTAATATCTTACCATTTACACAGATTTTGCATTCCGTCCTTTCCTCATATGTTTAAAAAATCAGGACTTTTGTCTTTCCTTTGTCGTTAGAGGGAACAAAAACAAATAGAATAGTTGTTTATTTAGTATGAGTGTAACGGACCCCTGGTGTCGGGCACGCGCGTGGTGGGCGCGAAGCGGCGCGGCAGCAGGCGCGGCGGCAGCACGCGCAGCGAGCGCGCGCCGCCCCGCGCGCCGCGCCCCGAGCCCGACAGCGCCAGCAGCTCGTGCCGGTACAGCGACGGCGTCTTGCCTGCGGGTACAACGTGACATGAGTTAAGAAACAAAAGGGAATAAAAATTAAACACATGATGAAATAAATAAATTCCATTACACAAATTAAACTGTATCAAAAAAATAATCTACATACAGTTTAAACTAACCATTGTATTGTAATATCATGTGTCATATTCGTAGCTTTAATAATTTTAATTTCAATAATTAGTTACCAGGGCGAAAAATTAAAATATTAATTAAACATTTCAATCCCACGGCTCCACAACGACCTCGGTTGATCCTTCCCTGTTTTGTGTACACAGTTGATCCTTCCCTGTTTTGTGTAGCTCATCCAAATTTAACCCTTATCCGCTATATGCGGGATACAGCGTGAAGCTAAAAAAAGGCGTTGCTCTCCACTCCACTTACCCGATAACGACATGAGCACATCCTTGATGACGTGCATCCATATGGTGCGCCGCGGACACAGCTGGTCCATCGCCGTCTCGTGGAGCTCGTTCAGATTTAACGTGTATATGCCTTCTTCTGCGCCTGGATTAGGTAAGAAATATATTATTGTTTATATTTGATCATATTTGTTAGTTAGGAAAGTATTTTTCAGTTGGTTTTCATTTTAGACGGTTTCATTTTGTTATAATTATAATGTCAGTCATAAGCGTGATTTGTATAATTTGAATAAAACAAATATTTTTAATTTTGCCTTTGACAATAAAGTGCCTTAAATGACCAGAATGTATAAGAAATTTACAAATTGACATTTTAAATGAATTAAATAGTGTGTCGATTAAGATATCAAGCGTTTATATGAAAAAAATCTTACCTATAAGGATATGCTGATCCCTTGTATCCGGATGTATCCAAGACGCGGTACAATTTATCCTTAACGGACAGCCATTGAACACCTGTAAATAAATACAACATATCTATTAATACGTCGGCGTATTTTGTTATAAAAAAAAATTAAGGCGAACATCAACATTTTTTAAGTTGGTTAAAAAGAAATGCAACGATTGTGGAATCTTATTTTTGGCGAAAAGTTTTAACAATATTTTTTCTTGTAACTATATAGTAAAACTAGTATAACTACTTAAGCCATCTATGGTCTTCATCATCAGTTCCACATCAAATTGTGATTTCCGAAAGCAAACACATGCAAACATGAGTCACACAAATAATTTAACATAGAGTAAGTAGATCAAAGTACATTTACTTTGATTTTGTTACAAAAATAATTGAAAAAAGATTTTATAATTTTGAGGTTGGTTCCAAGAAACAACAGGCAGGCTTAGTAATTAGATATAGTACCTAAGGTTGTCGCAGCATTAGCTTGACAGCGAATTAAATATCACTAATTAACATCGGATTAACAGATTTTTGTAACATTTCATCTAAAAATTACCTTTGAAAAACAAGCGCCCATATGCACTTTAGGTGTAGGCGGTAGTCCGTTAGGCGCTGGTCGAGGCGGGGTGCGGGTTCGACGCCCGCGCGCTCTACGCGGTGGTACTGGTGGGGTCGTTGCCACTATAATGTTGAATATTATACGTATATAAATTGTATATGAGAAAAAATGGGACACAATACAAACATGAAATTTATTTTAATATATATGAATAATTTAAGTGAAATGTAAAAACAGTCTCTTATAAAACTATTAAATAAGGAATTTTACGCAGATAGGAGTTAGTCAGTATGCGAATAAAGGTATAGAGATGCGGGCGAGGATAGTTCATCATATTATTTTTCAGGGGTTTAAGTGAGTGTAATTTAACCACAAAACTATTATAAACATTTGTATTAACATCATCCATGTTTCTGTAAAACAGATATAACTCACCATCAGTTTCCACCTTCGCCTTATCCCGCTGACTGTCCGACAAACTCCTTTGCCTTTGACTCGTCTTCAATTCCTCATCGACCAACTCCTTCTGACCGTCTCTTCCGTTTTCGTCCACCATTTTGAAAATTTCGTCAACCGACGAAGTTTTTCTTTTACTAGTACTTTCTAATTCGCACTGACAAAACTGACTTAGATCAATACCAGCTGTGACCGAATCGGAATTGTGTCTATTATGCCTTTTCCTGTGTTCGTAGTTCTTATCATCCATATTTAAGCTCATATCTATTTTCCTACACAAATCATCATCAGACACGCCGCCATTTTCTATTTTATCCGAATCCGATATCCTTAATCTATTAGCTATTTGCAAAGCTCGAAAATTTGATAGTGATATCTTTTGTTTTTTACACGTTTCACAGTAAACTATGCCTGAATCGTTGTTTTGGTTCGAACAGTGCCTATAGTAACTCAATATATCACCATTGGAGTTGCAAGCGTCGCAAGAACACTTCGCCACCGATCTTTGTAGGTCACTAAGCGTGTTATTTTCTTTTGTCTCTGGTTTGGGGCAGAGTCCACATTCACAATTCGTATTTCTCAATTGTGTATCCGTTATTTCTGCATCTTGGTGATCTGCGAAGAGCATATCATCTTTTCTAGATAACGGATCGTCTATCGAGATAGAAGAGGCTCCAATAGGCGATTGAAAGTTTGAAGCCAAGCTTTGGTAGACATTGGTAGTCGAATTATTTAAGAAGTTCTGCTTTAATTGTATACATTGGGACAAATGTTGGTCGTGAATTGAAAGACTAGAATTTGTCGCTTGTGACATATTCGCCGTATCAGCCGTTAGAGGTAGTGTTGCCCTGTTGGTATGAATATTACCAATTTATTAGAATTTAGTAGTTTCAGATAGGATTTAGTAGAAAGCTGGGTAATGCAGTGTTATCGTGAAAGCTCGGGGTCTGTGCTGTTAGACACAAATTGGAATGGGTTAATTTTAAATATATTTCGGTTATTCACTGGTTTAGATAACAAGTGGTGCTCGTGGGAACCAAATATGTGAGAAACGAAATTATGAACGTTGAAATTTTTATCTTTATTGCCTTTATACGAATTTTAGGTGACTACGATTATCTTTTTATTATAAGACTTATGAAATAAAACTAAATTACATAAATCTGACACATGCAATATATGCAACAGCTAGGAATTTTGATATGGAATCTAAATATTCCATTTTACGTACTAACGACCAATACATAAGCGTTCTATGTAACAACAACGCTATAAAAACATTAAAATAGAATTTAGAATAATAAACTGACGTCTTTGAAATATTATTTTTATAACAAAATTAAATTGTATACGACTATACGTTTATAAAGCCCTAAAATACATTACATATTTAAAATATAAGCATATTATTTATAGATATGGGATAATATTTTATAATATATCAATATCACTACAAGAAATAACAACAAAACTAACTAATATTCAGACTGAAAATAAAATTTCCTAATATTACCAACTAACCAATGTTACATATAATAATTTGCAAATATTTTATGTTGCTTTTAATTGTCCAGAAGAAAGCACAAACAAATTTCAACACCATCTCTCAGAGAAAGGAGTGTCTTAACTAAGTTCATTCTGCCTACTCTAATATGACTTTCTTTATACCATAACTAACTTAATTTACTATATTAAGAAATAAGAAAAAACCTCATAATATAAGAAGGAATATTCAGAAATAAGTTTATTATTCCAAATTCTACACAAAAATAGTGATTACACAAACATGCACGTGTTGTGTTTACCTTAGCATTAATTCTTCATCAATATATTGCAAGAGGCTCCTAAAACAAGAGAAACGTACAGACGTACACACCAATATGGTTTTTATGTTTGGTACATATGGTCTAAAGTTGTATGATTATAGCTCTTTTTACAATTACTAATGTTTACCCCCCGGCTCTGCTTGCGTAGTCAAATAGAAATAACTAGTAGTTGTATATGACACGTGCCATATTCTAAATTCTCGAATAGTACACTGTATTGCAATATAGCCCATATATAGCCTGCCTCGATAGACTATTTAATATAAAAATATTTTTTCAATTCCAGTTCTTGAGATTAACGCGTACAACTAAACTGGTTTGATATGTAATAAGTGATAGCTATGTGTTTATTCTTGTTGTCACTTTAAACAAGCAAATGTTTGTAATAATTCGAAAGGTATGAAGATAGATCAAAATTTACTTAAGCTGGAAAAAAATAATTATCATACAAATTAATAATTGCTTGTGTTTATTTCTAAAATTTATTTGAAATAAACAAAGTTTATAATAAATTATTATTATATAATATTACCTTACAATTCACGGGACGGTCATAAGTTCGAGTTTTGTATAGTACAATTCATATCTATTCAAATAATTATGTGAGCTATTTATTATTATAAGAATATTATAAGTTAATTAATATTATTAATACTAACGTTAGACCATATTCTGCATAAGTGTCTCCTATTGAGTGAATATTTATAATCTGTGTATTGTGTTTCTGTATAGATCTAACTATAACATCCGACCACCACTAACTAATACAACAGTTGGATTTTCCATATGTCGTCGTCAAAGTGGAAATCTTATTTAAAGGAATATTAATACTTATAAGTCGAAATAAGCGGGAAAACAGAGTGTAAATCAACAAGTTATTTAAGTCTAACACACACTAACTTATCTGCGTGTATATAAAAAAATATATATTACGTAAACTATATGTATATCACAACATATAGTCCCAATTAAGTTTCAAATATATATCTACACTAAATCTAGAAAAAATTATATATAAATTTTAAATATATACACAATAATTGTTTGTTTTTTCTGTATGTATCACAATGACTGTATGAATGAAGCCTTTGTTAAATTTCCACATAGTCCCATGCATAAAAACACGACATTTTGACATAATATAAATTAAAAGAAACAACGTTTCTAAGCATATTATGTTTGTGCTTGAAACACCTTCACACACTGCATTTTTATCGCCATTCTTTCTAAAAAGCCCTTGAAATAACTGCAAAACTTTTATTTAAAAAAAAAAACATTTTTTGTAAGTTTAAGTTGACATAAAAAACAGTTAATTATTAATAAATAATAAGTGTTAGTAATAAAAGACAATTGCATTTATTTCCAAAAAGCTGTACATTGAGAAAAAGACCAAGACCTAATCATCTAATTAAAAAAACCGTCACACAGTAATAAAAAAAGAAGTCGCCAAACCTTTTAAAAAAAACCTCAAAAAAATTGAGAAAAGAAAGAAAATTTAGAAAAAAAAACTACCTCAAACTCATTCTTAATATATCGTCACCAGTGACGACCCGACACCACTTGCTATAATAGAAAATACATAGAAATAAATATGAAAGTAATACCTATAATATAATATTAATAAAATATAAAAAAGATTAAAAAAATATGTAAATAAACATATATATCTGTATTAACATAAACTTACATAACTATAAAGCTATAAATAAACATAATAAAATTGGCCTCATCAATAAAAAAGTTACATCATTTACCACAGATTAGAAAACAGATTTTCTTATATACTTTTTATACACCACCACCTAAAACTTAAGTTTAATTGTAGATTAAAAATAATTTAAAAACTTATTCGTTTGTTAATAAATAACAAGGCCGCAGATAAAATAACTTCATGATAACCATAGATTAAAAATAAATTAAACCTTATTTTTTATTAACAAGGCCACAGAGTAAAAAACTTAAGTATAACCACTGACCATAGAAAAAAAATACATATATCTTCTGTGTAAAATTACTTACTTTTCGCTAGTAGGCATACTGTCTGTGGAACATTCTTGTGATAACGGATTATGTTTGGGACAACTCATGAGTGACGCGACACTCCAGTCTTCGCTAGACTGTCTGTGGTACGCTGAAAATTTTGTTATTTTATGAGAGTTTTTTCTATTTACAGCTTCAAGTTTTAGCTTGACTTGAATAGAGAAAATCTATTTATCTAAAATTGCGGAATTCAACACCACACATTGTATGATGAAAAATAATAAATAAATAGTCTTAAAATAGATAGGTGTTATCAAACTCACCATTCCGTTTAACAGTGTCTCCATCACATCTATTGACTTCTGCGCTAAAATTAATAACTTTGGGTATCGATAGATCGTCCTCGGCATCCAAGTCTATTATTGGTGAGTCATCGTATAGTCCTGACCGTCTGTTGGCTTCAATTTGGTCTTCTGGTGTTAGCCTGTTCGAATATATTATTTTTTTTTTTAACTTCACGCTGCATCCCGCATATAGGTGGGTAGACATAGGGAACTAGAGTTGAGATACTGGGTATCTCCCAATGCATCACCAAGTTCTTGAAGCTTTGCGAATTGAGTGGCGGAAGTCAGCGTTTTACCTCTTTACCAGAGCGAGGAAAAGAAATTATTGAATATTTCAATTTCCCGAAAGGGTATCATACCCACAATACCACAAGCAACACCCACTGCCGCATTTACAGTCGCACGCTTGTGCCTCTATCGATTGTCGATGTTAATATTAATAAATACCTTAAAGAGTGTTCTAAGTGTGGATCCATCAAAGATCTAGGTCTGGCATCTCGTCGTCCGCGTGTCTGTCTAGATGCTATACGCTGCGGTACATTTGATAGGGCCTGGAACATATTATTATATATTTTATAACTTCACGCTGTATCACGCACATTGGTAGACAAAGGAAACCTGGATACGTAGTATTAAGATACACCGTTCCTATTAGGACTCCTTCGTTTCACACCCAAGTTTCACTCCCAAATTCTGGCGGCAATAGGTGTTACGCAACACCGCGTTTTGACTCGTTATCACGAGTGTTGTGCCCCTGCGTCCCAACTAGGCTCATCTTCGTAATGATTATATTATATTATTTGGATTTTTGAGCATAAAAACGGAAAGCTATAGATGAGAAAAACTATAGAAGCAATAAAATTTACGTCAGTTGCTAGCAAGCAACGGACCTTATTGGAAGAAAATTCAAAAAGTTTCCGAATTGTATTCATTTACTAGGAGTTGTAAACAATTCTTAGTTTTCAAACATTTCCAGTAATATACATATTACTTAATGCAGTTTGAATAATTTAGAAACATCCATTTGCGTTCTCATATTTTTAAATATTTACATAATTTATAGTCTATATGTTATTCTGATGTATAAACTACTATTACTGTAAAATGAAAGTGGAACATACATCCATCCTCACGAAGTTTCACATTTATAATATAAGTAGGACTTACCCCATCATCATCCAACTCTTGACTATTACAATGACTTGGTGGATTGGAATATTTCTGTAGCAACTCTATCGCTAGCCGTTTACTCATGTCTTGTTGGAAGAATGCGTGCTGGAAAAATTTAAAAAGTATTTTAAAGTGACGAAAAATTCAGAGGAAGTTAAGGATCTCATTTTTTTAATCAGTAGCATAATTTTCCTTTTATTTTGCCTGTCCATTGAAATAAAAACTCTGTTTTTTCTAAATCTTATAGAAAAATGGAACCATCGATATATATTTTAAAGATTCAGTATTTTTTTTTTCAAAAATGTATGTACATTTACTTATGTTTATTTTTAGATTTTGTTTTATTCAGTTCATTTGTCTTCTATACAATTCACTTTTTATGCTAATTTTCAATCTACTCATCCATATTTTCCGATCAAGCATTCGCTACAAAATAACAATACACTTACTTGCAACAATTTTTCAGCTGTAGGTCGTTTCTTAGGATTCTTGGTCAACGCTAGTTTAAGGAACGCGTGAAATAATTGCGACCAACGCTCCCTTTCTTTGAGGGTAGGGGGTTTGAATCCCGACTTGGACATTAGGAACAATACTCTCATCGGATGTAGTTCAAACATTGGTGGCTGTAATTCTGCTAATTCTGGAAATTTTCGTTATTTTTTTATTATACATACAATTTTTTAAAAGATATTTTATGCTAAGTTGGTCATTGGATTATATACAATTTCAATATTAGGAGATAACTATTTATGATAAATGTAAAAAATATATAATAAATATATTATGATAAAATAAATTTAAGCCAGTCGTGGCGCAGGAGCACAGACGTGCGATTGCCAACGCGACAGGTAGTGGGTATGATTCCCATTCTAAGAAATACAGGTATAAAAAGAAATTTAAAATCTTAAAAAGTGCAAAAAATGAGTTCCGCTACTCAGCCCGCAATGCCTCCAGAATTCGGCAGAATATAGGGAACGGTATCTTAATGAGAACGGAGTATCTTAACACTATGTTTCCAGGTTCCCTTTGGCTACCTGAGACAGCGTAAAGCTACAAAAAAAGTAATCTTACCTATAGCTGTAATACCACACGCCCATATATCGCATAGCTGATTGTAACCACCTTTTCTTTCTACTGCTGCTACCTAAAAATATATTTAAAATATTTTGAATATAACCATTCTCTTAGATCAGATATCTTCTTGGTCAGAGCGCTATGGCAGTTTCCAAGAGCCGTGGGGTCAAATCCCTCTAAAGAATTTGTTTTTATACGTTTTCTTAAAAAGTTTAAAAGTTTTTATATGTGTTCTAAAAAAGTAAAATTTTTGTTCCTGGGAAATAACTTTTGCTTCAATACATTTTTCATCCCCCTGAATTTAAGACATTATGTGTTGAATTATGAACTATAATATACACTCATTAATTATATTCATAAAATATAATTTACCAATGAAAATGGCATCCCGAAATCGAAAAGAGAGTTAACAGCGGACTATAAAAAATACAGGCCTTAGAAATAGGAGCCTAAGATATTGAACCTGAGCTGAAAATGACCTGAGAAAAACACTAACAATATTTGTGTCTTAATTATTATTTTAAAAATCTAAAGATTTTCAACCTTCTAAAAAGGTTTATATAACTTTGTAGTTAGTATAGGCCTGATCATAATAGATTAATACTTATTCTTATTTTATGTTCCATTCTTACGCAAAAACTACTGAACTGATTTAGATAATTTCACAATAATGTAGACCACACTTTAGATTAACAATATATATTAAGATGTTGTATAATTTGGCTATAAGTTTAAGCGGGCGATGACGCTTTTGGGTCGCTAATAAATATATTTACCTCTGGAGCCATCCAATACGGTGTCCCAATAAAACTTTTCCTTTTATTAATAGTTGCTGTTATTTGCGCTGACACACCAAAATCAGCCAATTTGACATCCCCACAGTCGGTTAACAGAATATTTGCGCCTTTTATATCCCTTTAATTAGAAAATTCTTATATTAGATAAAAGATAGATAACCATAAGTTTTACTTAAAAGTGCAAATTTTATGTTAACCTTATAATGAATATCACATTTTATAGGAAATGTGGACCATACATAAAAAGATGCCTATATATTAAATTATATATAAAATTTTATAAATATTCATTACCATTATTATATTTCAATAAAAAATTTGGTCAACATCTAGGTATAATAAAAAAATTGTTTGATTTCATACATTTTCTATTAACTGCCATTCTAGGTGTTCATATAACATTTTATTGTATTGCATCCAATGCTGCTATAATTTTGAAACTAATTCGATTAAATTACTTAATCCATATTACTAAAGATTTAAAATACTATAAAACATCTCACCTATGCATCTTCCCCATACTATGCAAATATGACAAGCCCATGAGAGTCTCTTTACACATATACGCTATCTGCAATTCCGTCAACGGACCCGTTACGTGATAGATATCCTGTAAATTAAATACAAAAATAATAATAACCTTGGTGATGCGCTAAAATAGTGATTAAATTGTAACATGACTGATGATCTAGTGATGTAACATTTTAGTCACTATTTAATATGACAGAACAATATTTAGATTTAGGATGTTGGAACGTACATAAACGTTTTATTTTAGATACAACAAATTTAACTGCATCTGAAAGAATTGTAAATTTGAACTATATGGAACAGTGGTTAATTGTTACAACAAGTTATAATACTGACTTTAAAAGAATAGATATGCGCACAAATATAGTGTATACTGTTACTTAGATATAAGTATATTTTAAGCATATTTATGTGGTTGTTAGGATTGCTGAAGAAGAACTCTGATAAACCGCTGCAAAATTTCATTAAAATATATGAATTATGCAGCACGGTCGACGAGTTGTGGCCGTGTTAAAGGCGTTTACAGCAGAGAATTGATTTAACGACTTTTGCTCAGTTTATTATTTTCTTTACAAATGCACAATGAGCGACAGACATTATTGTCATAGTTATTATATTTAGTAATAGTTTAATGTGGGCCGATCCCGGCGGCACTGCAATGCCGGGCCGACCCGCGACAGGAGTGGAGCGAGCCCCGAGCATCCCGTCAGCTTACAAAAATCAGTTTAATATACTGGTCCCGCGGTGCGGGAACTTTCAGATATTAAGCTGAAAAGAACAGATACTACACTTTGATCTTAGCCAAAAGGCCGAGAAGCGATAAACCAACGTGCAGAAAACGAGGGTCGTCACTAAACGGCAGAACATCTTGCCAGCGCGATTCACAGAATTCCGTTCAAACTTCACAGCGCCATCTATTTTTATAATTTTTAAACTAACACGGTGCAGTCTTTACCTTTACGAGAATTGCACTTTATATTGTTTTTGTAGATTCATGTGTGTTAAATATTCAATATCCACAGCCCACAGGTTAACTATATTAAATCTCTACTAGAGATCATTTTGTCTTGCCAATATTTTTTTTGTATTTATTTACTTTTTTATAAAGTGCTTTTAAGATGTATAATACGCATTCTGTATTACTTTTTATTGTACTTCGCAAGAAATGAACACATAAGTAAAACAAAATAGACAATTTAACCACCTGCAAACTCCCACCCCCACAATATTCCATGGAGATCCACAGTTTATCCCTCCTGAGGTAGGACCCATAATATGCAACAATATTAGGGTGCCTACAGTCTTTCATCATTAGGATCTCTTGTTGGATGATAGCGAAGTCATCACCCGGCTCGAGCTTGATCACCTTGATGGCAGCAAGTTCACCATTGCCGTTGAGTCGTTTTGCCTGAAAAATGATAAAGAAAATTGTTAGTTGTAAAATTAAGCTGTATCCCGCTCGTATCATAGTAGGCAGAGAGAACCTGGGAACCTAGTGCTAACACTTCGATTCTATTTCTGAAGGCATTGCGTGTTGAGTGGCGGCTTTTATTTCTTTACGCTATATCCTGTATATAGCAGAGCCTAGCCTATCCGTTACCCCTACTCTCACGTAAATTTCGAACTTTGCTTGTGTTGAGATAGAGTATCTCAACGCTTATAACGTCTTGATACATAACTGCAGCAGTCAGAAATACAAATTAATGTTTAACTGACATTCAAATGGTCCAAAGGTATATCAAAGATCAAACTAAATATAAAGTTATTACTCTAAAATTCACCGCTGCAAGTCTAAAATGGTCGGAAACGACGTTAATGCGAGTGAGGCCGCTCTAATGCAAAAGGCACACATTAGTCAGATATGCGCCTCTTTAATAGTCTCTGTTTTAGTAGATATATTTGTGTGTTGAAAAATGTATGGGTTAAAGTTAGGCATGTATGTATGTATGTATCATAAATAAAAATGATTTTAAAAGTAGTTGGAAACACTCTTTTATAGTGCTTTATTATCTTAAGCTTGAATAGCTTATTAGTAATCTGTGTAGAATCCCAATTTTCAGGTCCTGGCTCCATTATCAGATCAGGACAGATAGTATCATCGTACTATATAATTCTATTATTCCTACTGCCTACTCTATTAAAGTATACAGAAAACAGCGTGAAGCTATAATAGAATTATCTTTTTAGCCCAAAAATAAAGATACCAAATAAAAGATAACATATCTTAGGTACAATCGGTTCATCATTACTCATCAGATGTCATTAATATCGCGACAAAACATCTACCATAAATGTGTTTGTAATTTTCTTCATCTCGTCATTTTCCTCGTTACACCGCTTGACCTCTGCAGCCATCAAGGACTAGACTAAGATTGGGTTCGTTAGGTTACTTGATTACTTTGTAAGGTTGTAGCATTTTTTGTTTGTCGTTCTTCGCAATACATATGGCCTCTGATCTTTTTAAATTTAATATAACAACTAGTGGTTTTAAATGTTTACAATTTCATTCAGCACTATCCCGGATATAGTATGGCGGATAGAGGAAGTATCAAAACATTACGTACAATACTTCCGAAATATGGATATTTATTATTAAAAATAATAAGATCATCAATCTTTATTAAAATATATTATTACGCGAATAATATAAAATATTCTTTATTTGTACAATAAAAATAATATAATATTGTGCAAATAAATAATAATATTTAATAATATTCAATTCCATTCAACTGGAACTGAAATACAATACAGGCCTTTGATCTGCTTTGCTTTGATTATTATTAATAAACCATAAGAAAAATAAAGATACGTGCTTTCATCTTTTTAATATAAGATATTTTTTGCTTTGTTCACAACGTTTCTACTCTATACCGCACAGATGGGGTAATGTAAAAATAATGCTAATTACAATGATATCATCAAGTTATTAGACAGACATTATTACGGCGCAGTTGATAAGATATGCAATCATTCACAAACAGCGGTAAGTCCATTTTTTTTTCTTCACGCTGTATCCCGCATATAGCAGGGTAGGCGGAGGGAGGTGAAAAGAAGAAGAAAAATAAATAAAGATTAATTCATCCGAGAGAGAATCGAGCCCACAACCGTCGCGGTACGGTCACGTGCTTGTCCTCCATGACGGCTTCTAATAACTTCAGTTCCTGTATAAAAAAGGTACTTTTACTCTTTATCGCGCTCACAGCCTCGTAGGCAGAAGAGGAAGAGGAGAGGAGGAGGAGTAGAGAGAAGCGGCATTCTCTTTCCACAAAAATTGATCGTTGAGTGGCGGAACACAACATTAAACGTGCGTTTAACTTAATCCGAGTGACACACACACACAAAAGCATGATCTTATAGCCAGGTGCTATCCCATTGCGCTACGAGGCTTCCTTTTTGTATAACAAAAAGGCGAGAAAGTTTAAATTTTTCATTCCTCCCAGTCGGACTCGGGGGAATGAACTCACGACCATCACATGCACAGTTAAGTTACATATACACATTGCAGATGCGCCACGACGGCTCCAAATTGCTTATAGATATATTTTGTAATAGATGAATAGTGTTAAAAATAACCCATGATATAAAATGTTTAAAATAATCTTCATAAATCATAGCACAAAAAATATTTTAAAAAATGTATTTAATAAGTAAAATGACCTGACTTTATATAAACTCTGCTGCTATTTATTAGTTTTGAATCAAAATTAAATACACAAATTACCTGTAATAAACAATCGAATAGAATTGACAACGTGTGTCTGTAAACGCCATGGTTGCGAGTTCGATCTCCATTCAGGGGAACGATAATATTTTAATGATTGCTCGGCGTTGAGTTTCGCCACTTAACAATTTTCAAACTACAACAACACTTAACGTAGCTTAGTACAAAGTTCCCTCTTTTTTCCTGTAAAAAGCGGGATAAAAAGGGGAAACTTCTTAAAAAAAATATGAATAACAATCAATAATAATTGATATAATAACAAATCTTTTCACAATACATATAAGCAAATATTTATGCATATTAAAACCAGCATAGATAACGGTATCAAGACGTCGCGTCGCGTCGGGCCTACGCCGAATTTAATTAATGAAAGCTGGGTCCACGACCTCGGGGGTACCAGACGAGTTTTACGAATATTTTATTGATTAAACAACATGGAGTGGCAAAGTGGAGTTTAAGCTTAGGTCGTTGAAGAGAAAAATGTGTCTGTTTGTCTGTGTGTCCGTGTTAGGTGCGTCTTAGGTAGGTGTAGAGAGCTGGGACATTGGACAAAAACCTATACTTCGGTCGTAAATTCCTCAGGAACTGTTCTGAATTCCTTGTCCTACAGCACAATGGACACCGTTACCATGAAATCTTCGTACTTAATAGTTTCTTTATTCTTTTTATACTTCTAGATATGACACAAGGTTTAATTAAATTATAGTTAGAAAAGACATTCCTACTATCCACGCAACAAAGTCGCGGTAGTAAAGGTATAAAATATTATTAAATCAAAATGAATATGTGAAAGTTGGCATGTATTAAATGAAGCACCTGTTACATTAATACTTATTAATATTCATATTAAAAATGTTATAATACAAGTCTAACATACAGATACGACCTTGTGGTGTGGATATATAATTGCGATAGCGGTAATAGGTTTAAATTTCATACGAAGAGCATTACGCTTTTTCCCTAGCATGTGGCTAGAGAGAACGGAGCGCCACACATCATTTTTGCACATAACAGATTAGGCAGATGGAACCCTAATGTTAGTACAATAATACACGCCGTTCCCGTTAAGACACTTCCGTTCCCTTAATTTCTGCCGAATTGTGAAGGCATTGCGTGTTGAACTCAACATCGCAATTTGGCTCATTGCTCAGAGCGAGGAAATGAAAATGGTAAATATTACATTTTCTCAATTGGGAATCGAGCCCCCCACCTGTCGCGTTTATATTCGTACGCTTGCGCCCCTAAGCCACGACCGGCTTATATATTTTGTTATTAAATATGGAATTTACACTAATGGAAACGATACCGACAGTCTAATTTAATATTTATTCCAGTACGCGACATGGCGACCATGTAGAAGGGTAGACAGAGCGGGCTTGTTAAGTACGGAACGGTATGTCTCATAATGTTAAGACACTCCATTCCGTTACCACCAAGTTACCACGCAATATTTGAGACATTGTGAGTTGAGTAGCGAAAATTAACGCTGTGCTTTGTCCACTAGAACGGGAAAATAAAAATAATTTGCATCCCCGAATGGACATTCAAACTACAACCGCCAGTGTACATACAAACGCTGCTCCACTGCGCTACGAAGACCTTAAATTACGCTAAAGAATATTTTATAAGAATATTTTAGTTTATTAGGATTAACATTCCCCTTCCTTAGCAGTCGGGAAGAAGAAGAATTAATAAATTATAACTACGTCAATTAGATTATAAAAATAACAGTGACCAAAAATTCACCATTAAATATGCAGAAAAAATACTTTCAATTTCAAGTAACCACAAACGAACGAGAGATAATCGTGGCGCAGTGGGAAGAAGCGCGATAGTTGTGGATTCTATCTTAACTCTAGAGTTATGTTTAAGCGCCCTCGTAGAAAAAGTGAAAGCGGAGTGTCTTGACTGATAGCTGTCATGTTCTCTCTGCCTGTCCTGCTAATATGTAAGACAATGAATAAAAAACAGGAAAAATGTTTATTATTTTCAAAATTATTTTTCCTAAGAATTATAAAAATCAAAATAACATTATTTCACGTATATAGATTTGTTGGAACACATCGTTGACCACGCGACGCTTATTTTATATGCGAATTTACACCTTATTAATATGTTAGAAAAGGTAGAAAATAGCTTAATTTCCAATGACGTGGCCAAACCACGTTAAGATTAAATTAAAAGCTAAAGTGGTTATTGTTAATTGAGCGTGTTAGCTCAAAAGGTCTTCAAGTCTAGAAATGAAACAAAGAAATAGTCATGCGAAGGAAATATTTCTCGCATTTTTAGTAATTTAACGTTGAATGTTAGTCATTGTGGTGACATTTTAGAAATTGCCTACAAATAAGTAATAATATATTTTTCATGTTGTAAATACCTGTATTACTACTCATAAGTAAGTTAAAAATAACCTGTATTTCTTATCGAACATAAGGTTAAGGCTGTTAGCTGTATTGGTCTTTACAGCGACACCAGATGGGTAGGGAAGAGAGTTCTCTGTCCCTGAGAATGTGCAAGCACTACTGCTTGAGAGGATGCCGTTAGTGGCAGGGGCGACCCCTAAGGGGCTTGAGCCTCGAGAAAAATAAAATAATCTCTGCTCTAACGAAGTGACGAAACTAACGCAGAGACGAAACTATTGGACCTAGAAAGTTGAAATTTGACACGTTGGTCAGGGAATTGTGAAGGAGTAAGAAATCAAAAAACTTTCTTTAGTCAGAGAGGAGTAACAAGAATACTGTAATACAATCAAAAATAAAATGAACTTTTCATCTAGTTAGAAAAACCAATCAATCATTTGTTCATCTATCTAGTACAACAAACCAATCACAAATTATGTTATATTATCAATGTTAACTTATAAAACTCAGAATAAAAACTAAAACTAGGATCAACTCAACATGCATATCTCAAAAATTGGGCATTGCGTGGAAAACTGAGTGTCTTAACACTAGATTCCTTTTGCCTAACCTAATATAATTTAATGTAAATAATTCGCTTTAAATCCGTTAAGAAGCGACAGTTCATTGCCTACACTGACATATACGGGATAGTAAAATCTAAAATCGAACCCCTTCACGTCGTATACCGCGACCCCCCGTGTCGTCTCTAATGTGTACACGTTCATTGTCTCAATGATCCCTCGCTGCGGCAACGGAAGGGACAAGTGGTGAATCAGTTATTGTCATGTTTTTGCTACATGATGACCACGATTTTAGTGATATGTTTTTAAAGTTATATTAAAAATATCTATTTTTTTATATCCAAGCTGTATCCCCCAAAAGTGTCTATTTGAATAAAAAATAATTTGAATTTGAGAAGAATGCCACCTCAGTCTACCCGTGACCACGGACTACTGCAAAATGTTCGAAACGCCGGGTTTCCAAAAATGTATAATACTAAATACACACGATTAATAAGATCTTATATACAGTCAAATAGTTTCATTTAAAATGTGTAATAATAGTGAAAATCAGAAATGTTACTAACAATAAATATATTTTTTTATTATTACGGGGACGTAAAATAAAAAGAAATACCGCAAAAAAAAAAGTAGCCGGCGACGACTAGTAAATACATAAATACTTACATCGATCAACTATTCACACAGTTCGTGGTAACCCTACAAACAGAGAGGTCATTGCCTCCCTCCCTTATTTGCCGGTGGCTTTGACACTTGTCATTTTCATATTTGATTGGATAATGGATAACGTTTGCAAAAACACTGTACATTCAATCATATTAGTATAGGTGCATATATGTTTTGTCAATTTAATATAAAATATATTTCAGGCAGAGAGTACGTAGTGTCAAGTAACTCCGTATTCCCCTTTCGGTAAACCCCAAATAAGTTTGTATCTGTAATAAGAGAGTAATTATAATAACAAGTGAATTATATACAACACAGAAGCCCCAACTGCATCAATTTTCAAGACATGACCAACGACGTACCATTTATCAGAACGGTTGACTGCTTTAAACACCTACAAGGGAACAAAGGAATATACGTTTACATACATATACGGGTTAAAAACAAAACCCTTATTTTGGGCTTCGCCGCAGTCGGGCAAGTAACTCCCAAGGATTTTCAAATAAATACTAAACTGATTTCAAACTAGTCAGAATAAACATAATGTATTACATATTATGTTCTTTTAAATACATTGATAAGCAAACAGACAGCAATTACTAAGACAAGAGGCCATTAGTTCATGTTTATGTATGATAAACTAAAAATAACTTTCATATTACAATCTAAAGTATTATGGGAATCGATCTAACTACCACAGCTTCCAAGTTCAGATTGGTAACATTTAGACTAAAACAGAATATATCAAATAAAAAAATATATTTTACTCATTTAGGCTTCGATATACACTTTTGAAATATTTTTTGGTAATAATAAGTAGTTAAAATTATATCGGTTTACAAAGGATTAATATATTAATCATTCCAAGTCTAGCCGTCGTAGCGCAGCGTTTGAGCGTAAACGCGTTAGTTGTCGATTCGTGTGTCTCTAGGGAATAAATTATTTTCAATTTCTCGCAATGATAACAAGACATAACGCGGCCCTGCGTCCCTTAACATGCATGTCTCGATAATTTATGGAGTATTTCGTATTAAAATATATACAAATTGAAAAAAATATCATACTTAAAACATACAATTTTTTGTACTTGTAATTAATCAAAAAGAGTGGATTGCTCTCTAATCTCAGTAGTGACGTTAGCATATTTCTAGCCCTCCTCAGAGATTTCCTTACAAGATGGAATTTCAAGTGCAATTTAAAAATAGTTAAAATTATTCAAAAAAATGAATTTGAAAAGGATAAAATAATTTTAAAAAACCCCGGGCAAAAAAAAGAACATGTGACGAGAGATAATTCATATAGAAAGCTTTTATATAAGCTGGTTTGGACTGTCACAGAGTCGGACATATGAACAACAGAGTACTCGTTTTCATAGCACTTCCCTACGTACCTATTTATTTCTCTAAGATGCAGATGTGGCGATAACTTCCTATGAACTTAATAAGAACGTAAGAAAATCCGCCTGCCATTAAATAAACCAGTTTTGTAGTTTTATATTAACGTGAATGTTTTGGAGATATTTCATTGCTATACTTATTTATGTTAAAATTTCAAATATTGACGGCAGCCTTCTAGTTTGCACAAACATACATACACACACCCACAAACATCTTCTCATATAAAACGCATATACCGTGTCTGTTCTGTCGTGGGTAATAAACATGAAATTAAGAACATGTCATAAACATACGACGAAAAAAAACATTAACAAATATTGAACTTCGAAGTGTTATTAAAGTAAGAGTACGGCGTTGAGTTCCAGCGCTCAGCCGTTTTATTAGGTAGCAAAGAGGAAAACTAAAAAATAATATATTTTTTATTAATCATTTTTGAGTGAATAAATGTTATTCATTACATAAATTTTCAGCAAAATAATGGATGACTTTTGAATACTATTTATTCTATATATAAAAGGACTTGTGCTGACTGACTGAGGTAAGACGCACGCAGAGCCGTGACCCCTGATGGTAGAAACGTGAAATTTGGGCAGATGTTTATTTTTATATTCTGGACATCCACTAAGAAGGGAATTTGAAAAATTTTAACCCTAAAGGGATGAAATAGGGGTTGAAAGTTTGTATGGAAAAAAGATTTAATCTGTACCGATTTTTATAAAATTTGAAATTCAGACTCTTAAAAATATTTCATTGAACACGTGTTTCATAGTTTTTAACAATTCACCCCCTAAGGGTTCAAATAAGGGGGTTGCAAGTTTATATGGAAAAATCTTTAAATTGCCACCGATTTTTATAAAAATTTAAATTCAGACTGTTAAAAATATTTTATTGAACACGTGTTTCGTGGTTTTTTTAGAATTCACTCCTAATAAGCGGGCGAAGCCGCGCGCGTCCTCTAGTCTATATATATAAAACAGTGGTTCCCAACCAGTGGTCCGCGGACCACCAGTGGTCCGCAGAAGTCTAAATATGGTCCGCGAACGATTTTAATGATGGGGATGGTGAGGCGAAGTTTCTGTTTAATAGTCACAGTTATTTTTTGTTATACCTACATGCATAGTGGTCCCTGCTACCAAGAATGATATAAAAGTGGTCCTTGATCAAGAAAAGGTTGGGAACCCCTGATATAAAAGGACTTGTGCAGACTGACTGAGGTAAGACGCACGCAGAGCCGTAACCGCTGATGGTAGAAACGTGAAATTTGGGCAGATGTTTATTTTCATATTCTGGACATCCACTAAGAAGGGAATTTGAAAAATTTTAACCCTAAAGGGATGAAATAGGCGTTGAAAGTTTGTATGGAATTTTTTTTTAATCTGTACCGATTTTCATAAAATTTGAAATTCAGACTCTTCAAAATATTTCATTGAACACGTGTTTCATGGATTTTACGAATTCACCCCCCTAAGGGTTCAAATAAGGGGTTGAAAGTTTATATGGAAAAATCTTTAAATTGCCACCGATTTTTATAAAAAAATAAATTCAGACTGTTAAAAATATTTTATTGCACATGTGTTTCGTGGTTTTTTTTAGAATTCACTCCTAATAAGCGGGCGAAGCCGCGCGCGCCCTCTAGTTTTATATAAAAAAAGTGTTGTAATAAAACAAGTCGTGCACTGAAACTTGTAAAATGTTTATAACGCGACATTTACGATGAAAAATTTAGAAGACAAGGGAAATATTTTACGACTATATTTGATTTCATAGAATCAACGGGCAATTTTAGTAAATAACAGTGTATGTTGTATTATTTAATTTCCTTTTTAGCTTAATTCAGTCTGGCATATAAACAGAGAACGCAGAGGGAACCTAGAGTTGACGGCGCTCCGTTGTCCACGCTTTGCCCAATATTTGAGACATCAGTAGTGTAATTTATCGCCGCGCTTAGTTTAACAGGTTAAATATAACCATTCCCCGGGCGGAAACCGAACCCACAACCGTCGCTTTTACAGCCAGACACTATGCCACGTCGAACTATACCGTGTAGTAGCGTATAAGTATCTAAATCATCAGCAGAACTGACATTCGATCTAGCATTAGCTTATACGATCATTAGGCAATGCAATAACGACGCATATCAGGATGAGAAAAAAATATTATTAGACGAAAAAAACAAAACTTTTTAACATAATTAAGAAGTTCCACGTCATTAGTCTCACTATAAAAGTATAATCGTCACGCTTCCAAATTGTCAAAAATAAGGGACGCGTGATTTACGTTAAAAACGTAAAAGTAATACCATACAATGTTCTATCATTGATCCAATTATAATATAATTGATTATAAAACGGTGAACATGGCATAACTAAGTTACGCACAGACATCGTCCGCGGCACGCCGGTTAACGTCCCCGCGAGGTCGGCCGCGAGCTGACAATGCGTGAAAGTGAACGTAGCACTTGTGGTAGTCACCACATACGATCGGTATTGATTGAGAAGAGTTGTAAATTATTTGAAAAAGATTAGAAACAACTATTTTAGGAAGAATGGCTTCCAATTGTTTAATAAATACTTTATTAAATTAGCAGTTTTTTCCCGTATATACCTAGATAAGTCCTTGTCCCTGCCCTGTGGGACATTACGTGTTAAGTGGCAGATATCAACGCCGCACTTTGTTTTTCCAGACCGCGGAAATGAAAAATACCTGTCCCCCGAGTTGGGGTTGAACCCATAACGATTGTGTCGATTGTCTATAATTTAATTAAGCCATAACTCAAATCGGTCTTCCAAACACAACGCTAATTTAGCTCTAACAAATGTATACAATCCCTTTATAATTTGTTCATTAAACATTATAACAATGAGCCCCGTCCGCCCATCGATCCGCCTACACACTTACATTTATGTGATTGGGACGAATGGTTTATAAGATTATAGACTTATACTTAAATATAACTTTTAGATATATTTTATATCCTAGCTCTCGAAGTTCCGCTACTCAACACGCAAAGCCACAAGAATTCGGCGGTAAAATTTGAAGTTTTAATGGGAACGGAGTGTCTTAACACTGGGTTCTCTAGGAGTTTTCCTCTGCCAAACCTACTATGATCCAGATACATCGTAAAACTAAAGTCAATTAGAACTTATACAGAACTATTATAGAATTTTTAACTACCAGCTATACCAGAATGAATAAAACGAAGTTTGAAGAGAACGAACATGGCCATGTTAATTTTTATAACCATTATATAAAATTTAATATAATTTACAATATATTGTTATAGTTTCGTTTTGCTTCTTGTAGTCTCACAACAAACATATGCAAGGCAGACACTACAAGTGTTCTTGTTATTACATTCTTCACGCTGACGTCATACTCGTATTGGGGATTCATTATTTTTAATTTGTGAAAGTGGAATTTATATATTCGTTTCTTTGTGACATAATTTGACTTTATCTGATGTTTTATTACTGATGAAATAAAACAGGATGTTCAATATCCCATAAAGCAAACCATTTTTTTTCTTTCACGCTGTATCCCTTTCCTATACAGCATGGTAGACAGATGGAGCCTAATATTACGAATGACAGTCCGTCCCTCAATTTTCGAGACATTGCTTGTTAAGTCTTAGTTAGTGTTTGCTAGCAAAGAAATCCTCCCAAGTGGGACTCAAACCCACAACCATCGTTTACATTCAGTAGCCCCCAAAAATAAAATCGCATACTTCACGCCACATATGTATAAAGGCAGCCCTAGCCTATTTCGCGGGCATGTCCTCATTAAGGCTAGGACTCATTACTTTAAAACAGCGCGAGTAGTCACTGAAATACCGTTTGTTTTCGCTTTGAATGCCAATGTGGAACATGTGGTTACATTGTTTGTTCAGACTTAATTTTTTTATATTCATATATAAACGTATAACATTATATGACGTGACATCATAATTAGCGTCGTGGGGCAACGAGACAGTAGCGTATGACTGTAAACGTAACGGTTAAGAGTTCGATTACCATTTTGGGGACTTGCATTACATACAAATTTAAAAATACCGCTCTTTTACTCGTGTTACATCGTAACAAATATTCCTTTTTAGGGTTCCGTACTGTTTTAAGGAACCCTTACAAGATTCTTTGTTGTCTATCTGTCAAGAGCCTTTATCTCAGAAATGCTAGGAGATATCAAGCTGAAATTCAAACTTTAGAACTAGATCTACGTCCCCATGATTTCCTGAAAAAAAGTATTTCTACATAATTTTTTCATTATTTAAAAAAGGATATGACCGTTTATATAGCAAAAAACGCATATAAAGGGAATCAAAATTAATAAGGTACTTCCGGTTGACCTACAATTATGAGATTTAGCAGCAAGCATCTACAGGTAGGTCAGAAAAAAATCTAAAAACTATACATTTGTGATTAAATCCTTGTGTATAAATTGGAATCCTAGAAATTAAATGGAAGGTAGGGAACGAAGACACTTAGCACTAGGCTCCCCCAACCTAATTAAAAAATAAAATAAAATCTTATTAATAACAGAATAAAAAACCCTGGTCTACCCAAGATCTCTACAAAAAACCAACTCAACAATATAAAATACCAAAAGGGTACTACTATACTGCACTAACTATACTATGCAGATGTAAAATCGTAAATAAGTTAAGACTCGAGAGCAATTAATTCATCCGCACGCTAGCGACGCGACCCGGTCGTCGAACCTGCACTTGTCGCGGCGTCAACTTCAACTTTTTGCACAGAATTGTGTTTTAATTGAAAGAACGATAAACCAGATAGTTAAGTAATTGTACTTTTTTTTTAATCAGACGTTTGAGAGATTGAAGCCAGTAACGGCTGGTTTAATTATATTTAAGTTAATCGTTATTTTAGTTAAAAAATTATCAAAATATGTTTGTTTGTTCATAAATTATATTCTAAAGTGTTTTTTAGCTCTAAACTTAATCCCGCTTTATTTACTTTATATATAGAAGGATAGGCAACAAGAACTTAGTGTTTAAAGACACTCAGTTTTGCACTTTATGCCTAAATTCGAGACATTGCGTGTTGAGCGACAAAAGTCAACGGTGTGCTTTGTCTTGTTACCAGAGCGATAATCGAACTCACAACCGTCGCGATCACAGTCAGACGTTGTTTCGCTGTGTCATGAAGACCACTAGTATCACAGATAAGAAAAAAATAATTAGATGCAGAGAAAGGTAAGATGCGTGTTTTTCTATAATAAAGTCAAAGGCGTGTTGGTTATACAGCGAATAATCATCACGACACTCATTTAAAAGTATTATGAGATATTATTTACTTAATAAACATAGATTTTAAAAACGTATTTGCATACTACTAAGAAAGGAAAAAATATTTAGAAATACGTAAAAGTTTTGACATAGCGGGATTCGAACCCACGTCTCTTGGTCACCGTCCAAGCGCTTCAGACAATTACAGTCTGTGAGGCGTAAGCTGAGTTTTGAAATTGTGTGAGTGATAACCAGAAAATTCTTTTAAAAATATTATAATCTATCAATAAAAAAAAGCAAAAATATAATCAACTCTTCTACACCGGAATTGTAACCTGCTATATTTTCTATTCTATCTTTTTTACGCGTGTCTGCTTTGTTGGTTTTTGTGACTACGAATTGGTTTACTTCTTTTATTGCGTGGTCACACACATTTTTCTATTGTAATACAGTGATCGTGTATTTTTTTCTTAATTTTTAATAAATTGCGTAACATAATAGAGATTTAAGCACGTGACGTTGCTGTCAGTACAAATGCGCCTCAAGAAGCAGTATTAACCAGTTTAAAACAAGCAAGGGATGCGTCGCGCTTCAAGCCGTCATCATACCTACACTATCTGTGGACACTCGCGCGGACTACAGTAGCGCGGCGTTGAGTTCCGCTACACAAAACGCAATATCTCTAAATTAGGAAATACTATATGCGAGAAAAAGCGTAAAGCTGTTTTTTATAGTAAAAATATCATCAAAACAAACCCAATCATATATGTATATCAAGAAGAAGATCAGTTTCGCTAACAGCAGAGATGACGCCGGCTGACCCATATATCGCGGCCAACAATAAAATTTAAATTGTTAAAGGTGAACGCGTCGAAGGAACATTCATTAGTTATTAGGATGTAATTGAACTTTGTGTTCTTACCTAGTTTACATCATATGACGCAAGTTTATTCGTAATCTATCAATAAAAAAAAAACATTTATAAAATATTGTCATTTTTTACCTTGCAACAAGATAAAGCGCGGCGTAGAACACTGCCAGGGAATATCTCAAAAATGCTTGGCAAACGGAGTGTCATAACAGTAGATCCCTCTGCCTACCAAGCTATATGCGAGATAAAGCGAGAAAATTAT
>JAJHJA010000763.1:0-110104 GCA_021202915.1 Heliconius himera | reverse complement strand
TTAAGTTATTACGCAGCAAATGATTTATTAAAAAAAATAATAGCAATAATATATTTTGTTTATAGTTACATATGTAATGTACGATAGAATTATTAATTAAGTCTGCTTTCGGACGGAACACTACTATTATAAGTTGCGCAGAGACCAAGGAAATGTTCATAGACAAATAAAATTATTTAATATTAAGATTTTTAACTGTAAAAACGTTCCTTTTACAGTTTACGTGCTATAATTTGTCAGTTGTAGTTTTGTAAGAATAGTTAGCTAATAGTTTACTCATAGATATTTTATTCTAATTGATTTATTTCGCTGGTGCAGTCGAACGCGAGTGTCTATACTGTAAGATATATTTGTAATCGGCAACGATTTTTCAGTAAAATTTAATGTTTTAGTATTATTTTTTATCTGTAACTCTAAAGAGTCGTAACACAATTTAAAATTTAAATGGCTATGGACTTTTAAAAACAAATTGCGTGACGACTCCATTGTTTTTTCTTATGCTTTAAACTTATTTCTATCTGTATATTTTGTTCATGGATCTAATGAAAGACTATCTGAGCGAGGTACTGTCTATCTTTCTTGAATAACGCAAAGTTGCCTTCAAACGCGTCCAGTGTAGTTAAGTACCACCACAGACGGAAATATCTTGAGACTTGAAAGATACGTCTTAAGATATTATTGTCATTTAGTGGTAGAGATCGAAGGAAGTCATCGCTGTGATCTAATGTTGATTATAAAAAAAGTTTAACCGTTGATACAATGATGTTGGGAAATGATTTTATATTTTAGTGTTTGGTCGTTGCGCTCAATAAGTTGTTTGTATATTATATTAGATATGGAGTTTTATTTGTACATAAAATTTGTTTTGTCATTATTCGTCCCGTATTGGTCGTTTGTATTATTTATAGGCATTGGTGCATATCATGTGTATAGAGCAGATGATTAATCAAATAAATTAGAACAGAAATATAGTTGAAGAGTATGTTTTATTGGAATAAAGATTTGGTGGTTTTTTTTTATTTGACCTTGTTGCTATAAAAATATGTAGTATGTTGGGTTCTATATATAATTTTATATAGATACCTTTAGGATATGCATTAAGTTGAGAGAACTTAGAGTATTATTTTGTGTTTTTGTCATCACCACTTTAAATGAAACCACAGTTTTAACTACTCTATAAAAGCTTAATTTAATTAAAACAAAAATTATTTTGCCAAAAATAAAAAGGTGATTTTTTTAAACAAAATAATTCATAAAATTATCGTTGTAAAATAAAACACCATTTGTAAAGAAGCACACAGATACAAACCTATCAAAGCGACAACACGCACACGTGTCATTCATAAAATCGATACATATGTATTGTTTATTATGGAAAATAGATAATTGCGTAAAATAGAACGAGGTATATCCTTTTCGAGTTTTGGTGTATTTTTTGAGAATGAAAGTGGCAGATCGGGTTCGTTTCTATATTCACTTGAAAAAAAATTGCAAAATTTAAAGGGAATCAAAATTCATAGGGTACTTCTGGGTGACCTAGAATTATTAAATTTGACAGCTAGCATCTACAGATAGTACTTATTAAGGAAAAAATCTGAAATTTAATATTTGTGGTTAAATCCTAAAAACTAATAACCTTAAATAGCAAAAAACGCGTATTTCGACACTATAGAGGGAATCATTAATAGGGTACTTCTGGTTAACCTACGGTGCCTAACCGAATTATGAAATTTATCAGCTAGCATCTACAGATAATCCCAAATCTATACATTTGCGGTTAAATGTTAAAAAAAATAAGTCTTAAAGGGGGCAAAATTTGGTATTAAAGCCGCTAGTTCAAGTGAGGTAGATGCAAGGGCTCTGGCTAAGATAAGCCTAAACTTCAAAAAAAGCTGGAGACCTCCAACTTTTATACGGAACCCTTAGTGGGCGAGCCTGACTCGCGCTTGTCCGGTTTTTTTAGATATGAGTTTGAAATAGTTTATTCTATATGCTGCTCCCATAAAAGGAGCGTAGACGCTTCCAGATTGTAGATAAGAGATCACATGTGTGGATGAGCACATTTGTAATAATTGGGATAATGCTTAGAGGTGCAGATTACATTCCCGTCCTTCCGATACTCCGCACTACGACGCTGTACCAACCAGTGAAAGCATGAATAATTTAGTACATATTATAAAGACGTTACAATATGTTGAAATGGAATATGTTTGACGGTTTCCACGAGACGCGGGTTCAAATGTATATGATTAATTATATTTGTGGCCTGTCGTGGCGCAGGGGCGCGTGTAAACGCGGTAGTTTGTGGGTTCAATGCCCGCTCGAGGAAAAAAAATATTTTCATTTCTTCGCTCTGATGTCGAGAACAAAGCGCGGCCTTGAGTTCCGCCACTACACGCAACGTCTCTAGAAATCGGCGGAAAGTGGGCAACAGTGTCTTAACAGTAGGTCTGCCTATCCTACCGAATGTGGGATTCAGTGTGAAGCTATAAAAATAATATCTATACTAATATAATAAAGCGGAAGAGTTTCTTTTCTTAAATGCTAAGATCTCTGGGTTTACTGGTCATATTTACTTTATGGCTCTTTTGTATGAAAGCTACATTCTTGAGGAGTGTTATAGGATATATAGGGTGGAAGAGGCAGCGTTCCTCATACGGAAACAGCATATAGAGTAAAATATTTCAAACCCATACCTAAAGAAATTAATCAAGATACCTCAACAGTTTAGATATAGGTATTGGCGGCAAAGTTCAAAGTTGCTTAACCGTTTAGTAGTATTTTTGTAGTAGTATTTACGTCATTGGTATCTATGCGTAACTGCGTCTCACGAAATACAGGTGTGAATAAACTGAAAAAAAAATCCTACGTCTAAACTGTTGAGGTATCTTGATTAGTTTCTTTAGGTATGGCTTTAAAATATTTTACCCTATATGCTGTTCCCGTAAAAGGAGCGCTGACACTTCCACCCTGTATATGTATATTCTCAATTGACATTCCAATGAACATAAAAGGTATAAATCAGTATGGTTGTTCAAGATACATACTATTATATTAAAATAAATAAAAGACAATAATTATAACACGTTATATATTTAATTCCAATTCTAAAATATTTAAATACTATGTGAACAATTATAATTTATTTACATTGAGTTACATTTATTGCAAAACCTTAAAAAAAATCACAACATAACTTTATGGTCAGGACCATTCTATTAAAAAAAAAATTTATATGAAATAAACGTTTATATTTCCATTTCTTCGCTCTGGTGTCGAGCCAAAGCGCGGCGTTGAGTTCTGCCACTAAACACGCAATGCCTCCAGAATTCGGCAGAAAGTGGGGAACGGAGAGCCTTAACACTAGTTTCCCTCTGCCTCCCTGCTGTGTGCGGGATACAGCGTGAAGCTGATTTGATTTGATTTAATTACATGAAATACATAAATATTAAAGACTTTGACACTGAAAGAAACTTTTTATCATTCACACATTTTCTAACAATCTTTGATTATATATTAAACATGTATTTAGACATATATTTTTAAAAATATCATATTTTTAACCGTCAACGGTCTAATTAAATATTTTTTTTATTATATAATGTAGAATGTCGTTAAAGTTAATTCAAGTAAAAAAAAATAGAAAATTTTAGGCTGCTTACTCGTTCCAGTAATTTTTTTTTTGAAAATTAACTATTAAATAACCTAAATTTTTTTTTTAAAAAATAACCTAAAATCTTTAAGCTTTTCGTATTTACGTATCCATCCCTGCTAGAGAGGAGTCGACGTGACGGAGAAACTAAAATGAAGAATTTAATAAATCTTTTTAAGCAACTTACGGATTTATTGAACGGATTTTGATATGACTTTTGCAATTAGGACGTTAGTTTCGGAAGGTTTAAGTAGAAAATAAAAATAATATTATTTGAAGAAAAAAGCAGCAAAGAATGATAGAGAAGTACATGTATGAAAAAAAAACAAAGTTATTTGATCCAGAAGTTATTTACGTTTAAAACTAAGTATAGAACGGTCGACGAGTCGTGGCCGCATTAAAATTAGCTGTTGATGGGTGCGCAGATTTGATTTATACAATTTTCTTGCTTTGATTATTTCACAAAGTTCAGAAAATCTAATTTGAAGGTGGCCATTACGCATCGACCTTATTGTACCAAAATATATAATATATGACAATTCATATTAGTTCTGTTTCAGTTCTTTTTTTTACAAAAAAAAGTTCTAGAAACTATTTGTAGTAACAATGTTGTGTGTATTTAATACAATAAAGACAGATCTAAGTCTAATCTTTGATATGGATTATGAACTAATTAATTAAAAATTGTCTAAGCACGTCTATTTCTACATGTATATAATAATACATATTATCGTCGATATAGAGTGTAAACCGGCTAAATCCGTGATTTTCTTTGGTTATTTACATTTTTTTTAGTTTCACGGTGAATCACGCACATGACAGGGTAGACAAAGGGAACCTAGCGTTTGTCTGTTCCCCACTATCCGCCGGATTCTGGAGGCATTGCGTGTTGAGTCGCGGAGCTCAATCGCCCTTTGCCTCGATATACGAGGGAAGAAATAAGTATTTTAAATATGGCATTTCCTCGGGCGGGAATCAAACTCACAACCTCTCATGTTTACAGTCACACGCTTGTGCCCCTTCGCCACCACGGGTCTTAAAAGATTTGAAAGCATATAGTTTATAATATAAATCAATTTCCGAAATTGTAAAAACCTGATGATGCATATATAGGTTATCTCATACTTTTTTAAAAACTTCTTTTTTCTCTCCTGAGATTTTGCTTTATAAATTCTTAGCCGGTTTACACTCTAAGCAGACGATATGTGTAAAAATTTAAATATTTTACTAATTCTAACAAATGGTAGACTTAAATCACATTGTTAGTATTCACATGCTGAAATAAAATATTTGAAATCTTTAAAACAATTTTTAAAGTGTTAATCCACACTTAGGAAAGAAAAATACTTGTTTAGAAAACGTATAAAAATGTAATGTAGCGGGACTCGAACCCGCGCCTCTTGGAAACCGACCAGGAGGCGTGGGTTCGAGTTCCGCTACGTTAACATTTTTATACGTTTTCTAAATAAATATTTAAAATCTATTCAAATTATTTAAAAAATCTAATACATCGTGAATATTTTTATTGATTTATTATACGAGTTAGACTCAAAATTTAATGATGAACTAAATATTATTATATGAATTTAATAGATATATATTATTTGCTACATACTGATAAGTTGAGCCAAAATATATTTTATAGTACAGAGGCCGTCGTGGTGCAGGATCACAAGCGTGCGACGGTGGTGGGTTCGATTCTCTATTGGAGGAATGAAATATTTAATCACTAATAATCGGCAAAATTGGGGAACGAAAGTGTCTTAATGAGAACGTAGTGTATGAACACTAGGTTCCCTTTGCCTACTATGTGCGGTTTACAGCATGATTAATTTTGTTTTATAATTAAAAAAATATTAATTAAATTCTGTCTTGTTTAAGATTATGTAGTATTTTCCAACCAATTATATTATTTTTATTGATGGTAGTTTTTATAAAGTAATACTAAAATGGGAATACAGTTAAAAGAATCTGCTATAAATAAATATGTACATATTTACTATAATATAATATACACATAAAGCTTACAAAAATATACAAAAAGCATAGAGACAAACGGTATACGATCAATAATATATTACAAGAACAAATATTAACTATTTTTATTACTAGTATTTTATTTTTAAAACAGATTATATTTTTTTATATAAAAAATCGATAAGAAAATCGAATAGAAATTAAATTATATATAAATAAATAAATATTACAATAGACAAAGATACACTTAAATTATAATAACAGAGTTATGTTGTATATTTTAATATTTAAATTTTAGACAGAGAGAACCTGGGAATCTAGTGTTAAAACATTCCCTTTTAATACTTCCCGCGGAATTCTTGAGGTGTTGCGTGGCGTAGATTAACACTACGTTTTGTCCCGTTACCAGAGCCAGGAAATAAAATTACTAAATATTAATTTCCCTTGAATGAGAATCGAACACAAAACCATCAAGTTTATCGGTTTTAATCGCACGCGTGTGCCCCAAGACCCTCAATATCCTCTCTCTATAGCGCTATAAATAAAATTGCACTGTATTCTATAACATTTTCAAACTGTTATTACATACTTAAGAAAAATATTTTTTTAGAAACGTTCGGTAACTTCATATTTTTATACGTTTCTAAAAAAGTATTTTAAACTGTATTTGTTTATAATTGAATTCCATTAAAAATAGAAAAATATATATATATAAAACAGAGTCGAATAACTAATATTTATTCTCGTAATTATTTCTAATATTACATAAACATATATACATAGACAATATACACAAACAATACTTTATGAAGGACGCTACGTTACTTTTCATTGAATAATAAATCTGCCATTTTTTTTATTTAAAAAAAATAAAGGACATTTCTTAATATACCTATTTTTTTAATTTAGTAAAAAGATTCAAAATAGTGAAAGATAGAGCCATGTTATTTTTAATTCACTCGATTGTCAAGAACGATTGAATATAAATATCGATTATATATATGGAATATCGATTCATTTATACAAATCATGACATACAATACAGATAATAAAAAAGTCGTAAATTGTCCAGAATACCCACCAAAAAAATAAAACAAACATTAAAAATATACTCATAAACACAACATTTTCGAGATCACAAAATATTTTTAAAAAATACCAAATTTCAAATTCTTTTTTTTTATTTTATTAGTTACAACTTAATGGTTCAAAATCTTAGATTGTAGACCATTTCTATGTATTAAATTAAATGTGTATTTTATTTGTTTTTGATTCAATTATATTGAAGTATTCTTTATTATTATAAAGATATTACTGTTTTATGGGTTCGATCCCCGCATCGAGGAAATGAAATATTTACTTAAATTTAGATTTCCATTTCTTCGTACTGATGTCGAGGCAAAGCGCGGCGTTGAGTTCTGCCACTCGACACGCAATGCCTCCAGAATTAAGCGGAAAGTTGGGAACGGAGAGTTTTAACACTAGGTTCCCTCTGTCTGTCTGTCGTAATTTTGATTTAATTTATACTGTTTTAGTTAATATCATATGGTCTCGACAATGCCTTTTCTTTTTTTCGGTTCATTTGATATAAATGAAGTTTCTTCTGACGACATGCTTGTTAATTTCGGCCTTTGGGAAGTACTTGGAGTGCTCTGTGAAAAAAAAATGATTACTAAAATTAGTTAGAAAAACAAGTAATTATTACAACTAATTATTAAAATTTATTTTTATGATCATTTTTAAATTTATTTATATTATGATAAATAGAGTGCACGAAAAAAAAGGAATTTAATTCATATTATCCTTATAATATTTTTTATTTGAAACAATAGTAAAACTGTTTAAAATCCGAAGTTAACGAATTAAAAATATTATAATCTATGACATTTTTTTAAATATTTATATTAAAATTACCAATGATCGGAACTACAAATATAAATTATTACGAAAACTTTAATTAAAATGATTTTATGAATATGGTGAAATTTTAGTATACATGTTTTATTACATATTTAGTTTTAGTTTTAAAGCAAATGAAATGAACCACTTGACGAATATACCGTGTAGTGAGGTAATAATATATTTTATGAATTCATGACAATGTTAGTATGTAAGACTGGAATGGTCGAAAAATAGTTTACTTTTTCATACATTTTCCGATATTATCTACACTAAATAATCAATTCTTCGTATCAGTATATAGAAATGTTAGTTTTAGTAACAAAATAAAAATATTTTCATTTTCTATTATGGCGAAATAAAAGATTGCTTTACTCATTGGGTTGCACATCTACAAAACTAATATATATTTTTTTTTAATTCTCTGTATGTGCTTTTGATAAGAAACCGAATACAGATAATGCATTTATTAAGATTTTTACGACATTTAATATATAGAAGATAAAAAAAGTAACTGTAAAACTTCCATCCATTTCTTTAGAACAATAATCAAATTTAAATCGGAAAATGTATTATTATAATAAATATTATAATAAATATTATAATGTTTAAATGATAAAGCGTGTAATTATTTTATTAAAATAGTTTTTACCTCACTGTCCAGTATCGCCCTCTAGTGGCTGCAAAATTAGAGTTACTTTGACACACACTAGCATTATGAAGTATATCAAGCTACATACAAAACTTTCACATTTATGCTAAATGGCATTAAAGTTCAACATATAAATATGTATAAAAGGTTATTGAGAAAATAGTAAAATCGAAACCAGATTAGTAATGAACAAACACACATATAAAATCCTATTAAAATTATGGCAAAACAAAATGAAACACATGGGAGCACAAACAATACAACACATTAAAAAAACATAAATCGGGAGTCAAAATAGCGTTAAACAATTAACATATAATATAATCCAACTTTAAATTCTAAACAAAAATTTAAATATACTATTATATAAGATTAAACCTGTATTCTAATTATCAAGCCAAAATTGATATACTATTGTCATAAATTATACTTTTATATAAATAAAAACTTTAATATTTTTGTATAGCTGTACTGTCTTTAATTCAATAAAGCTACATAACCTAATAGTATCATATCGAAATTCTTATACAGTTACAACAATTTTTATAGTCAGAACTCTTGAAAAAACTTAAAGGTGCAGGTTAAAATATATTCATTAGAAGCATATAAATAGAATTTTTTAAATATTACATTATTTAGATTCACAAACGTTTTATTGTAAATGCGAAGGTTGTGGGTTTGATTCCCATTCGGGGGAATGAGTTATTTAATTTTATCACATCCTCGCTCTCGTTATAAGAGAAAATCTATTAAAAAAACCATTTCCTTTTCAAATAACCTGATAATCTCTAACCTGAGAGCTAGTGGAAGGTATGGCCGCAGCTAAACCAGCACTGCGCCTTATATCTTCTAAGGGTATCTCCTCTGACCGAGCTCGTGGGGAACTTTCCCTTGAAACGTGTACACTGCTCGTACGGGATACACTACTGAATAAAATTAAATATATTACATTAAAAAGAGAGAGTTAAAAGTTAATTTTTATCTTTATAATAATATGTTAAACACAAAAGACCGAGGCTCTAAACAAAACGCCACGGTTGTGGTCTCGATTGGAACTGGGAGAAATTAAATATTTTAGGTTTCATTTTTCTGGCTCTGGAATCGGGGCAAAGCGCGGCGTTGATTTACACCACGCAACATGTGTGTAGAGACCGGACTTAAAGAATTTGGCGGAAAGTGGGGAACGGAGTGTCTTAACCCAGTTTCCAGCTCCGTTTGGGAAACCCCTACAAAACCCTATATTTTGAAAATTTTACGGACGGAGAAATATAAAACTACAGGTATTTATACTAATATACTAAAGCGGAAGAGTTTGTTTGTTTAAGCGCTATAATCTCTGGTTTACTTTTTTTTAACTTTATATGAAAGCGTCAGTCCTCAGGACTGCTATATGCTACATAACATAACGGTATAAATCTTAGTTAGCCTTAAATAATGAAATAATAATAATATTTAACGCCATCGAATTGCTTTAAGCGCGTATGCTGTAAAAATTGCTAATTATATATCAGTACATTAAATGACAAAAATATTATATTTTATTAGATCTCAAAAAAAGTGTGCGACACCGTATATCTATCTCTTACATTATTTAGTAGTACAGTCAGTCAAGTAATGGAACTCTGCAAGGTATTATTTCACCGTTTTTTATTTGAAAGTTATTCCATCATCAAGGAAATTTCATGAAGATAAACTTCGACTTTTCTTATGTAATATGGAAATATACTTTTCAAGAAAATATAAAATTAAAATAATTCAACGCTCTGTTTACAGCAACAAGGCACGTGTCATCCACAGGGGTCCTTGTCGTCGATGACATCCTCTTTTTCTTTTTCTTCTTACTTAAAAGTAAGTAAGTAAACACGAAATATAATACCGTAATAAAACAAAACTTACACACTTCCAAGAAATTAAAACAAATCTAACTAATCTACTATCCTAATAAGCGAAGAGAACCAGTAAAAAATATAAATTAATAATAAACACGAGAGGCCAGTCGTGGCGCAGCGGCACTAAGTGTGACTGTAAAACCGACTGGTTGTGGGTTCGATCCCCACTCGATGAGATGAAATATTTACTTAAATTTATATTTCCATTTCTTCGCTCTGGTGTCGAGGTAAAGCGCGGCGTTGAGTTCTGCCACTTAACACGCAATTCCTCCAGAATTCGGCAGAAAGTGGGGAATGGAGTGTGTTTCACTGGGTTCCTTCTGCCTACCCTGCTGTGTGCGGGATACAGCGTGAAGCTGATTTATTTATTTATTTATTTTAATAATAAACACATAAAACTTAAGAGTAGATCGAAAATTAATGAAAATTTACAAAACCGTCAACGTCTGCCCGTTCGGGTCGGTCATACCGCGCGACACGTAGGTGCGCTAGATCATTTTGGATCAATGATATCTACTAAATTATTTATTATAATGATTAATAGTAAAGTATAATGTCAATGTAGATGAAATGTTAAAGGTGACTATTATATACACGAGGCCAGTTGCGGCGCAGGGGCACAAAGTGTGACTGTAAAGCCGACTGGTTGTGGGTTCGATCCCCACTCGAGGAGATGAAATATTTACTTAAATTTATATTTCCATTTCTTCGCTCTGGTGTCGAGGCAAAGCGCGGCGTTGATTTCTGCCACTCAACACGCAATTATATCGAGAATATTACAAATATGACAAAAAAGTAGCCTACATCCATCCCAAGACCGTCAAGTGTATCTATTTTATCACAATCGGATCAGCGTTTAGCGTTTAGCCGTGATTGCATCACAGACAAACAGACAGGCAGACAGAGTTACTTACGCATTTATAATTTAAGTATGAAAAAAGATACAATAAATCAGTAAAAAAAATTATAACACACACTATATTTGACAATATTTAGTTTTGTATATAGTAACGTATGGATACGTTGCTATGGTAACGCATATAGTACGCGCCAATCCAAAAAAAAAACGTTATTAATATTGTGCAGTTTCATTCAATAATATTTACCTTTCTCTACTAGTAGTTCGTTCTCTGTAGACGACGATTCCATCTTTTAACACATGTCCGCTCGGTCTTCTCAACCGTCGTTCGGTGTCATCGCCATCGAAACCTGTTGAAATAAATTGAATATGTTATTTTTTCACATTTTTAAAATGCTATTCCACATTTTGAAAAGAAAAATACTTACTTATTAACAAAACGTATAAAAATTTGAATATAACAGGATTTGAACCCGCGCCTCTTTGGGAGAGATACTAACAAAATAAACAAAATGTAACAAAGGTATAAGAAGAATTTAGATGTAGCTCGACGAGAACGTATGTCTTAGATGGTAAGAACGTTTGAACGGTTTGGCGCGGGTTCAAATCCAGCTAATTTTTAAACGTTTTTTAAATAAGTATTTTTCTTGTTTTTACCATTTTTAAAGTGTTATTCCACACTTAGTAAGAAAACGTATAAAAATTATAGCATAGCAGAATTTGAACCTACGCCTCTTGGAAAATAACGCTCTCACTATCAAGGCGCGAGTTCAAATCACGCTTTGTTCAAGTCTTTATGTGTTTACTAAAAATAAGAATTATATTTAATATGTCTTAATAATTTCAATAAGTATTTAGGAAAGAGGAAAGTCTTATAACACTCGTATCTATACTAATATTATAAAGCTTAAAAGTTAGTTTGGCCGGACACACTGACCTAGGGAACCTCTCGAGGAGTGTTTTTTGATAAATGAAAAAAAAACTGTAGAATCTCCATGATTAATATGAATAATAATAAATAGTACAAATAGTATATAAATAATAACAAATATGATGAGGCCAGTCGTGGCGCAGTGGCACGAAGTGTGGCTGTAAAACCGACTGGTTGTGATTCGATCCCCACTCGAGGAGATGAAATATTTACTTAAATGTATATTTCCATTTCTTCGCTCTGGTGTCGAGGCTAAGCGCAGCGTTGAGTTCTGCCACTCAACACGCAGTGCTTCTAGAATTCGGCAGAAAGTGGGGAACTGAGTGTCTTAACACTAGGTTCCCTCTGCCCACTCTGCAGTGTGCGGAATACAGCGTGAAGCTGAGACAGTGCCCTTACCGGAGTGTCGTCGGCCGGCGAGGGCGGGGCGCGCGAACAGCGGGCGGTGTCGCGGCGCGGGCGCGGGCGCGGCCACCCCGCACACCTCTAACAGACGCCCGATTTGCTGCATCTTCTTTTGACGGGATTTTGTACGTCCCTGCAAGTTACAGAACGTTAAATCATTTCAGATTATTATTTAGTATGTGATATTAGACTTTTGTAATATTATTTATGATATATTATATGGACTGAGGTCAGTTATGCAGCAGGGACACATTGTGTAATTGTATGCGATAGGTTGAGGGTTCGATTCTCACTCGAGGAATTTATATATTTTTTTTATTTTCTTCTTTCTGATATCGAGGTAAAGCGCGACGTTGAGTTCCGTCAGTCAGCACGCAATGCCTCCAGAATTTAGGCGGAAAATGAGTAACGGAGTATCTTAACACAGGGTTCAGTCTGCCTACCCAGCTATGTGCGGGATACAGCGTGAAGCACTAAAAACAATTATTTATTTAAGGAATCTACAATAGTATGTCTATCACAATATGTCACTTTTTAAATAATACAGAATATGGGCGGAGGCTACGAACACTTTTTTTCATTTAAAATCCGATAGTTTTCGTACAGTACGCACCTCAATAACATACCTGATAAATAATATCAATAAATATTAAATTATACCTTAGTAAGTCTCTGTTTCGCCGCCATACTGCGTATATGATCATCGAATTTGAACTTAGCGCGTAAAAGAACAGTTCTTGGTAGAGCGCCATGTGCGCCCACACGAGGTTTGTGAATCGTTAAATGAAGGCAGCGCGGATCTTCTTTATCTCCTTGTATCTGAAAATATAATTAAAAGTTAAAGAACAGAATAAAAATTTGTGAGGCCAGTCGTGGCGCAGGGAGACAAGTTTGGGACTGTAAGTTCGACAGGTTGTGGATTCGATTACCACTCGAGGAAATGAAAATTTTTCATTTGTTCGCTTTGGTGTCGAGGCAAAGCGTTGCGTTGAGATTCGCCACTTAGTATGCAACCTCTCCAGAATTCGTGGACTCCGGAGAAAGTGCGGAGTGTTGTAACACTAGGCCCGGTCTACCTACTATTGCCTAAAAAATTTTTAACATACATGATATTATTGTAAGAATTATATTTGCAACTTTCGTGGGTTTTTAATTATCAATAATATTAATTATTATCAATTGTTTAAGACATACATTAAATACAGATAAAAAATATATATAATAATAAACATAATTCTTCTACTGGAAGTACCCTATTCATTTTAGTTCCCTTTTTAGTGTCGAAATACGCGTTTTTTGCGATATAAACGGTCATCTTAGTAAGTAAATCTAGAAATACGATTTTTTCAGGAAATCAGGAGACCATAAACCTGAGCATTTGGTTTGAATGTCTACTCGATATCTCCAAGCATTATGAAGATAAAGGCTCTTGACAGACAGACAGACGGGCAAGGATGGACAACAAAGCAAAAGCAAAGATAACTTTGCTTTTGCTTTGTTGTCGATCCGTGCAACAAAAAAAATACGTTAATCTGTGATGCCTCTCTCAAGGTTTTGTATATAAAACATTGTTTTAGTTTCATAGTAAATAAGAGGCAACTCAATAATAGAATTAAATATGAACATGAATTTTAGATTATAGAAACGTAACAAGATCCACATCCGGGGACTACAAACCTCCAAGTCCTGTAAACTGCCCACTAACTTAGCGACGCCCCATCCCATCCTCTGTTTGTCAGGTTCCACCAAGATCACCTGGATGTTGTCCACCGCTAGGAACCTATGGTGCCACGTGCCATCTTTTTGTATTATATCACAGGATATTAGGTCGGAGTCATCTGTTAAATAATTAAAAAATAAATGTTAGTATTTTTTTATTTTCACGCTATATTACCCATAAAGTCACTGAGTTCGTTCTTCCTACAAATTTTTCGAAGTCTGTTGCCACAACAAAAAAAGGTAAAAATATTTATTTATTCAACAGAGAATACTTCAAATATTTTTTTAAAATATTTTTTAAAATCCTTTACATTTTTTAACTTAAAATCAACATTTTAAAAAATTGTAATTTTTTCACCCTGAAGAAAACAGAGGGGTCTGTTAAATTAGACGTGTACAGACAAGTACTTATGTGTGTATATGCATGTTGTGGCATCGTAGCTCCCAAACACCGATTTTGATTTAGTTTTTTTTTGTTTGATAGGTGATGTTATTAGCCATGTTTTAAGAAAATATGTTCTGGCGCTTAAAGATCATCAGATCTTTCAGATCAGATTATCAATTATTTTAAGCCTACACTCAAATACACACAGATAAAAAATATATAATAATAAAAAGAAAAAACAACTTACTTAGGTCCAAAACATCTCCAACTTGTACAAACGGTGCCGGATTCGCCAAAGGAAGTTGCGTTTCCGTTTTACCAGTTAATTTTAGATACAAATCTCTTATTAGAAAGAATGTGCGTATTGCCCTTCGAGCCCTTTCCATCTGCAAAAGTGTTTATGGTATATACGAATTGAGTTTTTTGGTGAATTTAATAGTTGTAATACCTAAAATGACACTATAAAATTAGTTTTATAAGAAAAATAATAGAAATATAAATATTAGAAATGGAAACTACAAAATTTCCCTTCCTTTCCTTCTATTGTCAATATAATTTTTAATATACTTTAAGTATATATAATTTAATACTAAAACGATTTTAGAAATTATTCCTGTGTTGGATAGCTTATATTAATCGATGAAGACGATATTACTGCCTAGCTTCAATTTAACACACTGTATCTGTGGTCAGGGTTCCCAGGTTCTTAGTATGTGTCCATACACAACTTTCTTAATAACTGTCATTGGAACAAGCGGGCGCAGCCGCCGGTTAAAGCTATTGCATCAATATATAAGCAATAAATCCTCACCTCTCCACTAGGTAACCTCTTCTCGAAAGCTATACCTGACATGGGAGTGCGCGTTGGTGGCAACAGTATCGCCGCGTCCATACACAACCATTCAACATTTAATGGCTTCTTACTCATTTCACAATATCTAAAAAAATTGAATTAAAGACTTAATGTAACTATAAACAGTACAACCTAAGTATAAGTAACAGGTTGGGTGTAATGTAATGTGTGACTGTTAAATCGACTGGTTGTGGGTTCGATCCCCACTCGAGGAAATGAAATATTTAATTACATTTTTATTTTTATTTCTTCACTCTGGTGTCGAGGCAAAGGGCGGCGTTGAGTTCCGCCACTCAACATGCAATGCCTCCAGAACTCGGCGGAAAGTAGGGAATGGAGTGTTTTAACACTAGGTTCCCTCTGTCTACTCTGTGTGCGGGATACAAGGTGAACCTGTTTTTTTTAAACAGTATAACAATGAGCTAATTTTTTGTTTTCTTAATTCTTCAGTCTTTACAACAAAGTATAATTCAGGCATAGCATACATACTCGCAAACATACATGATTATATACAAATTCAAAAATCATATAATTGTTCTTTCCTGTTTTGTTATCATGATATTATGATAAAATGAGAATATATTAAGAAAATATTTAAAAACAAATTGTATTCGATAGCATATACATTTATTTATTTAAAATTATAGAAAAAAATACATTTTCAAATTCTACCCTCCAATTTGGAATGTTAACAAAGGTCAATTTACTATAGGTTCCCAAGTGCAACATTTAAAGCCAAATTAAAAAAAGATAACAAAACTTACTCATCTTCAAACATATCTAAGAATATATCATCACATTTATAGAAGTTCCTCGCTAACGCAGCAGATCGGCCTCTTAAAGAGTCAGCTGTTGACACATGCCTCGCTGGTGTCGTAGTACTGCCTTGCATTGCCGTTCTAAGGAGACGGACGCTCAGTTCACATGTTACGAGACGTACTTTTGAACCTGAAATAAACAAAAAAAATCTTATTCTAGAAATTTATATAGATTTTATAGTAGCGGAACACGAATCCGAACGCTATATACGTCGAAATTCTTATAGGCATGTATATGTACAGCTTATTTATGGTGTTTACAGACATCGTTAAAAAGCTCAGGTCCCGCAGAATCCTAGCTTCTTTCTATACCTAACTAATCTATATATTAAATAATGTAAATATCAGTCGACGAGTTATGGCTGCCCTAAAGATACCTCTTCTGAACTTTTGTGAATTGTATACTTGGTAAGAAGATAATCAGATGTAAGTAAAATACTAAAATATAATCTGTATTGCCAAATACAGCTAAATACCGGGTGGCCACGACTTGTGGATCGTACTGTATTTAAAACAACTAACTGGATAGCTTATACCTATGTATTTCAAATTCTAAAAATACAGAAAATTGATAATAACATAATTTATTAACATTTAGAGATAATTTATGAACATAAAGGTAAACATTTAGACATTAATATATGTTTGGTGGGAATTAAACCCATTACATCTTATTTAGCAATCATCTATACCTATATAATTAAGCCGATGAATTAGTTTGGTTGCACGCGCCAATTTCAGGTACTATTAATGCGAATAAAAAAAAACTTTACTATAGGCTATATTACGTCACGTTAATCGATTCGATTTCGAGTCAAAGTTACCTCATAAGTCAACTCATAATTATTTTCATTTGTTGATGGGGACGAAGCCGCGAGTAAAAGCTAGTATCCAATCATTTAATAGAACTCTGCATTTTATATAATACATATATATCAATACTAATATAATAAAGTGGAAGAGTTTGTTTGTTTGTTTAAGCGGTTATATCTCTGGAACTACTAGTCGGATTTACTTTTTGTTTGTTTTATATGAAACCTACATTTTTCAGAAGTGCTATTTAACAGTAATAAGTATATGTCCAATTTACATGCTATAAAGCCAAGCCAAAGCTTATCTTCATTAAATTTTCTTGATGATGGCATAACAATCGCTCATAAGTTGCGATACCTGTCTCATATAAAAAAACATTGAAATATCACCTTGCTATTTTCAATTGTATTTTTGTCACAAAATGTCTTATTGTGACATATTTATAAGACATAGATATAGGCCAGTCGTGGCGCAGCGGCACGAGGTGTGACTGCAAAACCGACTGGTTGTGGGTTCGATCCCCACTCGAGGAGATGAAATAGTTACTTAAATTTATATTTCCATTTCTTCGCTCTGGTGTCGAGGTTAAGCGCGGCGTTGAGTTCTGCCACTCAACACGCAATGCCTCCAGAATTCGGCAGAAAGTGGGGAACGGAGTGTCTTAACACTAGGTTCCCTCTGCCTACCCTGCTGTGTGCGGGATACAGCGTGAAGCTAATTTAATTTTTTTAATAGATATAGGGTATTTTAGAACTGATGAAACTGAATGTTTTTGTAGTAAAATGTTAATAAAATGAAGTACATTGTATATTTAACTATTTATGTAGCGCACGTGGCTAAAGTAATTCGATGGCGTTCTTAATTAATGTTATTTCGTTATTTAAGACTAACTATAATAATAAAACCGTCATATTATGTTTTTCATAATTACTTTCGTCATATTAGAGGCCGGTCGTGGCGCAGCGGCACGAGGTGTGACTGTAAAACCGTCTGGTCGTGGGTTCGATCCCCACTCGAAGAGATGAAATATTTACTTAAACTTATATTTCCATTTCTTCGCTCTGGTGTCGAGGTTAAGCGCGGCGTTGAGTTCTGCCACTCAACACACAATGCCTACAGGATTCGGCAGAAAGTGGGGAACGGGATTGTCTTAACACTAGGTTCCCTCTGCCTACCCTGCTGTGTGCGGGATACAGCGTGAAGCTGATTTTTTTTTTATTATGTTTTTCTTATTTAATTTACTAAAATATATACAAAAAAAAATGCTTACCAGGTTTACAGCTCGAATTGGCTATCGCCATTAACTTAGATATTAGAAGCGCATTAAAGCTATCGGATTTCTTTTGTTCACTAGTTTCTTTTATTTCCTCACGAGATGGCGTTTCTTTACTCGTACTTTTACTAGCATCATCCAGTTCCGAATATAATAATGTCTCTAATAACTCCGGATTTACACCTAAAATAATATAAACAATGTTAATATAAAATAAATATATAAAAGATACGGTCTTTCTGCGGCACAGCGTCTCTGGGTTCGATTCCCACTCGGGGGAATGGTCTATTTTTATTAGTTTTCTCTGGAAACAAGGTACAACGCGGCTTTGAGTTGCACCACTTAATACGCTATGTGTTCTTGAGTTCCTCGACAATAGGACCCAGGTTCCCTATTTTATGCTCTCTTATTTATCGTGAAAATAAATGTTAATAAATAACAAAGAAAACATAGTATGGTTTATGTCCTTCCAAATAAAGATAATAAATTCTTATATCTTACCCACTGATAACCAGGTCAGCATTGAAAAGAAAAAAAATGATTAATATGGGGAAATCAATATATGTAAATTATCAATAAATCGTGTCTTAGTTAATATTATTGCGTACTTTTATATATTAAAATATATTTTATAGTTGTTCAGTAAAGTATTAAATAATTTATGTTCTTGAAACTTTTGCTATATTCTATTAATGTTTTTTTATCTTCTATAACATGATTTTAATTCACATGAATATGATATCAAATCTACTGTGCCACGATGTTATTGAGAAGTATTTAAGATTTTTTTTTTCATATGATGGTGGTTTTTCATGGTCTTTTAAAAAATTTCATAAATAAATTTAAAACTAATTAAACTCACCTTTATTATTAATTAAAGCATAAAGTAAGCACAACGCAAACAGCGCTTTATAATCGTTTTCACTGCAATCCAAGGAATCCAAGATGGTTTTCAAAAATGGCTTTTTATCAATATTTCTTGCCTCTTTCTCTAATAAATTTTCAGCCGTTTTAGCCCTTTCCGTGGACGTACTAGGCATAACGCCCAACAATTTTTGTTTTTCCTCATCAGTTATATTATTAAAATCGGAAACTTTCGATGAGCTGGAATCGATTCCAGAATCGGGTAATGGCGAGTCGGGCATATTCGGTTTCAACGTAATCGAGCTTCTCGATTTTGTCGGTTGTATTTGTGTGACTAAATCCTCTGTGGAATCGTTAGCGATACTCGACGACTCGCTTATATGAGACGTCGATGGCAATGATGTCGATACTAATTCGGGATCGAGATCGCAACTCGATTGATCTGTATCGTATCCAAACGATTTTGCTCCAGAATATTCTGGTGTTGTATAATCTCTTTCGGGACATGAAGTATTTTCTAATGCCTTTTCTAAACTTAGTTGTGGCTTTGAAAATTCTAGTTTAATATTAGATTTTGCGTGACTGACATACATATCTAATATCCTAGTCGCACCTTCTTCAAATACTGACAAATCGGACTGAAGAATAATCCATGCTAACGCGTGTACTATAGGACCGTGGGTTATTATAAGAAATACTTGTGATAGCAAGAAAAGGGAAACTACACAAGAAACTGAAGGTTTTGTTTCGTCTTCAGAATCTAATCTTTGCAATGGATAATTAAGCCTTGAAGGTGTTTCTGTAGTTTTTCCAGTCAATATAGCTTCTAAGTTACGAGTGATAACTTCTATACTTTGCAAATGGTCCCTATTATACGGGGAAGATGTAATAGGGCGTTTGGAAGACTCGGAAGTAAGGGAATATATGTATAGAGGTATCAATAATTTGTGCAAGAGATGCTCAGTTAAAACGTCATTTAGGTCAGGAATGTTTAAGCATAGAATGTCATTTATATAATGTAAATGGTCTAAGTGTTCGGCCACTAAGTCGTCAAGTTTTTGTTGAGATTGATGGCTGAAAAAAAAACAAGAACATAAAAATAAATAGCTTATAATAAAACTATGTCTTTATTATAGAAGATCAAAATGTACTTAGAATTTTGATTGTTTGATTGTTTATGTTGTTAAGACAATGTATAAAAATTCAAACAGCGAAATTTGAACCTGCTCCTCTGGGAAACCAGCGTCTAATATTTTGGATGGTTTCCGAGAGCTGGTGGTTAGACACCCGCTACATTTAAGTTTTTATACGTTTCCTAAAACTACATAAGGGTACTTATTGTGAAGGGTATAAATGTACAAAAAAAAAATGTTTTTCCATAACGGAAATAAAGTAAATACTTATCAAGTATCCATTTTAATAGTGGGAAGCATTAAGCATTAACAATCAAAACATTAAGTTAAATTGACCCAACAATCTCAATTCTATTTAAAAGCAATATAAACACGTGTTACAACCGTGGCCGACATATTTACTATAATATTGTACTGATAACACAAGTTTATGTCAATGGACCAAGATATATAGTATCATATTAAATATTAAAATCAAATCAAATGAACTTCACGCTGTATCCCGTACACAGCATGGTAGACAGAGGGAACCTACTAGGGAAATTAATTATGAATAAGGTCTACTATAGTACTGTGAGTAAAAATACTTAATAATTCAGCTGTCGTGACGCAGTGGCATAAGCGGCTGTAAACGCAATGATCATGGGTTCGATTACCACCCGAGGGAATGAAAAATTCGCTCTGGTAATAAGACAGAGCGCGCCATATTGAGTCTCCTCACTCAACACGAAATGCATCAAGAATTTAGCAGAAAATGGTGAACTTATTATATAGCGTGAAGTTAAAAAATATATACTTACTCAGCGTCGTTTCTGACACACGCGTCTAGTTCGAGAATGTGTTTTCCAATAAACCAGACTAAGTTACTGAAATATGGCGCTGCTGTCCTACAAAAATTGAATTTAACATATAACTAAAAACAATAATATAATTTATTTCAATATTAAATGTCAGTCAATTTTTATTAGTAGCCCATTTTAAAGTAGTACTGTAGCAATATTTCAAAATTAGATTAAATTTTGAAAATTTTGGACCAGGATTTTCCTAAATACCTACTATAATAAGGTTGCGAAAAAAGTTTTTTGTTAAAAAAATTAGATTCTATATTGGTGCTACAGTTTCAATTCGCACTAGGAAAAATTAATTATGTTCATTCCTCTGCTAAGAAGACAAGGCGCGGCATTGAGTTCCGCCACTCAACTTGTAACACTTCCAAAATAAGTCGAAAAGTGACGAACAAAGTCTCTTAACATTAGGTTCCCTTTACCCATATTACAGGTTTATATAAAAAATATTATTGATGACAACATGACGCATTAGACGTATCTCTGAGTAACAAATACAGTTTTGCATTCAATTAGTAATGATAGTTATATATCTATATCTATAAATATTTCCGCCATCTGGAGAATGATGCATAGAGTTGTGTCACACACTAACTCTAAGGGTAAATAATTACTATCAAAATAAAATCAAAATCAGCTTCAAGCTGTATCCCGCACTCAGCGGGGAAAGCATAGGGAACCTAGTATTAAGACACTCTGTTCCCCACTTTCTGCCAAATCCTGGAGACATTGCGTGATGAGCGGCGGAACTCAACGTCGAAATATAAATTTAAACAAATATTTCATTTCCACGAGTGGGGATCGAACCCACAACCAGTCACGGTTACAGTTACACTTTGTGCTCCTGTACCACAATTGGCCTCTAATTAATTAAATAATTAAATATTAAAAGTTTATAAGATTTAAAACTTATGTTTCAAAATATCAAATGACTTGCTTAATAAGTAAAACCACTTCTTTCAAATAATAACATTATTTATATTTGTACTTTCATTTCTTCGCTCAGGTGTCGAGGCAAAGCGCGGAGTTGAGTTCCGCCGCCGTTGAATGCCTCCAGAACTTGGCGGAAAGTGGGGAACGGAGTGTGTTAACACTAGGTTCCCTCTGCCTACCTTGCTGTTTGCGGGATACAGCGTGAAGCTGATTTTTTTTCAAAGAAATATATGTATAAAAAATATACAAACAATAACCTAATATAATATTGAATATTATCATATAACATTGATCAACACTATGTATGACACTGGCTTTGCAGTGACGGTTGTAGATTCCCACTTAAGAACTGATTATTTACTATATTATAATTTTATTTCTCTGATCTAGTGACAAGACCAAGCATGTTGTTGAGTGTCACCATTCAATGTCTTAGAGTGTCTTTACACTAGCTATGTTAGGGAACCTAAAAAGTTATAATATATAATATTATACCTTACCTATCTCTTATAAACCGTAACATACTGGCATCTTGAACTCTATATACATTCAGTGTCAAAGTTCTAACAGCTATCCGAACCATTGATTCTGGGTGATTAAAAAATTTTATTGCCTCAGTGTAGAGTGGGAAGTCTTTTGTATGCTGAAAATTAAATGGAGTGTAATGTGAAACTGACTTAATTTTTAATTTTGTTTCTATTTAAAAACAAAAATTAGCTTCATGCTGTATCCTGCATACAGCAGGGTAGGCAGAGGGAGCCTAGTGTTAAGACACTCTGTTCCCCACTTTCTGCCGAATTCTGGAGTCATTGCGTGTTGAATGGCAGAACTCAACGCCGCGCTTTGCCTCGACACCAGAGTAAAGAAATGGAAATATAAATTTAAGTAAATATTTCATCTTCTCGAGTGGGGATCGAACCCACAACCAGTCGATTTTACAGTCACACTTTCTCCTGGCCTCTTGTTTCTATTTAATAGATCAAAATTTGAATAAGAAAATTTTTTATATTATTTAAAATCATAAGATTTTTTCTTTAGATTCACAGTTTGTCTCAGATATAGGAAGGTAGGCAGAGTAAACTTAGTGTTAAGACACTGAAAAATGAGTAGTGGACCTTAATGACAGTTTTTTAACCAGAATGAATAAATAAAAAAATATTCTCCAAGTGGGAATTGTAACCAGAATCATCATATTTACAGTCAAACACTGTTCAATTGTACCACAATGGCCTATGGCGTCTACAAAGCAACTTATGCCACTCAACATGCAATACTCTGAGAATCCCGCAGAAAGTGGAGAAGAAAATTGTGTTAGTAAGAATTGGAGTGTCCGAACACTAGTTTCTGAGGTTCCCTTTGCCTACCTTGCTCTGTGTTGAATACATCATGAAGCAGTTATAACAAAAATTTTAGATACATACCTCATTATAAAAGAAGTGAATAGTATGATTGTTTAGTTTAAGACTAAGCGTCTTCAAAAATGATATATAATATGCCATCACTTCTTCATCAGAGATGTCAAATTTGTGAACTATTATAGAGTTGACATGGTTATTACTTAGTAAGTAATCTGAAAGGTAAAATATTCTATTAATTAAAAAGTAAAATTATTTTAATTTAAATTTATTATGACAGTTTAACAAGGTACACTTGAAAATTTTAGGCTTTTTAATGTACTAAATAACTTTAAAATAATAGAGTTTATACATAATGCTCTATATACTTACATAAGGATGTTTCATTTCTAATATTTTCAAATAAAATGTTAAGTGTTTGTAACAACTGTACACATACATAAGATGAGCCACCACATTTTTGTCTCATAATCTTTAAGAAATATGACAACATATTTTTTTCTAAGAAAAAGCTGTAAAAAATTTTTACTATTGAACAAAAAAGCATTGAATATTTCAATATGTATGAAGTATTTTTTTAATAGTGTAAAAGTGGAAGTTTCAAATTGCACGCAACAAGGTAGGTAGAGGGAACCTAGTGTTAAGACACTCCATTTCAAATTTTTTGCCAAATTCTGGAGGCATTATGTGATGAGTGGTAGATCTCAACCCCACTTTACTTTGACACCAGAGCAAAGAAATTAAACTATAAATTTAAATAAATATTTTATTTCTTTGAGTGGGAATCCAACCCACAACCAGTAACATTTATAGTTGCACAGTTATGTCCTTGCACCATGACTGGCCACCGACCTCAAATTATATATATTTAGCTATGTATAAGACATCTCTACATCTGTATAAAAATAATACAATATACATTCGTATTGCTTAATAATTTTAGCCTTGTAGGTAGAAACAACAGTAATTAGAACAAGATTACACACTTATGAGACCAGTATACAATTCTTTGTTGAATTAAAAGGCTCCTTAATATTTAAAAAAATACTTACTCAAATACTGAACTATCATTTTGGTCTCCCCATATTAAAATTTCTGCTATGCATCGTAAAGATTCAACTAGAATACCACGATTGCTCTCAGATACCGTGGTATTTTTACACAGTATATTGTGTAAATATTTTAATCTCTCTAAAGAATGAGGATTTTTAGGGCGACCCCAACCACCCCCAAACCAACTACGACTTCGAAACATCACGCCACAATTTTTTTTTCTGTACTAATTACGAAAACACTAAGCATTTTCCAAAAATATTTATAAAATATGCCTATCAAACTTATACTTTTCTACATATTATGCAATGCATGTATGGCAATAAAATATAAATAACTCTTAATAAACAAAAACAACCATGGTAACTTATATTTTTATTTTTATAATTCTTGTTATTTTCACACTTCCTCTTCCTACGTTAAATGTAATTTTGACAGCTATTTGACATTATCTGACAAGTTGCCATAATTCAAGTATTTAACGCTGCGTTCCTTTTAATAAATCATAAACTGTAATATGAAGTTATTTTTTCAACTTGATGTTTTTTTCTGCATAACATGAAAATGTAGTTAGCAAGAGCTTAGTGTCAAGGCACTCAGTTTTTAACTTTCAATATATATGAGAGATTGTGTATTATGTGACAGAATGTAATACTAAACTTTGTCACGCCAGAGCGGAAAGACTTTTAGAAGATTTTTTTTTAAAGTATTATGATCGGGGCTGCCTTTATTATAAGACTTAATTTTTATAGTATTATAACAGTAACTTTTAATCCTTTTATGATTTTCACTTTATCATCATCCACTGCTGTAGATATGCATCTCTAATGACACGCCACTGAGTACAATATCGAATATGTTTATTATAAGAAGAAAGTTTGCATAACCAGTATGCCGCCTTTTTTACTGACTTCAAAAAGTTATTAATTAATGCATCTATATGTTTTTCTATGTGTGTTAATTGATTGCTCAGCCAATTATAAATAGATTTTAGCTATTCTAGTTTTATAAAATATTTAAAGGATAAAATCGATTAAGCATTTAAAAAAAAAACAATCTTAATATTTGCGACTTCTTATATTTATTTACAATTATTATGTGATCTTCAGTTAATATTAAAATCTTTTTATATGATCTTTTTATTTAGGCACACTAATGTAGGTATGTACCTAATTATATAGTTTTTTTTTGTTGTATTCTTTTATGTCATAATGTATTTATTTAGTTAGTATACAAACAAAAAATCTAAGCATAAAAACGTATACAACATGGATGCGTCACGTATACAATACATAAGCGTTAGTTGATTTTTAAATATCTGTAATTTGAATTGAATTAAATATTTTTTTTTTCACGCTCTATCCCCAATATAGCAGGGTCGGTAAAAGAAGCATAGTGTTAAGAGAGTCCGCTCTTACCACCAAATTCTGGAGGCATTGCGTGTTGTGTGGCGGAACTTAACGCTGTACTTTTGCCTCTACATCAGAGTCACGGAATTAAAATATAATATAGGTATTTTTGCCACGGCTGACGCTCTATTAATTTGTACATTTAGGTGAAACAAAAATTGATTAAGAAATAATAAGCTATTGTTTTATTTTCTTATGACGTGCCTATTTGCTTTCAAATCATTGGAATAAATGTTTATTTATATAAATGGTTATTATCCATATATTTTGTGATAGTAAATTTCAGGTAGAGCTTAAAGATGTTTAAAATAAAATTACATTTTTACTTTATTAATTAATTTATTAAATTATTTTATTGCAATTAATTAAATACATTGTGAGCATAGCGTATTACAAACAATTATAAATATGGACTAAGTTATTACAAATCATTCTTAACCTCCTTAAAAAAATCACTTAAGTATTTAAAGAGTATTTTTATGATTTTGACTTCTTGTATGTTCTATTTAAAAGTATATAAACTTGAGAAAATACAAAAAAATGATATTGTAAGGCCTATTATTAGTATATATATTTACAATATTGTAACTGATTGTTTTATTTACCAAGAAAGTAAAATATTACTGGACGGCATAACTTTAGTGATTACAGTAAGATTTGTTAAGGATAGTAACAGTAAGATTCTTAATAAAGATATTTTTATAAATAACTATTTGTGACATAAATTACATACAAACTACAACCTTTCATTAATTAGCTTTATCTCTTACTTAAATATTATCTGTAGCTTAAAATTCGAAATATTTAAATCACACACATTTTGTTATTAAAAATAAATTGCAATTTAAAATTAATTTTCTTTATTGGACGGATTGTTTTAAAATTTACATCAATATAAGTTCAATATAAGTTATTTTAACATTATGAATAAACTATTAATAAATACTTCTTAAATAATAATACTTAACAAATAAATTTTAATTTATAAAGTAGTGATGCTAGCGTGACTACAAGATAGACATAATTTAATTGTCTACAAAGTCTTTTCTCGTAAACAGCATAACGTGGCTGCCGTAAATAAATTAAGAAATAAGAAATAACATTAAAATTTACTTAAATTTTAATGTGTGTTAATCTCAAAAACCTTAGGAAAGGCTTAATTACTATTAAAATATCGGAACCACACATTGGTTACCGTTTTCAGTGTTTAAGGGCGATTACAGAATACACTTTTTTACAAAAAAAAACTCTTCCTCCTCATTATATCCTCTTCGTGACTGATACAACAATAAGTGATAAATTAATACAATTTTGTAGTAGATACGTATTAACGAGATTAATATTATTTAATTTATCGAATTTAAAAAAATGTGTGGATTGTAATTTAGATTTTTTAACGTTTATAGGTACGTACTACGTACGTAAATACTCATAAATTATATATTATATAAAATATCGCAAACAAGAAAGTTTAATATTACAAAATGTTTATTAAACACATTTTATAAGTTAAATTTACATCTAAATATATCATACTACATAATATTATTTCACTGATGTTTGTATTAGTTTTATATTTAACTTTAACTTTTAAAACTGACCTTGATTTACATGTTTTATCATTATCAATATTGTCATATAATATTTATAGTATAAGAAATTACAACCTAAGAGCACCGATATTGTGCGTAGAGTGAAATCTATAATAGCAAGTACATGTAATATGAAAATAATTAATTTATCGCACTATAATAATGAAATATTCCTGTAAAATTAAGGGAAACGGGTGGATGCTGTCAAGTTACACAAGGCAAACGTCGACTCGATACGAGCCATCAAAAAAAGGGCCTATTTATATAAGATTTTAAATTAAGGATAGAAGTTTTGAAGAGCATCCGAATAAATTGAATTATAAGTGTCTCTTAGCACGTAAGCGTCACCATCAGGCTTTCCGTTGAAAAGGAACGGTCCTTTCAGGTTTGTGATTTTAGAGTTTGTTAGTACTGGCTTGGGTTTGGGCTTGTAACTTTGTGAATTGTAACTTGGGCGAGGAGCAGGAGGCATGACTGGCTGAGAACCGTAACCATATGGATCTGCTGGCATTTGAGGAGCTGGTGGGAAGCCAGGAGCTCCGCTCCATTGGTATACACCGGTTGGTTTTCCGTTTGAGACAAAATCAATAGGCAAGTTGATGAAAGGATCGGCCTGAGGATGAACTCCTTGGGGAAGCATAGGTGGCATTGCAGGTCCCAGTGTTGGTGGTTGCGATACATATCCTAAGCCCGGTACAAACATATAAGGTGTGGGAGGTAATCTGATGTAGAAGATCGGCGAATTGTCATATTGTAAAGAATTCAGGTTGTCATTGGGATAATTTTCAACATTCCCATTCTTTTTCTTATTTTGCTGACGACGCTTCGAGGGTATTGTCCTGGATATATCATCTTCATCGAAGTGATCATCATTTACAGCGAAAGTGACATCGTCATCATCATCTTCTGAATAATCTAGACTGGACGAGAGGAACGACGGATAATAACCAGAAAATAAATTTAAAGCTTTGTTTCGTCGATTCTTTGGCTCGGGAGGAGGAGTTGCTTTTTCTTTAAAATTCTCTTCAAGTTTGCTTTGACGTTCTGACGCTGTGCCATTTTCTTCAATTGCGGCTTCTCGAGTTCTTCTGTTTGGTGCACTTTCGATCTGGTAGAGTATGGCGAGAAATACTAGCAGAGGTAACAGAATAGCGCGATCCATCTTGTGTGATATATCTGGAAAATAAAAAGGAAATAGGTTACTATATTTTAGTAGTTAAAATTTACTAAACGAATTGAAATATATATTTATATTCTTTAAAAAATTACATAATTATATTTCTAGTTCCAATTTATAAGAAAAATACTCTTAAGCAATTGTTTAATTATATATTAATAATCAGCTTCACGCTGAGGGAACCTAGTGTTAAGACACTCTGTTCCCCAGTTTTTGTCGAATTCTGGAGGCAGGTGTTGAGCGGCAGAACTCAACGCCGCGCTTTGCCTCGATACCAAAGCGAAGAAATGGAAATATAAATTTAAGTTAATATTTCATCTTATCGAGTGAGGATCGAACCCACAACCAGTCGATGCTACAGTCACACTTTGTGCCCCTGCGCCACTACTGGCCTCGTTTAAATTATATATTCATTAATATAAAACTTATAAATGACTATAAATAATATTTAAAAAAAAAACCATAATATTTTACTTCAAGCTAGGATATATAAGGACTTCAGCCATATCAGACATGACAATGAGAAATGAGAATGGACAGTTACTAAGTATTATAAAAGAGGCTGTGATAAAATCTACATAATAGAATCTATGAATAATAATTCTTAGGAAGCAAAATGATGCGTATAGTCATTTGTTAATACCTATCATACATACAACGTCACATATCTCGGAAACTCAATGTTTCAACGTTTAACGAGATAGGGATAAATTGCAAGACGGTGGATAGAAGTGTTAATCGATTTGCCGAGACCATTATGTTACATAGAAAAAGAGTTTTACATTAATATTAGTAGTTAAGCGTTCACTTTGTAGATTACTTGAGAGTTGATTTATAGTAGGTATTTAAAAGTATAATAAGTAGATTTTGCTACTTAACAACATAAAATAAATCAGCTTCACGCTGTATCCCGCACACAGCAGGGTAGGCAGAGGGAACCTAGTGTTAAGACACTCCGTTCCCCACTTTCTGCCAAATTCTGGAATATTTAAATACTTTACTATTGGAGAAGAAGAAGAAGAACTCGTAAGTTTTTTCATTGACCATTTTCACTGAAATCTATCAATAAACAGAAGAATATCTCGAGTGGAAATTCAACTAAAAATCAATTTTTAAACCAACCACGTTCTATAAATAAACAGAAGAAACAGTGTTTTAAATCAAAACCAGCTTCACGCTGTATCCCGCACACAGCAGGGTAGGCAGAGGGAAGCTAGTGTTAAGAAAAATAAATTTATGTAAATATTTCATCTCCTCGAATGGGGATCGAATCCACAACCAGTCGGTTTTACAGTCACACTTTGTGCCACTGCGCCACGACTGGCCTCAACTTAACAACATGCATTTTTAAATAAACAGAATAAACAGTTTTTCAATTTTAAATATTTTACTATTGGAGAAGAAGAAGAACTCGTACATTTTTTCATTGACTATTTTCACTGAAATCTAGCAATAAACAGAAGAATATCTCGAATAGAAATTCAACTAAAAAACAATTTAAAATCAACCACGTTTTATCAGACACAAACTAGGTGGATCATTCTATGTAGGTACTCTATAAATTTGTCTTTCTTTCTTAATTTATAGATCTTTATACGCCAAAATTATAAAAAACGATATTTTGTGCGAATTTATACATTTCAATAACATTAAAAATACTTAACCTCTCTCACTTTTATTAAATATCTAATTAATTATCTGTATAAAATTTAAATTTATCAACTTTAAGATAATTTTGATTTACATTCAATCATTTTGGTAAATTCTACTTAATTAAACACCTATCAAATAAGAGACAGGATGACATTTATCACTTATTTATCATGATACGTCCCATTACTGCAATCTTTATCTGTTGGTTATCGACGCCGTTTACTTACGCGATCGTAACGAGATCTCCTGTACAGGTGGCAACTAAATATAAATTGTATAAAATAATTCTTACTTTGAGGCCAGTTATGGCGCAGGGGCACAAGTGTGTAACCCATAAGGTTGTGGGTTCGATTCCTACTCGAGGAAATGAAATATTTAATATTTACTTCGCTCTGTACACCACTCGACACGCAATGCCTTCAGAATTCGGCTGTAAATGGGGAACAGAGTGTCTTAACACTAGGTTCCCTCTGCCTTCCCTGCTGTGTGCGGGATACAGCGCGAAGCTGATATATATATTTTTATATCAACCTCTTTAATATAGAATACTGGTGTCCATGTTCCTCTGTGTACGCAAGAATCGCTTAATTGACGGATTTTATGAACACGCTATTCTTATCGCGGTGGAAATCGGTTCAACGGTTTATTTTCACATTGGTATTTTAGTAAGAAATTTATGTTATCGATGGGTTTCGTGTTGAATGGGTTGTGAGGTATGGCGGGAGACTCGGTTATTATTATCTGGCTCCCCTAGATGGCTTCCGTGTTAATTTATTGTATCTATATATTTCAGGCCAGTCGTGGCGCAAGGGCACAAGTGTGTGGCTGTTAACGTTACTGATTGTGGGTTCGATCCCCACTTGAGGAAATTGAATATTTGTTTAAATTTATATTTTGATTCGAGGCGAAGCGCGGCGTTGAGTTCTGGCACTCAACACGCAATGACTCCAGAACTGGCAAAAGATCGGGAACAGAGTGTCTTAGCACTAGGTTTGTTCGCTGTATCCCGCGCACAGCAGAGTAGGCATACTCTGCTGTGCGCGGGACACAGCGTGAAGCTATTTTTTTTAAATTTTACATATGTTTCTCTTTTCATTGCGGTAGTTTAAGAGTTTCGAGGCATAACACATACCTATACATTGTCCATTTAGTTAGAAATCAGTGGCATATCACTTTGCTGTCCACGTTCTACACATTTATATGTAAATACTAGAGAGCGCGCGCGGCTTCGCCCGCTTATTAGGAGTGAATTCTAAAAAAACCACGAAGCACGTGTTCAATAAAATATTTTTAACAGTCTGAATTTAAATTTTTATAAAAATCGGTGGCAATTTAATGATTTTTCCATATAAACTTTCAACCCCTTATTTGAACCCTTAGGGGGTGAATTCTTAAAAACCATGAAACACGTGTTCAATGAAATATTTTTAAGAGTCTAAATTTCAAATTTTATAAAAATCGGTATAGATTAAAAAAAAATTCCATACAAACTTTTAACCCCTATTTCATCCCTTTAGGGTTAAAATTTTTCAAATTCCCTTCTTAGTGGATGTCCAGAATATGAAAATAAACATCTGCCCAAATTTCACGTTTCTACCATCAGCGGTTACGGCTCTGCATGCGTCTTACCTCAGTCAGTCAGCACAAGTCCTTTTATATATATAGATTGACTTGTAATAAAACTAAGGAAGCGCCTATGCTTAGAATAAAAGCAATTCACAAAGTCGTAAACGTAGTTTTATATTTGCTCTATATTCATACGAAACATTTGCTATCTTAAGTCAATGCCTCACTTTGCTTTTTTATAGCTTCACGTTGTATCCCACACATAGCAGGGTAAGCTGAGGGAACCTGGGAACGTTCCCATTAAGACACTTCTATTCTCCACTTTCTGCTGAACTCTAGAGGTATTGCATATTGAGTGGCAGAGCTCAATGTCGCGCTTTTCCTCGTTACCAGAGTAAGCAAAATGAAAATATTTAACATTTTAAATAAAACTATTTTACTTATTTAGACCTATTAAACTATTTTAACCGGATTAATCGCGTATATGTGGTATTATACATTCTTGGAAACCCGACGTTTCGAACACTTTGCAGTAGTCAGTGATCACGGGTAGACTAAACGGTCTACTACGTGTAATAATCGTGAAAATCAAAGAACTTATTATTAAATATGATATTTCCTCGAGTGGGAATCGAACCCATCACTTGGCAGCTTTACAGTGGCACTCATGTACCTCACTTTGCATATCCAGACAAACTATCTAACAATCTGGACGCGGAAAGAAAAACAAGATTGAAAAGTAGAAAATTAAGTATAACCTTCCTATTGCAACCAATATTAAATTAAAGTTTCATCTCGAAATGATTACAGACCCGTAATAATATTACACTGTCGTTTAGTTCTTACTTGTTCTTACGTAACGCTGAAGACGCCGTACTCTATCATTACTTCCAACGCGCTCAAAAATCCATGGCAGTTATCATTAATACATCGAAGTTATCATTAAATCATCGCGTTTATCATTATACGGTAATATCATTAAAGGTCATTGCATTATCATGATTATGGTTCTATTAATTTATGTTGGTGGTGCTGTAATCAAATTATGTATGTTATTGGTATCTCGTTCGTTTAAGTGGGGTTCGTTATGTTGTGTTTTGTTTTGGGGATGTGGTATGTGGTTTTGATTTTAACGGTTTTTTATCGATTTTTTTGGTTAGATGGTTATTTTATTTTAATAAAAAAGCCTATATTATGTGTCTGAATATTGGCCAGCCGTGGCATAAAAGCACAAGCGGGTGACTGTAAACGTGAATGGTTGTGGATTCGATTCCCACTTTGAGAAATTAAATGTTTTAATTTCTCTCTCTCTCTGGTAACGAGACTAAGAGCGACAGAATTCAACAGAATGAAGACAACGGACGTCGCTTAATGGGAACGGAGAATTTTAAAACAAGTTTGCTAGGCACTTTTGCCTACCCTGCTGTTTTCCGAATAAATAAATAAAAATTGAATTAATTTGAAAATTTAGTTAAGTAAATATTAAAACTACAAAAAATATATTGGAAAATGTGATAGCTTATTAATTTAAAATTGCTCTAAAAAGCAAATATTTGTGAATATTAAATATATAGATACATTAAGATTATTAAATAGTCTAAAATCAAAGAAAGAAATCGGCGGAAAGTGGGAAACGGAGTGTTTTAACACTATGTTTCCTCTGCCTATACGCGGTAAAGCTGAGAAAAAAAAATGTACCTAGCAATGATTTCTATGCTGAGATGCTGAGAAAAATAATTAAACGTCCACCAGCGTTGGCGTATGAGTAGTAGCTGATCGTTTTAAGAGATCGTTTGTCTTCTGTCGTAACTTGAGTACCTCTTACAGGAACAAATAAACATAAATATGTTATGAAACACAAGACTTGTGATAAATAGTGCGGATAACACGCTGGCTTGTAAATAGGTGCCACAAACGAAGTACTAGGTTCGATTCCAAATCACAAAAAAAAATACTATGATATTGTGAAAAATGTATTAATTTGAGTTATAATAAAGATTATGCACGGACACAAGCGTGTGACTAGAAGCGCGACAGGTTGCGGTTTCGATTCCCACTCAATAAAATGGAATATTTAATATTTTCATTTTTTCGCTCTGGCGTCAAGGCAAATCGCAGCGTTGAGTTCCGCCTCTCAACACGTAATGTTTCCGGATTTCGGCGGAAAATGAGGAATGGAAGTGTTTTTTGAAGTTAATGAGAACGGTGGATCATAACACTAGGTTCTCCCTGCCTACCCTATTATGTGCTTGTTACAGCGTGAAGCTACAAAAAATAAGACTTATTTTTGATGTTAAAAACAATTTTACTGGTCTGGTCAGACCACGATGCAGTATTACAATTCAACTCCTAGTTTCTGTTACTTATTACCTATGTATATAAGTATACAAGAAAATTTTATTAACAAAATTTAATAAAAATAAATCAGCTTCACGCTGTATCCCGCACACAGCAGGGTAGGCAGAGGGAACCTAGTGTTAAGACACTCTGTTCCCCAATTTTTGCCGAATTTTGAAGGCATTGCGTGTTGAGTGGCAGAACCCCATGCCCCTACGCCACGACTGGCCTCAAATTACTTTATTTATTTATGGCCTCTGAGTTTTCTAGTTTTCTCAACCATCAACCCTTATCATAAATCTTTAAACTTGAACCAACTAAAGCTCAAAACACATTTTACATTACAGCTTCCTTCCTTTAATTCTCAGCTTGTAATTAAAACGTGCATTTAAAGTCCATAGGATAGAGATAATTAAGTCTTCAATAAAGACATAAAAGGGTAATTGAGTATAGAACTATATACATATTCCTTTTTAATCGTTAGAAGTATAGAATGTTAGTAGTAATAGTTGTTGCTTATCTATATTATAGTAATTATATAATAGAAAAGATACTACCGAATACGTTGTAAGTATATTTATTAAGAAAACGTATAAAATTTTAAACGTAGCGGAATTTGAACCCGCTATCCAAAGAGGCGCTGGTTCAAATATTGTTAAGTTAAAAATTTTATACGTTTTCTTTATAAGTATTTTCTTTTCTTAAGTGTGGAACACTTTACGAAAAAAAAATTATGCCTCCAGAATTCGGCAGAAAGTGGGGAACGGACTGTCTTAACACTAGGTTCCCTCTGCTTACCCCGTTGTGTGCGGGATACAGCGTGAAGCTGATTTATTTTATTTTTATTTATTAATACATTCTTTCGAGTGGGAATCGTACCCATAACCCTGCACTCCTGCGCCACAACGGCTTTTCAATTATTCTTCATTATTTTAATTATTTCTGTTATTTATTTTGTTTCCCTTTATATTGCTCAAGTACCCTCAATTGGCCATTAGCCAGTTACTATGAAGTTTATAAGGTGTGACCGCTATCTGATCTCCGAGACGATGGGATGGTGTTAATCGATCTAATGCGGCTACTATTAAACTACTTGTTTTGATTGCCGCTTTTGCATATATAGGTTCAAGGTAAGCTGCGGAAACGTAGTGTTGAGACACTCCGTTCTGCACGTCCAATTTTTTTTTTGTGTTTTATGTGACGTAACTCAACTCCTCGCTTTGTTTTTTTAGAACGTATAAATGAAAATAATTTTAAGCTAACTTAATCTTTAGTACCTCTATTATATCTCGAATTAAACCCTAAACTCTGTAATAAAAAAGAAATTTAACACATTTTTCACCTAGTATTTTTATCTAGTGAATATCTGCCTACATTTTATTCTATTATCAGTATAATTATTCCTCTGATCTAATAAAAAAAAATACTAATATTAAATTAATACGGAGGCCGTCAGGGCATAGGGTAACTGTAACGTGATTCATTATTTATTAATATTTTCATTTCTTCACTCTGGCACCAAGCCAAAAGCACGGTGCGGCGTTGAGTTCCGTCACTCAACACGCAATGCCCCGAAAATTCGACGAAAAAAGGGGAAATATAATCTCAAATGACTTCCTATCACACGGCGCGGCGTTGAGTTCTGCCACTCAACACGCAATGCCTCCATAATTCGGCATAAAGTGAGAAACGGAGGCTCTACGATATAAACTGGATCAGTAGCGTTTTACTTTATAGTTTATACACACTGCTCCTATTATGAACATATTACACAGTAAAGATAAGAGATCCTTTCGGCCTAAGGAGATTAAGCATATAATTATGTTATTAAGTTTAAGATCGTAATACTTTCTGATTTAATCTATTTAAGTGTTTTTGCTATTTCAGTTTTTAATATTGATTTAAATCAGCTTCACGCTCTATCCCGCATATAACAGGATAGGCAGTTAGCTGTTGTTTAGACAGAGCGAAGAAATGGAAATATAAATTTTAAATAAATATTTCATCTCCTCGAGTGGGGGTCGAACCCACAACCAGTCGGTTTTACAGTCACACTTTGTGCCCCTGCGCCACGACTGGCCACCCAATATAAGCATATATAACGAGGTAAACATAAATGAAGAGAAAACCACACAGATCTGTTGCGGTCCACATGATCCTAATGATCTATCTAATTTGCTACGAAAAAAAAAACATATTACACAAAAATGAAAGTTATAATTTTATAAAAAATTTAAGCATGATAAAATACCGTTCTCTTTATATGAGAGAATGTCTGACATTTAACATATATCGTCGATTTAAAGTGAAAATTTGGTAAATCCGTTTTTTCGTAACCGTACGTCGTTACAAACCTAATCATATATATTAATATCATTTGAAAGTAAAGAGGCCAGTCGTGGCGCAGCGGCACAAGGTGTGACTGCAAAACCGACTGGTTGTGAACTCGATCCCCACTCGAGGAGATGAAATATTTACTTAAATTTATATTTCCATTTCTTCGCTCTGGTGTCGAGGCAAAGCGCGGCGTTGATTTCTGCCACTCAACACGCAATGCTTCCAGAATTCGACAGAAAGTTGGGTACGGAGTGTCTTAACACTAGGTTCCCTCTGTGTACCCTGCTGTGCGCAGGAGACAGCGTAAAACTGATTTAATTTGATTGGATTTGATTTTTCATTTGAAAGTAAAAGTTGATTCCCTTTATAATATCGAAATACGCGATATAAACGGTTATATCTTTCTTTAAGAAAATGTATAAATATGTTCTTTTTCAGAAAATCATGATAGATCTAAGTATATACTTTGAATATCAAATTGATATTTCCAAGCGTTCTTTAATGCTCTTGACAGACAGACAGACAGACAACAAAGTGATCTTATAAGAGTTCTTTTTTCCTTATAAGGTACGGAACCCTAAAAAGAGAGTCGGTAATAAAACGTATGCTGCGCATAAACAACGAAATATCACAATTTGAAAACAATTTTTTTGTTAAATTAAAAGATTTGCTTTATAGTTGTCTGTCTTCCTATGCTTTTTTTGAAGAAATACAAACAGCTTCACGCTGTATCCCGCACATAACAGGGTAGGCAGAGGGAACCTAGTGTACACTCCATTCCCCACTTGAAGAAATACATATTGTTATTTAGTCATATCAGTAAATGGTCTTATCCCACACATAGCAGCAATAACCTGGATGTATAGTTTTAAAACATCCCCTACCCATTAAAACTCTTCCGTTCACCATATACCCTCGAATTCTTGAGGCATTGCGTATTTAATAGCGAAACTCAATTGTGTATGTTTTTCTATATCTACAAATATCAACCAAATAATATTTTTTTAAATTAAAAATCTATCACCTGATAAGTAATGAACAGCTTATAATATATTATATACAAAGCAAATAAGAGAGGCCATTTTTTCACTCTTTTATAAAAAAGAATTACTTAGCGATGCTAATGTATGTAGATCCACCTTTATTCGAGATCAATGACTTTTGAGTGGCAGTCGATACAAATATAATACGATTATCGCGATTTAATGAAGCATGTCTATAATCATCTATAATCACAGGCCAGTCGTGGCGTAGAAGCACAAGAGTGTGACTGTAAATGCCATTGGTTGTGGGTTCGATTCCCACTCGAGAAAAATAAAATTTATTTAAATTTATATTTTCATTCCTTTGCTCTGGCCCCGTCGATAAGTTTTCAAATGTAAGTGTAATAAATACTAGTTTTATATTGTAAAAGGTCGTCATGGCGCAGTGACTGTAACGCGACGATTGTGAGTTCGATTCCTACTCGAGGGAATAAATTAGTACAAGGATAGACGTGGCGTTAAGTTCTGCCACTCAACACACAATGTCCAATTAATTTTGCTGAAAGTGGGAAACTAAGTGTGTTAACATTAGGTTCCACCTGCCTTCCTTGCTATTCGCGAGATACAGTGTCAAGCTAAAAAAAATAAATAAAATAAAATAAACGAATAAAGATTACTAATAACATTCCACTATATACATATGTGGCAAAAGTGGTTTTCATCGTCACTTCTTATTTTAATGAGGATATTACTTAAGAAGATAATAAGTAATATGTTTCTTTTTTTTATAACAATCTATTTTTTATCTTCACCCGTCATCATAGTTCAGGGTTGTCGGATTCAGCCTAGCACTCTATGTTCATTTTAATTTCCATTTTTTACATTTTACACGTTTTTGTATGTATATAGCGGTACACAACGCCGCAATTTTTTGCACAAATATTTCATTCTCCCGAGTGGTAATCGAACTCGCAATCGTTGCGTTTACGGTCACACGCTTGTGCCCCTGTGCCATGACTACGATACGATCGACTACGATCTAAAATTAACTCCAAAAAAAACTAATTTAAATTAGAGACAAATATATAAGTGTCGATCAGCTTTATCCCGCACACAGTAGGGTAGGCAGAGGGAACCTTATGTTAAGACACTCCATTCCCCACTTTCTGCCGTGCCGTTTGCCGTTCTTAATATTTTCATTTCTTCGCTCTGTTACCAAGACAAAATCACGGCGTTAAGTTCCGCCACTCAAAACGCAATCGAAAAATTCGGCAGAAAGTGGGGAACGGAGTGTCTTAACACTAAGTTTGCTCTGCCTACCCTGCTGTTTATGGGATACAGCGTGAAACTGATTTATTTTTAATATATTTAAAATTAAAAATATATCATCAAATGTACATACATACATCTTCATACAATCAAGATCCTCGGACCTCACGATTTGTCTATTAACCGTCTGGTCGACCGCAAATTGAGGAAGCTTACATTCGAATATCCTATATAAAATGATCGAAATAAATGTAGGAGCATTTTAATTACTTCAATCCTGCCTTTGAATCGTTTTGATGTATTTTTTCTTTTTTTCGTTAAATCTATGTAATAATAAAAGTTTTTCTTGTAGTTTGTAATGCCTAACGTAATTTTACAAATTTCGAGGTCAGCGGTGGCACAGTGGCACAAGTGACTGTTAACGCGAAAGGTTGTGGGCTGAAATCCCACCAGGAAATTAAATATTTGTCAATATTATTAAATTAAGTATTTACTCAATACGCAAAGCCTCCAGAATTTAGCGGAAAAAATATAACGGTTCTTAATACTAAGATTTTGTGAAGCTAAATAATTATATTTCTATTTTCTTCATCTAAAACGGTGGACAACAATTATCAGAATGTAGCTATTAAAATTTTTATTAAATTTAATTATTCCACCCAGTAGAGATAGAGATCGCAACAACCGCGTGTACACCGTACTTTCAGATTTTTCAAGTTGCACGACGTTTTTTATAAATAATAATTAAAAATCAAATATAGTTATGTTCATCTGAGTATAATCTTAAAAAACTAATTTAGTCTAATTTCTTTAGCTTTATATTGTATCCCGCACATATTAGGATAGGCAGAGGGAACCTGGGTTCCTTATATTAAGACACTTCATTCCCATCAAGACACTTCCGTTCCCCACTCTCCATCGAATTCTGGAATTCGGACGGAGACGTAACCAGAGCGAATAATAAATGAAAATATAAAACATTTTATTTACTGAAATGTTAATCGAACCCACGACCTGTCGCGTTTACAGTCTAATAAAATTAATTTACTCTAAAATTATTATAAAACACATTATTCATAGTTAAATCATGAATGATATCAATGTTAATTTACAAGACCGTTACCACTGCGATACCAGTAAACATTTTATCTGGGACCCTTTAGGAAGTCATCCATTTCACTAAAAGCGACTACACTCAACTCAACATATCTGCTTCCTGCGATCCTGAGCTATCTAAGGAATATAGAGTTAATTATATGAGACAGATTTATGGGAACTCTTGGAAATTAAGACTAAATTATAAGGTTATCTCTAATTATGTTTCCTAAGATCGAGAAGCGTTTGGATATTGTTTTCTAATTTCATTATACTTAACAGTATGCTTTTCTTCGTTCTGTTACCAAAGCAAAAGCGTGGCGTTGTGTTACGCCACTCAACACGCAATACTTTGAAAATTTGGCGGAAGGTGGGGGACGTGTGTTTTAACATTAGGTTCCCTCTGCCCACCTGTAATATACGGGATACAGCGTGAACCCCTCTCCAAACTCCGCCTACCATGCTATATACGGGATTCAACGTGAAGCTGATAAAAAAATAATTTATCTTAGTGTCTCACTGGTCATCCTTATATGAGAAGAGCTATTTCTCAATATGATAGTAGCTCCCATAAAACCACCAAAATTGTCATGTTTACAAACATATATTACTTATACACGAAGTTTTAATTGTATATCCATGTAGAAGAAGCCCGATCATATCACTATTATTAAAAATCAGTTTCACGCTATATCACGCACACAGCAGGGCAGGCCGAGAGAACCTAGTATAAAGACACTCCGTTCCCTATATTTTGCCGACTTCTAATTGCGTGTTGAGTGGCGGAACTCAACGCCACGCTTTACCTCGTCACAAGAGCGAAGTTATAAAAATATAAATTTAAATAAATATTTCATGTCCTCGAATGGGGATCGTACCCACTACCAATCGCGTTTACAACACACACACTAGTGCCCCTGCGCCACGACTGGCCTTAGTTTACATAATTTTGCTTCTAATATCTAATTCCCTATATTTAACATGTTAGCATGTTTGTTATGCTGAAACCGCACATTACCAAGCACCGTAAAACCTTTCCCTTACGAGACGGATCGTACCATTAACCTAGCAAGCTATTAACCGACTGTGGTCTGTGGTCATTCCCCTCAAAAAAAAACCAAAAAAAAGACTCTAAACTAAATTACGCAATTTTGCCGCAATTAGACCTATTAGTACAACTGTGAAGACACTTAAGAGTTAACTATTAAAGAAGGACGACTGTAAAAAATATATATATTTTTGCATTTATTTATATATAGATAACCTTGTGTTAGAGTCAATGTTCCCAGATATTATAAGACTATTACTGCTCTTATCTTCTATATATGCAAATTAATAAATAGGTCTCGAAATAGGTATGTACTGATTGACAGTATCTTATGAAGTTTTTTTTTCTGTAATTTAAGTGTTCAGAAATATTTTTTTTTTCAGTTTCACACTGTATCCCGCACACAGCAGGGTAGGCAGAGGGAACCTAGTGTTAAGTCACTCCGTTCCCCACTTTCTGCAGAATTCTGGAGGTATTGCGTTTTGAGTGGCAGAACTCAACGCCGCGCTTAACCTCGACACCAGAGCGAAGAAATGGAAATATAAATTTAAGTAAATATTTTATTTTCTCGAATGGGGATCGAACCCACAACCAGTCGGTTTTACAGTCACACCTTGTGCCGCTGCGCCACGAATGGCCTCATATTTCCACTGGCCTCTATATTTTTAAAAACCAGTGATCATAATCCCTCATATTTCATATTTGAATCGATAAAAAAATACTAAAGATATTTAATACCGAGATACGAACGTCATACCGTTTAAACAGTTAGAAGTAATAAAAATGGGCTTATATGGTGTCAAGTATACAAGGCCAGGGCAAAAACTGTTGGTAAACCTATATAGAGAAGATGATTATGCAGTTACCACTGTGCTCTGACGGCTTCGACTTTGAATAGTTTTGTATTTATATGGAAAAAGTGGAAGTTTAGAAGTGGTCTTGTCCATTTTATAAATTATATTAATTGTATTTATTTTTTTAGAATTTATGAGTCTTTCAAAATAAATTATGAATGTATGAAATGATAATAATGTGTAAAAAAATAAGGAGTATATTATTTTTAGAATAGAACATTTTAAAAGTTAACTTTGTCTTTTGAATAGTTACTGCCTTAGTAAGTATCTATATATTTTAAGTAGTTATTTTTTTATGCACTTTTAAATAGCAACGAGAAACCAGATTGCCCTATACTTATTATTAAAGTATTCATATTTATACAGTTAATCCAAACCAACGTCGTCTTCTTTAAATAAAGCAATAGTAAGTCTCTAAAATAACTAATGAGGCACGAGGGTGTGACTGTAAGACGACGGTTGTGAGTTCGATCCCCACTTGGGGAAATAAATTAGTATTTACGAATATTTATTTTCATTTCTTCGTTTTGGCACCAAATAAATAAGTCTAAAGATAGATATGTACTGATTGACAGTATCTTATGATTTTTTTTTTCTGTAATTTACCAGTTTTCAGCAATAATCAGGTAAAATAAAATATAACAAATTTACTTTTCTGTTCTGTTAAAGCAAAAGCCCCAGTCGAGAAATTGGAGGACGTGTTATCTTTAACACTACGTTCCTTCTGGCTACCCTGCTATATGCGGGATACAGCGTGAAACTGATCTTATTTTTTTTTTTTAAATAACAAATAAAATACCATACTTTGTAAGCCAAATTGAGGCCAGTCGTGGCGCAGTGGGACAAAGTGTGACTGTAAACCGACTGGTTGTGGGTTCGATCCCCACTCGAGGAGATGAAATATTTACTTAAATTTATATTTCCATTTCTTCGTTCTGTGGCGTGTGTGTGTGTGTGTCGAGACAAAGCGCGGCGTTGAGTTCTGCCACTCAACACGCAATGCCTCCAGAATTTGGCAGAAAGTGGGGAACGGAGTGTCTTAACACTAGGTCCCCTCTGTCTACCCTGCTGTGTGCGGAATACAGCGTGAAGCTAAAAAACAAACTTTGTAAGCAGGCTATGAATATTTACTACACGGCCACCTACTCGCAATATCAGAAAGAATTCAACTATCATAGATCGTTTGAATCAACATACTAATGCACGATTGCAGCTGCCAAGTTCGACGCTCTACCTTTTTTTATTCACAACTAGCTTGTGACATTTTTACTTGTCGATCTTGAAAAATACATAACATTAAATAATAAGTATGGATAGACATTGTAAGCGAGGTTTGTTTTAGATTTTTTTTTCTCTTTTGAATGTATTGATCCAAGAAGTTTATATAGATTTTATATTTAGATTATATGTTATACGATTTTTTACGAGAAAGGGGCCAGTCGTGGCGCAGGGGCACAAAGTGTGACTGTAAAACCGACTGGTTGTGGGCGAACCTACAACGATATAAACTTCTTTAATATAAAATAACATAAAAAAATATTTTTAATATACATAAAATAATTAATTTCTCGTAAAAATAAAAAAAAACAACTTCACGCTGTATCCCGCACACAGCAGGGTAGCCAGAGGGAAATGGGGAACCTAGTGTTAAGACACTCGGTTCCCCACTTTCTGCCGGATTTGGAAGGAGATTTTTGGAGGCATTGCGTGTCGAGTAGCAGAACTCACTGCCACGCTTTTACCTCGACACCAGAGCGAAGAAATAAAAATATAAATATAAATAAATATTTCATCTCCTCGAGTGGGGATCGAACCCACAACCAGTCGGTTTTGCAGTCACACCTCGTGCCACTGCGCCATGCTTGGCCTCAACGTTATTGTATAAACGTTACATCCTATCTGTGTCTAAATAATACTTATAATGTTAATACAGTTTCACATTACCTACTTGATTTATATATCGTTTCAAAGATGAAAGATACATACCTAAGAACCATGTCACCATTTTCATATATACAGAATTAGGTAGACGGTCGTGGACGTTCGACCCACAATAGAAATGTCAACACTGTCACAGGACCTTTTATCATGAGTGAAATTGAATAATGCATTTCCAATTCCAAGGATATATTGAGAACAAGAAGTTCCTAAAGCTATAATATTTTACTTAACTTGATGGTGTTTTAGATGTTTGAGGTAAAATTAAATGTATATATCCCGCACACAGCAGGGTAGGCAGAGGGAACTTATTGTTAAGATACTCCGTTCCCCACTATCTGCGGAATTTTGGAGACATTATGTGTTAAGTTAATTAAGGGAGAGTCCCCCATTATTCTTACTGATCCGAAAAAAATATAATTTTACATATCATTCACAAAGTTAAAGGCGACAAGTATTACTTTTTTTTTACTGTAAGTTCAACCTTATATACATTAAGAAATTAAAAAAACATATTACTCTAGTGATTTTAAGCGTGTTTACATAGAATCATAAATCATTCCTCAACACAGCGAAAGTCAAACGGAAGTTTCGAATTAGTTTTCACTGTAAATAAACTCATTAGTAAAAGCTTCCTCGGGTATTTTAAATAACGGAAAAACAGCTCTTCAGTTCTATAACTTTAATATTTGCTTTCTATACACCACTGTATCTTAAAATAGAAATGTACTTGTCAAGGCACAAGCAAAGAATGAATCCACACTGCTAATGTAATGCCTTTTATATTTTTTTAAAATTAGTCAAATCAACAACTATCTTGACAAGTACAATTATAACAAAATTGTATCATTTGACTTCACAAAATATTAATAAAACAACTTGACATTATAATAATAAAATTACAAACGCTAACAGCTCGGCCTTCCTTTACATTCGAGTCCCCTCGAAAGGAAAAAAAAAATACAACCAAAAATGTATATAAAACTTAATCTTTTCGGCCATCTTACAATTAATTGTTCCTACAATTACATTAACACTAACACTATAACAAAACTTAAATATATCTGTTGCACTCCTTAGTTGGCTTATCGGCCTCATGTGTGAACAGATTATCATTTAATCTAAGTGTACTCATCATTTGGCTTATCGGTCTCATGTACACTCAGACTACAATCATATCAATTACATCAATTTCTTACTTACTAAATTATCCTAGAATCATTATCATTATCATATTCAATTCAATATCTGTTACACTCCTTAGTTGGCTTATCGGCCTCATGTGTGAACAGATTATCATTTAATCTAAGTGTACTCATCATTTGACTTATCGGTCTCATGTACACTCAGACTACAATCATATCAATTACATCAATTTCTTACTTACTAAATTATCCTAGAATCATTATCATTATCATATTCAATTCAATATCTGTTACACTCCTTAGTTGGCTTATCGGCCTCATGTGTGAACAGATTATCATTTAATCTAAGTGTACTCATCATTTGACTTATCGGTCTCATGTACACTCAGACTACAATCATATCAATTACATCAATTTCTTACTTACTAAATTATCCTAGAATCATTATCATTATCATATTCAATTCAATATCTGTTACACTCCTTAGTTGGCTTATCGGCCTCATGTGTGAACAGATTATCATTTAATCTAAGTGTACTCATCATTTGACTTATCGGTCTCATGTACACTCAGACTACAATCATATCAATTACATCAATTTCTTACTTACTAAATTATCCTAGAATCATTATCATTATCATATTCAATTCAATATCTGTTACACTCCTTAGTTGGCTTATCGGCCTCATGTGTGAACAGATTATCATTTAATCTAAGTGTACTCATCATTTGACTTATCGGTCTCATGTACACTCAGACTACAATCATATCAATTACATCAATTTCTTACTTACTAAATTATCCTAGAATCATTATCATTATCATATTCAATTCAATATCTGTTACACTCCTTAGTTGGCTTATCGGCCTCATGTGTGAACAGATTATCATTTAATCTAAGTGTACTCATCATTTGACTTATCGGTCTCATGTACACCTATACTTAATCATCATCATTTAAACATATGTCTTAAATACTTAACTATTAAAGTTATCAATTTTGCTAGACTCATTTAACTTTACATTATTACAATAAATTGTCAATCACTTCACAATTATCTATCCTACCACTAAAATTATCATATTTATTACAAATTTTCCTTACACTATCAATTTCATCATAATCATTCAAACTTCATCATTAATTTCGAAATTTGCTGGATTATTTTCGTTATTATGGTTAATTTCATTACTTTCATATGAACTATCAACTATATCAAAAATTAAACCTACTTTAGATTTGTTAGTCGAGTCAGATAAGTCATCGTCAGTATCATTTAAGTAATTTTGATTATAAAACGTCCAAGGGAATATTTTATAAACTGAAAATACTCCTTCATATTTTCTATTTTTTTTCGCAATTGGGGTATCCTCTACAATTTATCTATCATTTTCTAAAACTTTTTTAATTCTATACGGTCCTTGAAATTTCGCTACAAGTTTTTTTTGATTTGCCATTATTATTATTATTAATATCGCGTTTATATTTATTAGCTTTCCTACGTTTTAAATCTATTTTCTTGTTTTTCCTGACCATTTGTTACTCGTAAATTTACTTCTTTTATAACCTCTTCCCCTGTTTGAGTTTTATTCCCAATTTCATCTAATAATGAACTTACTATCATCACTTTTAATACGTAATCGTGAACCAAACAGTACTTTCTGAAGGACTTTTCCCTGTGGTTTTATTAAATGTCGTATTTAATCTCAACTGAACATCTTCTAAATGGTTATCCCATTCGTTTTCCTGACAATTATTATTTTTTTATAGCCAATGACTCTAAAATCATACGGTTTACGCGCTCAACTTGATCATTTGCTCGGGTTGTAACAACTGCATTTAATACATCTTTTACTCGTGAACGACGTACCTCTATCACTTATTATACGAAAAGTGAACTCCAAATAAACTAAAATATTGATTTAGTCATTTTAAAGTTGTTCTAGTTTTAGTATTTTTAACAGCATTTACAGTAATATATTTAGTATAAGCGTCTATTATAACTAATATATAGGAGTTTCTTAATTTGATTAAGCAAAGGGTCCAATATGATCTATATGAATGTTGTGAAAAGGTTCATCAACTTTTGGAATAGGGTGGAGCATATCCTGCCTTTTTCCAGTAGGGGTCTTGTGATAACTACATTCAAGACAAGATTGAAGATACTTTTTCACGATTTTTTCATTTTAGCAAACCAATATAAGGATTTTAGTTTTTTAAAGTTTTATCAACTCCAAAATGTCCTAAGTCATCATGATTTTTCTTCAATAATTGCGATCTAACACCTTTTGGAACTACCCGTTTCAATTGATTATCAACAACTCTATATACTTTTCCATTTTTAATTTTTTTTTTGTTAATATCAATTGCTTTTTCTATTTCACTGTCTTCTAATATTTAAAATCTCGTCATCTGTCTTTTGCATTGTTGTTAGCCAATCTTGCGTTTATACTACCAAAATATCTAATATAGACGTTTCTTCTTGCAAAGTGGTTATGGCATTTCTGTTTAGTGCATCTACATGACTCATACGAACACCAGGTCTGTACTCGATTATATAATAATATTCTTAAATTTGAAGCCACCATCTTGCCACTCCTGGTATTAAATCTTTTTTTGAGTTTGTTAAACACCTCTATTTGACAAGAATCCCATTCCCATTTAACATTTCATTCATTTCATAATTTCTTCAATAATTTGGTTAGCGTACTAGTATAGCAAAATCTTTTACAAATTTTCTAAAAAAAAACTAGCGAGGCCTAAAAATTGGCGCACTTCATGTTGGTTAGTAGGTAAACTCCTTATTCCGAAATTTCAAAACCCAGATAATCTATTTTACTAAAAATTTGCATTTCGAAAGTTTCAGAGTGAGCCCGGCCTTTAATATTAATTTTAAATTAATTCCAACTTAATCATCCCATCCTTTACACTATTCGCTGGTATTATCATCATTGTCATCCATAAAAACGTAAGCGATATTTTTAGAGAAATAAGTATTTGATAATAGCCCGAGGCCAAATCTAATGAAATAATAAAATATTTATATCCACCTAAACTGTTAATTTGTTCCTCGATTCTTGGTAAAGGGAAATGTTCTTTTATAGTTTTGGCATTTAATGCTCGATAGTCAATGCATAATCGCTGATTACCAGTTTTCTTTTTCACTAAAAGTATTGGACTCGCGTAAGCTAAAGATGACTCGGTAATAATCCCGCAATTTATCATTTCCTGTATCATATCCTTTACTTTTTCCCTCTCCGAGTAAGCTAATCTGTATGGTCTATATAAGACTGGTAAAGAATCTTTTAAGTTCATACTCATTTCTATTAAATGAGTTAAACCTAAGTCCAACAAACTAAATGAAAAGCATTTACTGTATTCAAAATAATAATTCTTCAAGTTTTAGTTTATAGCCTGAATTGAATACATCGCCAACAACACATTTTCCTTCAAAATTTTGCTGTACAACCGTATTCGCTTCTATCTTATTAATATTTACTATATTTTTGTCTTCCATTACTTGTGCTCTAGTTATTAACATCCCTTTACGTAAATTCATTTCTTGATCACTTAAGTTTAATATAATCATACACTCAACTCCTTTGTTAATCGTATACATTCCAGGTAATACATAATATTTTTAATCGTTTGTTTCTCTTATAGACTCTTTTACATACACTTTACATGACTATTTTTTTCTGATTCTATTGGGACTGAAGCTATAGTATCAAATATTAAATATTGACTAACGATTAATTTAATTTTTGTACCACCTATTTCACAACATGTTTTTTTTTTGTGTAAAATTAATCCGTTTTAATAAGTACGATATCATTTTGCTCAGTAAAATTGTGACCTAATAATACTGGATATTTTAATAAATTATCTTCAATTTCTAAATGAACTGTAACTTTACCGATTGGCTTTATTAGGTAATTACCAAAACCTTTTAGCGAAATCTCATGTACCGGTTTATATTTTATACGTAGGTTTCTAAAATCAGATTGTCTCATTAGAGTAGATTGACTGCCTAAATCTACATAGCATAAACTTTGTTACAGTGCGATTTAAAACAATAGGTATTATATATTTATTTTCTAAAATGCTAGGAAACTTAACTTTAGAAATATTTTTATTATCAGCATTTCTTTGTAACCGTTTACACTGGGAAGCAGAATGTTCTAAACGTTTACTAACAGTACAAGTTATTAATGGTTTTAAACATTTAAAACTAGGATGTCCTTCTTCTCCGCAATTAAAGCACTTTATTGGAAATGGTAGCGGTGTATTACTGTTATACGCAAAACTTTTACATATATCTATTTTTTGTCTTTCTCTTCCGACTTATTGATGATGGAATTCAAGTAGGCTAGTAAATCTTCAGAAACTACAAAATTTCCAGCTTGCGATCATAATCGTGTGCTACGGTCCTCTATAGCAGCAATAATAGAATCAATTGCCTTTTTACCGTATATTTCACATCTATTCAATAAATTCATTTTGTGATAAAAATAGGTTTCTAAATGTTTATTATATCTAGGTTTACGATCAAGCATTTCATGTAAAACCTGCGCATAATTTTGGAGTTTAAATTCGGGTATCGCGTTAGAAATCATTGAAAAATTATTTTAGTTTTGCTACGATGTGGATGGTATTGCTTTAAGTAGGTTAATTACTTCTTGAGTTATGAACGTAGGTACTTTATCAACGCTAATATTATTTCGTGACGAACGGGGTCTATCTTCTATTGCACATTCACTATCAGAATTAGACCATTCACTCACCAATATTCTTCTTCATCGTTTGTGACTGCGACCTGGCCCTAATGAATGTTGATAACTGGAATCCGTCCAAGAAGATGACTTCGAAGCTCGATGATTCGATCAGGATCGGCATCTGCTACTCGCCTGCGAACTCAGCTCACGATCCCAGACTGGCCCACGTTCACGTTTACGTCTTCTTACATCTTGATGTTGATTTCCATTTACACTCATGATTCAAATCTGAAACTTACACCCAGTTGTGTTAGTTTACGAAATAAAAAAAACTTTAAATATATAATAAATATGCATACCTTTGTATATAGGTATCTTAAAGCACACTATTATTTTAAACAATACAAAAATAATTAAAAAAATATTTTATACTGGCCTTAATATATCCTCTTGATGTGTTAACGTGGAAATACTCGCCACTTCTGAACTAAAAGCTTCCTCGGGTATTTTAAATAACGGAAAAACAGCTCTTCAGTTCTATAACTTTAATATTTGCTTTCTATACACCACTGTATCTTAAAATAGAAATGTACTTGTCAAGGCACAAGCAAAGAATGAATCCACACTGCTAATGTAATGCCTTTTATATTTTTTTAAAATTAGTCAAATCAACAACTATCTTGACAAGTACAATTATAACAAAATTGTATCATTTGACTTCACAAAATATTAATAAAACAACTTGACATTATAATAATAAAATTACAAACGCTAACATTAGTATCTCGAAACCTAATAGACTGAGATCCCAGGCCCCCTAGACCTACGTCATTTTAGCAAAGCTGAAATTTTGAAGACTAATAGTCTAATATGTAGTTAAGACGGTATACGTACTTACTAACTTGAAAGTGGGGCCCTTGCAGAGGTAGCGCCAACTTAAGCTACACGGTCACCTACGTTAAAGTAGAAGCGCTTGTATTTAAATATATTTTTAACATGAATAAAAAAAATGTATATTTATTACTACCAGATACTTTACGTGGGCCTTTACTTCTGCCAGACGTCCTAAAGATTTTTTAAAGTTACGGGCAAAATACGTTATACTAGCAAGTTTTCATTTTATATATATTATTTACGGACTATTTCAAGACCTATAAGCACCCAGACCAATCCGAATGCACAATCATCCACCTAGACAGAGTTTGGCTAAACCTTTATTTGGAGCTACCTCTGAAAGGGCGCCACTTTCAAATTAGTAAGTACGCATACTGTCTTAATTACATATTAGACTAACAGTCCTTAAAATTTTAGCTTTGTTAAAATGACGTAGGTCTGGCGGCCCTGGGATCTTGGGCTATAATGTAATTTCAAACATGCTAGGATATAAATTTAGTTAAGTAATTGCTATTTGCTATATAGATGCGTCACATTTGTTTGAGACAATGACAGGTTATTATGATTGCTATTGGCTATTTAAACGCGATCTAGATTCTAGATTGACAAGTCTCTTTTATAGATAGATATCTTTTTTCTAAAACATTTTTTTTAAATTATTTTATATATTGTGACGGAAAGAAGAGAAATCGTCAATAATTATAGCTTGTATGAGACTTTTCTCGAATAGATTGAAAATAATTTCTTAATTGACATGGTCAAGATCACGTCCTCATAAAAAAGAGTGTCCAAATCCCTCTTATAATTGTTTCTGTTGCAACTTCTGTAGGAATCATTTTACCTCTATCTGGATCTAATCCTTTTTTCTGTTTTCTGCCAATTTTTCTGTATTAAGACACTCTGCTCACCACTTTCCGCCGAATTCTGGAGACATTGCTTATTGAGTGGCGGAACTCAACTCCGCGTTTTGCCTCGACATTTACCAAATTGGCTTATTTACTTCTATATTTAACCCTCCGTCTCCACTGGACAAGAAAGTTAGAAAGAAATCTGATGAATATAAAGAAAAAAATATTAAAGTATAAATTTTCTTACAGTGTGACGTCCTATCCGTTCATCTCTTTAATCAGATTAGAATTTAATTAAAATTTAGCTTTAACCAGCCTCTGTGAGTAACGAGGCTTTCTTTAATTTCCCCATTTACAAATAACAATCATTAAGTCGGGCATCAGTTGGATCTTGCCTCATATGGGCGTAGAAAGCGTGACGTAAACAATTACTATATTTATTTAATTTTTTTTCTACTATGATAGATTATATTTAATATCGTAGGAAGATTTTTTTGGTTCTTTTAAAATAAACCAGCTTCACGCGGTATCCCGTACACAACAGGGTAGGCAGAGGGAACCTAGTGTTAAGACACTCCGTTCCCCACTTTCTGCCGAATTCTGGAGGCGTTGCGTGTTGTGTGGCAAAACTCAACGCCGTTCTTTGCCTCGACTCAATTAAATGTAATTTTGGCTTACAATACACAGGATAGGATTGAACCTAGAACTTCAGGGACGGTAGGCTATTTTTCGCATTTTAATATTAGTAATTTACAACTGCTTAATAAGGAAAATTTTAAAGAATTCTTAACAAGAGACTTAGAAGTGTTAGCTTTCGTTTCTAGAAAACAGTAAATCCTGTTTTTATACCCACCGTTTAATGTGGGAATGGTAGTTGACTCTAAAGTGTACCTGAAAATAATAAATTTATCATTAGTTATACTGTAATATATTTACAGTTAGTTTGAAATATAAATAATAGTACTAATATAGTACATAAAAAAGAAATAATTTTTAACTTGGCCAACTTGACATGATTGTGGATTGAAATCTAATTTAGGAGAATTTTTTTACCAATTTCTGAACATTCCCTTAGCCTAATAAACGAAATTATGTACGACAACCGCTATATTATAATTCGAAAATTTACAAAGATGAATAAGAAGTGACTATTGCTAAAGCAATAGCATTAAAACAGGATATGGAAAAGGAAACTAATGTTAAGGCACTCCGTTCCTCACCTTCCACCCACGTTTTTTATTTCCCCGAGTGGGAATCAAACTCACATTCATCATGTTCACAGTCAGACGACCCAAAACGGTCTAAAACATATAGATTTATAGTATTGTATAAAATATTTTATAATTATAACAACAATTAAAACTAGAGAGAGGCCGGTCGTGGCGCAGCGGCACGAAGTGTGACTGCAAAACCGACTGGTTGTGGGTTCGATCCCCACTCGAGGAGATGAAATATTTACTTAAATTTATATTTCCATTTCTTCGCTCTGGTATCGAGGTTAAGCGCGGCGTTGAGTTCTGCCCCTCAACACGCAATGCCTCCAGAATTCGGCAGAAAGTGGGGAACGGAGTGTCTTAACACTAGGTTCCCTCTGCCTACCCTGCTGTGTGCGGGATACAGCGTGAAGCTAATTCTATTCAATTATAATTAAAACTAAAAATAAAAAAAATGAAATACACACAAATCAAAATTTACCATATCCAGGTTAACCAACGGTATTTAGATGATCATGCAAATTGACATTATCCTAAACAAGGTTCCAGAAATGCCTTCCTGCTACACTCCCAGCATTGTGAGTCTATCATTCGATCGATCGCGAGGTTCTGTTATGAAATTACAAACAGATTGCTTCGTTGATCAAAACAAACAGTCGACGACGACTTCCGTATGAGAGAAATATTTAACTAGAGTTATATTAGAATTAGAGAATTGGTTGGTATGAGAGAAATATTTAACTAGAGTTATATTAGAATTAGAGAATTGGTTGTATATTTGATTATGTTACGTTTTTATTATATTATGATTATGTTGTAAGGAATCAAAAATGTCAATACAATCATTTTTCAACTTAAATATATAAAAAGAGACTGGTTGTTGCGCAGGGGCACAAGGTGTGACTGTAAAACCGACTGGTTGTAAGTTCGATACCCACTCGAGGAGATGAAATATTTACTTAAATGTATATTTCCATTTCTTTGCTCGAGGCAAAGCGCGGCGTTGAGTTTTGCCACTCAACACGCAATGCCTCCAGAATTCAGCAAAAAGTGGGGAACAGAGTATCTTAACACTAGATTGCTGTGTGCGGGATACAACGTGAAGCTGATTTATTTTAAATATATATAAAAAAAAAAAAGTAAATCCATTTTTTTTTTAATTTTAGGGTTTCTTTCATCATCAGCTTCATATTGAGATTAGGGTATTTATAATTCATGTAATACCAAAGTAAAGATTTCATTAAGTAAAATAATTATAAATGAAGTATGATCTATAATCGCTTAATATAATTTTTAATTCAAATTTAAAAGATTAATGACTTTATTTGTTTTGTTTCGTAAAGGCAGAAAAAGAAAAGTTATTATCTAATTATTTGGACTTAGCCCACGAGATGAGGCCAGTCATGACACAGGGGCACAAAGTGTGACTGTAAAACCGACTGCTTGTGGGTTCGATCCCCACTCGAGGAGATGAAATATTTACTTAAATTTATATTTCCATTTCTTCGCTCTGGTGTCGGGGACAAGCGCGGCGTTGTGTTCTGCCACTCAACACGCAATGCCTCCAGAATTCTACCCTGCAGCGTGCGGGATACAGCGTGAAGCTGATTTATTTATTTTAAAAAACTGTTGGGTCAATATTCTAATATATTTACAAAACATTAAATACAGTTACTAAAAATGTACTATGAGTTATATATTGCGTACATTTGTTATATAAAAACATGACATTCGAAATAATTAGTTAAATACAAACAATAACATATCATTCAACGTCAAGAACTAACTGTATGTTTATTTAGACTTAGAAGTTGCTATCTTTAAATGGTAAAGATATCAAAATATTTAGTGAATAATCAAAAATTTGCCGTCGTGGCGCAGGGGCTCAAGCGTGTGACTGTAAACGTGAGGGTTGTGGGTTTGATTCTCATTTGGGGAAATTAATTTTATTTATTAACATTTTAATTTCTTCGATCTGGTATTAAATAAAGTAAAGCGCGACGTTGAGTTCGTAAAATGAGTGGAAGTAGGGAACGGAGTGTGTACTAGATTCCCTCTGCCTACACTGCTATATGCGGGATAAAGCGTGAAGCAAAGGAAAAAAAGAGAAAATAAAAAAAATAACCACATTGTATATAAATAAAATAATTAAATGACTATAATCAATTTATTTTAGAAAATTTAAAAACAAATTAGATTTTTCTATATTTAATTTTGAATGGCAAACAGGAAAAGTACGTATACATTGGTAATACAAACAAAACTGTTTCTATTCTGTCACTCACAAAAAATACATTAATCTGGCTTAATGCTACTGATTCATAAATTTACATAAATCATTTACATAAGGCAAAAACAAAATTTAAATAACTGGCCGCTCATCAATTATTATTATGACAGTGTAAAAGATTTAAAAAAAAGAATATCTTCATTATAGTTTTCTTTGATTATATTGTTGTAATATAAAAAAATAGAAGTCAATGATTTCTAATAAGTTTTATTATTTGATAGAAAAAAAATGGTATATATTGATTTTAGTAAGTTATTATATATATAGGTTCTTATATTGATGTAAAAAATCGGAGCTTTCATATACAGGGTGTTTTGTATATATAAATACATGAGCATATTTTATATTTTTATTTTAAAGCATTTTCAAATGTTAACGAAAAGCGTTTTCATTTCAATTTATATACTTGAATAATTAGATTTATATTCATCTTTAGATTAAAACTTTTTTAAGCCTCACACCTATCTATTTATATTCCGCACATCGCAGGTTAAGCAGAGGGAACCTGAAAATCTAGTGTTTAAATATTCCTTTCGCCTAAAGACATTTTTGTTTCTCACTTTCCTACAAACTTTAATCTAATTGCGTGTTGAGTGGTGAAACTCAAGTTTCAAAAAATATTTATAATATTAATAAAATAAATAAAATATATTATGTATTTCGAAACTTACGAATAATTCTCTATCTCTTAAAGAAAATCTTTCATATGGGATTCGAACCCTAAAATGTATTAATAAAATGAGTAATCATGTAAAACTTATCAAACATAACCACTGTGCTATAACAGCCATTACGTCAGATAAATTATATTTAGATACCAAATTTTGTCAATCGGTCACACTTTTACCATATACGGATTCGAATGGAGGTACCGTGTGGAATTAAAAATTATAGTTATGTCACAGTGTCGCGTGCTGGCGATGGGCCTCTTACTAAATCGTTTACACAGGAGTTTTGACTACTAGAGAAATTATTTTATTAATTTGTATGTAAATTTGTTTATTTATATAAGATATAAGGTATTTGTTGAGGCCAGACGTGGCGGGCTCATGCGTGTGACTGTAAATGCGATGTGGTTCTGGGTTCGATTTTCACTCGAGAAAATAAAATATTTAATATAATATTTTCATGAGTTCCGCTACTCAACACGCAATTCCTCGAGAATTCGGCGGAAAGTGGAGAAAGGCAGTGTCTTAATGGGAACAGAAGGTCTTAACACTAGGGTCCTAGGTGCCCTCTGCCTACTCTGCTATGTACGATACAGGATTAAGTTAAAAAAAGACATTTAAGGATTGTTACATGTCATCATTTTTGTTGTAGAAAAAACATATTTTTTTTAGTATATTTCCTTTACAAAATATTATTGTAATATTATAAGAGAATTATTGCAAGAATAAAATCAAATATGGTGTAGAAGTCGTTGCAAAAATTTCCCTTAATTTTATCGTTGCACTAACCAGAATCGAGTATTTGAAACATACCGTAATAACAGTGATTAAGTTGTAATATATAAACAATATTAAATTTAAAATATCGTTCATATTAATACTGAGAAGTTTTCTTAAGTGACATATAAAAAAAAACTTTCTGATTTTACTTTCTAGCTAACTTTTACAAAAAAAAATGTATCCCGCACACAGCAGGGTAGGCAGAGGGAACCTAGTGTTAAGACACTCCGTTCCCCACTTTCTGCCGAATTCTGGAGGCATTGCGTGTTGAGTGGCAGAACTCAACGCCGCGCTTAACCTCGACACCAGAGCGAAGAAATGGAAATATAAATTTAAGTAAATATTTCATCTCCTCGAGTGGGGATCGAACCCACAACCAGTCGGTTTTGCAGTCACACCTCGTGCCGCTGCGCCACGACCGGCCTCAAAAAAAAAAAAAACATATATTTTTTATTATATTTCCTTTACAAAATATTTTTGTAATATTATAAGAGAACTATTTCAAGAATAAAATCGAATATGGTGGAGAAGTCGTTGCAAAAATTTCCTTAAATTTTATCGTTGCACTAACCAGAATCGAATATTGAAACATACCGTAATAACAGTTATTAAGTTGTAATATATAAACAATATTAAATTTAAAATATCGTTTATATTAATACTGAGAAATTTTCTTAAGTGACATATAAAATAAAAACTTTCTGATTTTACTTTCAGCTAACTTTTACAAAAAAAATGTATCTCGCACACAGTAGGGTAAGCAGAGGGAACCTAGTGTTAAGTCACCCCGTACCCCACTTTCTGTCTGAATTCTGAAGGAATTGCGTGTTTAGTGGCAGAACTCAACGCCGATAATAGTCATTAATTAACTACAATTATAAAAACAACATTATTTTAACTAAAGTGTTTCCTATACATTGTATCTTTATTACTTTTTTTTCTTTGCTCTTTGCTTGTGGCTGTAGAAGCGTATCGTGACGGTAATTTATTAATTATTAATTCGACTTAAGTCAACGACTATTAAAGTTACAGTCATTTAACATATCATAAGTCATGCAACATTTCAAAGTAATAACTATTACCATCATTAAATTTTTGAACATTTTAAACATCTTTTAAGTTAGGCAGAGGGAACCTAGGAACGTAGTGTTAAGTCTCTCTGTTCTCATTAAGACACTACCGATCCCCATTGTCTACCAAGTACTAGAGGTTTCGTGTGGTGAGTGGCGGGACTCAGTTGCGTTTTGCCTACCAGAGCGAGGAAATGAAAATATGACATATTCCATTTCCTCGAGTGGGAATCGAACTCACAACCTGTCGCGTTTATAGTCACTGGCCTATGAATATATATAATATTAAAAAAATCTATATATTTACATATTTTTAATATTATATAGATTTTAATATTCATATAAATACTATTCGCTAAACCTTAATATTAATCAATTTGTTAAAAAAATCAGCTTCACGCTGTATCCCGCACACAGCAGGGTAAGTAGAGGGAACCTAGTGTACAATCTTTTAATTATTGATATGATTATATATGGTAGGTAGAGGGAACCTAGTGTACAACCCTTTAATTTTTGATATAAAGTAAGAATAATGGTCCAGAATATATAGACTTAACCTCGACTAAATGACTCGTCAGAAAGATTTATAGACGTGTTAAAGCACGTGATTAGAGCGCCTCCTAACGATGTCTACATTAATTGATTTAAGGTTTTATTAAAGTAATTTACTATAATTTCCTTAAAACTTATACAAGCAAAAATGGCATATATTTTAAATTACAGATACAATTATATATATTTTTTTTTAGCTTCACGCTTTAACCCGCCTTTAGAATGGTAGGCACTAATAAATGGGAACCTAGTGCTAAGACTCTATTGCCCTTAAGATGCTTCCATTCCCCACATCCTTTCAAATTCAAGAGGCGTTGCGTTTTGAGTGGCGGAACTCAACGCTGCGCTATGCCTCGTCACCAGAGCGAGGAAATGAAACAACCAGTCGCGTTCACGGTCGCACGCTTATGCGCCTCGGACTGGTCTCAAAGACTTTATTAAACTAAACATGTTTTATACTAAAAAGAAAAGAAAAAGAACTATATTTTTATTCTAATAGAGAGAAAAAACATAAAACAGAAGAAAAAAAGGCCTATTCATTATATAACAGGACGTTCTTTATCAATTTCGTTCAAGTTATTCTTACATTATACGCAAATTAATTATACATTATTATTATAATATGTGCCGTAAGTATACAAAAGTATAACTGTAAACGCGACAGGTTGTGAGTTCGATTCCCACTCGAGGAAATGAAATATTTAACATTTGCTTTTCTTCAATCCGGTGTCGAGACAAAGCGCGGCGTTCAATTCCGCCACTTAACACGCAATGCCTGCAGCTTCGGCGTAAAAAGGAACGAATTGTCTTAACATTAGGCTCCCTCGGCCTACCCTAAAAAAAAGCCATATAGTTATACAGAAAATCTTATATCTTGTTTCTGATGTATGTTTGTTCATTAGCGAACCCAGTATGCCGTTTTAAACTGATAGCTCCGCCACAAAACTTCATTTGTTATTTTATTTCTTAATTGGAATACTCTCTGGGGCTTCTGAGGCTTGTAATTATGATCGTTTGAACGATAACACTATTACTATGTAAATTATTTGCTTTTTATTTTTTTCATTTTGTCAGAAATTGCGGTAACAAGTTTGATTCCAGCTCTGGTTTAGCGTAAAATTGATGTTCTTTATAGTAACAAATTAAATATGTGTCAATACATATTTATTGTCAGCTTCACGTAGTTTTTCTCAAATAACAGGGTAGGCAAAAGGAACCTAATGTTAAGAGACTCCGTTCCTTACCTTTTCCCGAACTTTCGAGGCATTGTGTGTTGAGTAGCGTAACTTAAAACCGCGCTTTGCCTTGTTATCAGAGGACACTAGGGAAGAAATTAAAATATTAATCTATTTTCCCGAGTGAGAATCGAATCATATCGTAATCGTTTACATATACACACTTGTGCAACTGTGCCACAACGTCCCCTCTCTCTCTCTCTCTCTCTCTCTTTGGTTTCCATAATTTCCCAATAAAAATTCTTGTCACGTATTAAGAATTTATGCATATATGTATAAAGAAGACAAGAAACTATGTATTTAAATTAAATATTCCGCATATAACATAACTCATACAGAACTACCAGTCAGTTGCATGTGATTTATATTTTTTACGACTCATAGTGATATAGGCCGTAGTATACATAGTTAACGGAATAAAGAAAGTAAATGAAGGAAATATTATGAAATTATATACAAGAAAATATTATGTAATATCTGAGATCAGTCGTGCGACTGCAAACGCGACCAGTTGTGGGTTCGATTCCCACTCGAAGAGATGAAATATTTTATATTTCCATATCCTCGCTCTGGTTGAATTCCGCCATAACAACACACAATGCCTCCTGAATTCGGCGGAAAGTGGAGAACGGAAGTATCTTAATGAAAACGTAGTGTCTTAACCTATTCTCTCTGCCTACCGTGCTATATGCAGGATACAGCATAAAGCAATAAAAAATATATATATTATAAATCTTTGCCCACATTTTCTTCTACAGTCCTTGTATTGTGTGTTATCAAATGTTTATTAATAATTTTTGTCGTTGTCAGCTTCACGCTGTATTCCGCACACAGCAGGCAGAGGGAACCTAGTATTAAGATACTCCGTTCCCCAATTTCCGCCGAATTCTGGAGGCATTGCATGCTGAGGGGCGGAACTCAACGCCGCGCTTTGCCTCGACACCAGAGCGAAGAAATGAAAATATAAATGTAAAATAAATATTTCACTTCCTCGAGTGGGGATCGTACCCACAACCAGTTTATTTTACAGTTACACTTTGTGCCCCTGCGCCACGACCGGCCTCTTTATTAATAATAATAACTTAAAATTAGATCTTTTTATCAAGTATTGTTATTAATAAGTAGATAATGCAATCCAAGTGACATTAAGACAAAATTACATATGAAATGGAATTTCTCTCGAATCCAACCAGTTGCGATCATTATGGCCACTTTCAAAAAAATTACTGTGCGGACGTCTGGTCTGTTATTATTTTCTTTTTATTATATCATTTGTATAACTCACTTAAGGAGAGATGACGTATGGAAAAAAATAACTTTTCGTATAGAACAAATTTCTTAATTTTTAAATCAAAATATTACGAACATATCGCTGACGAGTCGTATAACTTTTTTTTTAGCTTTACGATGTATCCCGCAATTAGCAGGATAGGCAGAGGGAGCCTAGTGTTAAGACTCTCCGCTCCCCACAAAAAAAATATATTTTAGACAATATTAGATACTATACTATAGAGGCCAGTCGTGGCGCAGCGGCACAAAGTGTGACTGTAAAACCGACTGGTTTTGGGTTCGATCCTCACTCGAGGAGATGAAATATTTACTTAAATTTATATTTCACTTAACACGCAATGCCTCCAGAATTCGGCAGAAAGTGGGGAACGAAGTGTCTTACACTAGGTTCCCTCTGCCTACCCTGCTGTGTGCGGGATACAGCGTGAAGCTGACTTATGTTTTTTTTAGATACTATATAAAAATAATATCTTTATAAAAAAAAAATCTAAAGTTAGAGTACAAATCATAAATGAAATTAGAAATATAGAATTCCCCTATCGAACCCAATACGGCACTAATATATTCAATCGCCTCTTGCATAATAAAACGCAATCTGCTCGATAAAGGAATAAATCCTAGAACCCGGTATCATTAGTGGTCGCCCGAACGGGGCACAATGGTTGTCGATGCCGATTGAAATTCTATATTACATATCTTAATTTTAAGGAAGTATACGCGGTTGTTATAAGTTCGATTCCCATTTCGGAAAATGAGTCATTTTCATTTTCTCCGCTCTCACGAGATCTCTCGTGCTAAATGTCTGGTATTAGGAAACGGAGTGTCTTATCCCGAGATTCTCTCTTCCTATCCTCGAAAAAATACAATATTGTGTCAACGTTATCTATGTTCAATTAATTGTAACTCGGGTGAGTTACAATTAATTGAACGGTTACAATTAAGTGAAATTGAGTATTCTTTTTTATCTACAAAATCGTTATGAATCGTGCGGTTGACTGACGAAATCCAATGTTATAATTTAATCATATATTTTATAAAATTATGTATAAATATTCTCTTAAGCTCTATAGAGAACAAATTACAATACTGAACTATATCTATATATATATATCTAACTATATCAAGCTTTATCCCGCACATAACAGAGTAGACAGAGGGAACCTTGTGTTAAGAGAATCCGTTCCACTTTTTCCATTGAATTCTGGAGGCATTGCGCATTGAGTGGCGCAATCTAACGCAATATTTCACCTTGATGCCAGAGCGAAGAAATGAAAATATATAAATTTAAACCAATTTTTGAGGCCGGTCGTGGCGCAGCGGCACGAAGTGTGACTGTAATACCGACTGGTTGTGAGTTCGATGCCCACTCGAGGAGATGAAATATTTACTTAAAAGTATATTTCCATTTTTTCGCTCTGGTGTAGACGCGAAGCGCGGCGTTGAGTTCTGCCACTCAACACGCAATGCCTCCAGAATTCGGCAGAAAGTGGGGAACGGAGTGTTTTAACATTAGGTTCCCTCTGCCTAGCCTGCTGTGCGCAGGATACAGCGTGATTAAAAAAAAACTAAACAAATATTTCATTTCATCGACTGGGAATTGAACCCACAACATATATCGCGTCTACATTCTCACTTTGTGCCCCTACGCCACGACTGGCCTCATTGGTTTTAATAACCATGCATATTACCCATTATTAACTGGAAAACGGTCTTTGGAAGTCGGCCACGGGAAGTCTCGTGTAGTCGTGGACTGCACTTCCATTTACATATAAATTGAGTAGGCTTCATTGTCTGATGGCTGGTCTGATGCTAACAGTATATATTCTGGGCACGCAAACTAATCCTGGACAAGGGGATCTCTATACTGTGGTAGGTTAGGTTAGAATACAATATAAAAATATTATTTTTAGTTTAATTGGAAAGTATATTAATGTATTTTTCTATGTATTTCGGTTTTTTTTTTGTTTTTTGTCTAGAAATTTATATGTAAATTTAATTAGACATTTTATATATTTTTACAAGATAAATCGATTTGTTTCTAAACTCGCTTAGATTCTGTTTTCCGACTTAGTTATCTATGTAACTAATTTAATTATTTCAAGTTAAATCTTTAAAAAGCAACATACTACAAGCAAATATCAATTCGAATTTCATATAAAAATTTATAAATAAATCCACACAGAAATTTGAAAAACAAACCAAAATAAAATAATATTTCAAATTAATCATAGCACAGTGGAGCAAATCTACCTTAAGTAAGATTTATGGCAAAGGAACCTGACGTGGACAAAATAGGAATAATGACGCCAAACTGTCGTCCCAGCTACAGCTTCCAGCTTATCTCGTCGCCTAACATGGAAAATGCGTGCTATATTACATTAGCTGGTGCTTGAAAGTAATTTATTTCTAGGTTATATTGAGAACGTGTTTTTCTAGTGAAGTCTATTTATTAATAAAATTATTTAAATTTAACATTATTTTTAATATAAAAAAAACAGATTTTTTTACGAGGTATCCACTTTTATGTCAAATAAAAATATTGAATTGGAGAAAAATGGGGAGGAGAAAGTCACTTTGAGGCCAGTCGTGGCACAAAGTGTGACTGTAAAAGCGACTGGTTATGGGTTTGATCCCCACTCGAGGAAATTAAATATTTATATAAATTTATATTTCCTTTTCTTCGCTCTGGTGTCTAGGCAAAGCGCGGCGTTGAATTCCGCCACTCAACACGCAATGGCTCCAGGACTAGGTGGAAAGTTGGGAACAGAGTGTCTTAACACTAGGTTCTCCCTGACTACCCTGCTGTGTGCGGAGTACAGCGTGAAGTTGATTTAAGAATCAATAAGTATACTAGTTTAAAATTCCGCGGAAAGTGAGAAACGGAATGTCTTAACACTAGGTACCATCTGCCTACCCCGCTATATGCGGGATACAGCGTGAAACTGAAAAAAATAAGCATTTAGTCAGCATCCAATTAAAACAGTCGTAGTCTTAGAAAATAATATCGATACGAATTTACAATTACGATAATTAGACACGAAATGATTTGAATTTCGCTTTAATTTTTATCTCAATTTCTATATCATTATTCACATTGAATAAATACTCGAATAAATCAAATAAATCAGCTTCACGCTGTATCCCGCACACAGCAGGGTAGGCAGAGGGAACCTAGTGTTAAGACACTTCGTTCCCCACTTTCTGCCGAATTCTGGAGGCATTGTGTGTTGAGTGGCAGAACTCAACGCCGCGCTTAACTTCGACACCAGAGCGAAGAAATGGAAATATAAATTTAAGTAAATATTTCATCTCCTCGAGTGGGGATCGAACCCACCCAGTCGGTTTTACAGTCACACCTCGTGCCGCTGCGCCACGACTGGCCTCGTATAATAAATACTCGAGTTGAACTATAAATATTAACTATTTACCGCGGGCGCATCTGATAAATATATGTATGTATTATGTACATATAAATGCATTTTCACCCCCCGCAGTGTACCGTCAGCATAAGAAATAAGAGCACGATTAAAAATTATTTTTTTTTAGTATATACGCCTTACCTCACGCCTATTATAGGAGGGAGATGCGTTTAGTAACGAAATAACAGGTTGTGTGAGAAATTTCTAGGATCGTGTTGTTTAATGTAAATTTATAGTAAAAAGATTAAAATTGAAGATAATATTGATCGTTTAGGCGAGTCGTGCCGCAGCGGCACAAGCGTGTGACTCTAAACACCACAGGTTGTGGATTCAATTCCCAATCAAGGAAATTATTAGTACACAATACAAATATACTTGTAACTAAATAATTTAAGATTAATTAAAAAATAAATAAAATAAAACACAATAAATCATCTTCACGCTGTATCCCGCACACAGCAGGGAACAGACAGAGGGAACTTAGTGTTATGACACTCCGTTCCCCACTTTCTGCCGAATTCTGGAGGCATTGCGTGTTGAGTGGCAAAACTCAACGCCGCGCTTAACCTCGACACCAGAGCGAAGAAATGGAAATATAAATTTAAGTAACTACTTCATCTCCTCGAGTGGGAATCGAACCCACAACCAGTCGATTTTACAGTCACACCTCGTGCCGCTGCGTCACGACTGACCTCGTATTTATAAAAAATACATTATTTTTATGAGATTTTTAAATATAATTCCTCGACCACCCATACTTAGTACAAGCGGGCTTCAATAACGTATTTATATAAAATATAAGATAAATCTAAACTACCTATTTTGTAATAATGCATCAATTTCTGAACGGCCGTCGCATAATGGCATCACCATACGATATCTCTTGAGATAAATCCCAACAAAAGTATTGACTGCTCGTTATTTGCTACTTCAATAGAATTAATCTTGTTCAGGAAGCTGGAATATATTTATTTAGTGTTAGATTAATTTAGGGTTATTTGTAGGGTTTTTATTCTATTCAACGCAGTCTATAAGTATTCATGTTTGTGTAAATGTGTTTTAGGGTTCCGTACCTTTTAATATAAAAAGGAACCCTTATAAGATCACTTTGTTGTTTGTCTGTCTGTATGTGTGTCTGTCAAGAGCACTTATCTCAGGTACTCTTGGAGATATTTAGTTAAAATTCAAACTATATACTCAGATCTACGGCCCCATGAGTTCCTCAAAAAATTATTCTTCTATATTTACTTAAAAAAAAGATATGGCCGTTTATATCGTAAAAAACGCATATTTCGACACTATAAAGGTAATAAAAATTAATAGGTAGTTTCGGTTTATCTAGTATTATGAAATTTGGCAGCTAGCATCTACAGGTTCAGGAAAAATCCGAAAACTACACATTTATGATTAAAGCCTAAAAAATAATAGCCTTAAAATATGGGCAATATTTGTTATTATAGCCGCTAGTTCTAGTGAGATATCAGATGAAAGAGCTCTGGCTAAGCTAAGCTAAGCTTGAATTTCGGAAAAAGCTCTAGACCTCCAACTTTTGTACGGAACCCTCGGTGTGCGAGCCCGACTCGCATTTATCCGGTTGTTTGGTATCATTTATTAAGCAATACATATTTCTTCAAGAACAAATAAATAATAAATATTTTTTTGTTTTCCTTTTTTAGTTTCAGGGTGTATCTCGCATATATAGCAAGATAGGCAGAGCCTCAGAGGAAACCCATACAATTCCCGAGACAATGTGTGATGAATAGCGGAACTCAACGACCGGCTTCGTCTTATTATCTTTCTAAATATTATTTTTCGTTTATACTTTAAATGGAAAACTGCATATTAAAAATAATACATTTTTTTAACTTTATTTGAGACCGAATTATGAAATTAATATAATTTATCATTAAACATAGTAAATCAAAAAAATGAATAAACTGCAACAAAATGGTCATTTATAAATAAAAGGTCGCAAAAGAAAGTTAAAAATATCTTACATTAATCCTGTGACAAATGTTACTAAGCCAAACTTACTATAAGCAAAATATAAATATAAGTTTGCGTGTCTTCAAATCCAGTACAAAATACGAATTCTTATGAATAACTAACTGTTTTTATCGATAAATATCAATATTTTATTTATTTTGGCATTTTTTTATTAAGCATAAAGCTAAACATACGTCTTTATAGAATTCAATTGAAGTGCTGAGCAGGATTTGGAAGTTTAGTTTAGAAAGGAAATTTAAATTTGTCCCATTAAGGATATGTTTAACTGTAATAAATTCATATTTTTTGTATTATAATAATAAAATATAAGAAGTCGTCCTGGCGCAGGGGCACAAGCGTATAGCTGTAAACGCAACGGTTGTGGGTTCGATCCCTACTTGTGGAAATGAATTATTTAATACCTTAACACTAGGTTCCCTCTGCCTATCCTGCTATGTGCGGGATACAGTGTAAAGCAGATTTAATTTTTATTTATTATTTTAAATTTTATAATAAAAACATTTTAAATTTACAACCAAAAGTATTTGCTCCATCACAAAGTGATTATAAAACATAATAATTAATAACTTAAATTTACAATTCTCTTAATTAAGTTTAAAAGAAAATAAAAGGAAATGATAGCGAACACTAAATGATAGTGAAAACTCTTTTTTCTTTTTATTGTATTTAGATGTTAACTCACGTTTCCGTCGACGTCAGCTGTCTCTATTTGATGGAGTATGATGTAATATACTCAATCAATTGCCTCATTGGTTAATGGGACGTGCACGCCTTTAGGACATAAGGGCACAGGTTCAAATACCGGATCAATCGTGTTTTTTTAGCTTTAAAACAACAACAAAAAAAGCTTTTTATAAACACTGTTAGGTAGGAACCAGATGCTATGTGGAAGACAAAGGAAAACTGAGAGTCAGATCCAGATTCTAGTGTCAATACACTCTGTTCCCATTAAGGCAATTCCGTTTTCCTTATTGTATGTGGAGTGGCGGAACTCCATGTGCTTTGCCTCGTTACTAGAGCAAACAAATGAAAGTATTAAATATTGCATTACCACAAATGGAAATCGAACCCACAACCGTCGTCCGTCCAACCCACGACTGGCCTTAAATGATGATATACATATAACAATTATAGGCCACTTGTGAAACAGAAATTCATTTCTCAATATGCGAAAATCTTATTTGCCATTCAAATAGAATACGTCGCTTTCAAATCGTAAACTTTTCTGAGTGTTGTATTTGCATACGCCCAGAGAAAAGCTGTTCTATGATGTATAGGTAATGTATATTTCACGCTTTATCCCGTAAAACACTTGGTTCCCTCTAGCAACCCTGCTAAGTTGGAAGGAATCAAGTGTTAAGATACTCCATTCCCCATTTTTCCTATTACATGTAAGTTTAAAATATAATATAAAAAATTAACTTATGTGAACAATTTATGATAAATTTAACTACAGAAATCTTAATAAATTAAGAAAATGGTTATTTTAAAACATAAAAATATCTGTTACCACCGTTAGGCCAGTCGTGGCTCAGGGGTACAAAGTGTAACTATAAATGCGACTGCGATAAACGTGACATTTCTTCTATTTCTTTTCATCCATTTCTTTCCTCGTCTGATGTCGAGCGTTGAGTTCCACCACTCAACACACAGTGCCTCCAGAATTCGGCGGAAAGTAGAGTACGGAGTATCTTGACACTAGGTGTGAAGCTGATATGATTTCATTTTTAGCTATTTAACCTAATACGAGACATTGCGTATTAATTGGCGGAACACAACCCCGCACTTTCCCTCTCCTTCTTTACTAGAATGAGAAGGAACCCCAAGAAGGTTTTGCATACAAAAACAATTTAAAAAATAAGAAAATGACACGTCACAAAAATATTACAAAGTTCAAACCAATAATCTCAATCAATCAAAACAAAGCGGCAAAATCTGTAGGGCTATATCATAAAATAGGTATGTCAAGTGAGAGTTGTACGTCGAGGCTAATAGAAATGAAATTCCAAATAACATGGTGAAGGCACGTGGAACGTGGACGTTCTAGGAATGTATTGAAAGCGAACTCCTCTTATTTTCGTACAATGTATATACATATTGAACAAATAACTGTTAATTGGATAGATTTGTATGGAATGTTACTATTTTACAAAAATGAATTTATAAAAAAAAATCACGCTCTATCCCGCTGTAATCACGCTGTATCCCGCACACTGCAGGGTAGGCAGAAGGCCCCTAGTGTTAAGACACTCCGTTCCCCACTTTCTGCCGAATTCTGGAGGCATTGCGTGTTGATTGGCAGAACTCAACGCCGTACTTGTTCTCGACACCAGAGCGAAGAAATGGAAATATAAATTTAAGTAAATATTTCATCTCCTCGAGTGGGGATCGAACCCACAACCAGTCGATTTACAGTCACACTTTATACCCCTGCGCCACAACTGGCCTCATAAATTAAACAAAATTTAAAGATTATTATTATTATTTATATTTAAAATTAAGTATTAGTGTCTAAATAGTTAATTAATAACGACACAACACCCAAGTTACACAATCAATCGACATCAAAACCACTAAAACTGATACAAAATAGATTTTTCCCGCCAAGCCATTCCACATTGTATATCCAACCATTTCTCGAAATTACAATGAATAGCAACCACACGTCGGCATAGTCCATTCTAATAATTTCACTAGAAACAAAATGGCCTCCTTTCCACCAGATTCAATTTTAAACTGTATAATTATTTGTATTACAATAAACAATGGCCTAATGTACTATACATTAAAATAATGTTGTATTATAAGTTTCACCATTTAAGTAAATTTTACAAAAGCGCGACGGGTCGTCGATGTAATTTAAAAGTTTTGTAATTGTGATAAATATGAGAAAGTTTGACGTTCGTACAAAAGGAAACAAAAAGTTTTTTTTTTAATATTCCAAAAAGTAAATTCCAATCAAAGCTTGTGGACTCCTTAATTGGGTATCATTAAACGAAAGATAGTATTTAACTGTAGTCGCCCTTGAACTTAGTTAGCATATTGTAAAAAAAAAAAAATCAGCTTCACGCTGTATCCCGCACACAGCAGGGTAGGCAGAGGGAACCTTGTGTTAAGACACTCTGTTCCCCACTTTCTGCCGAATTCTGGAGGCATTGCGTGTTGAGTGGCAGAACTCAACGCCGCGCTTAACCTCGACACCAGAGCGAAGAAATGGAAATATAAATTTAAGTAAATATTTCATCTCCTCGAGTGGGGATCGAACCCACAACCAGTCGGTTTTACAGTCACACCTCGTGCCGCTGCGCCACGACCGGCCTCATATTGCAGGCATATTTATTAAAGGATCAAATTAAATATATACTAAAAATAGTTTTATGTTCTGAGGCCAGTCGTGGCGCGGGGGCACAAAGTGTGACTGCAAACGCGGCTGTTTGTGGATTCGATTTCCACTTGAAGAAATGAAATTTTTAATATTCTCATTTCTTCTGTTGCCAGTTAAGTAACGCTAGGTTCCCTTTGCCTACCCTGCAAATATAATATTTGAACCCACAACTATCCCCTTCATTCATTCAGACATTACGAACAGTACAGCGCCACTTAATAACTTTTTTTTTTAAGAAAGTGCAAATAAAAATATCTTTTATTAATGATAGTGATTGCGGAGATAATTGGAACATCAAAATAAATATATACAACATTATCCTCACGAAACGTTCACATAAAATTGTAATCACTTATTTAAAAGATAATTCAAGAATGTCTTAATTATTAAAACTGCCGAGGCCGTCGTGGCGCAGGGGCAGAAAGGTGGGTGTGATGCGATTGTGAGTTCGATTCTCACTCGAGGGAATGGATTAATATTTATTAATATTTTCGTTTCTTTGCTGTGGCACTAAAGCAAAAAGCCCGGCGTTGAGTTCCGCCACTCAATACGCAGTGGGAACGAAGTTGGAAAGAAATGTCTTAGCACTAGGTTCCCTCTGCTTATTCTACTGTATGCGGGATACAGCGTGAAGCTGATTTAGGTAATTTTATTTTTATTTTTTTATTAAAATTGCCAATACAAGTTTTTCAAGAATAACACAAGACAAGACGGTAAACGGCTGCTAATAAATCGCTTAGCTGTTTTTACTCAGTTCTGTATAATTAAGATAAAATAACACTGTAATTGATTTATAACGAATAATATTTTAAATTGCACAAGATGAAAAAAATATTCTTAGATAAGATAAATATTTAATGGTAGAGTTTTAAAAAAAATACGGTATTACCATTTATTTGTGGAGAATTATATGGTATGACAAATAACGACGACATTTCTACACATACTCCTGAAAAATTGAGAATTTGACCTTAATCAGTTTGGCTTTTTATTATCTGTGCTAATATTGCTGTTGCTTATGTTGCTGCTGCTGTTCGAAATTGATAGTTTTAAATACAAGCACTGTAGCACAGTGTGTCGTCGCAAATGGGATGGTTTTGGATACGATTCCAACTGGGGGAACGAATTATTAAATATTTTCCTTTTATTTTATTAGTAAAAAGACTAAGATGCGCCATTGAGATCCGCCACTCGAAATAAAACATTACACAGAAGACAAATTATCCTATAATATACCCCAATAACCAATATTTCGGAGTAATGTAAAATATTAGCTTCAATTTATATCAATTTGTAACTTATATTTTATGATAAAACTGGATTATAATAATGTAAGTTTTTACAGGATCGACTAAACCACAAATAATTTTCCTTTGCCTGCCTGTGGGTTGTGGCTATCCTGGAAATTATTACAAAAAGTAAAACATAAAAAGTTAATGTATATTCTATTATTCTATTCTGTTATTTCTTTTTTTTTATAAGTAACAATTTCAAATTAATAAATCAGCTTCACGCCGTATCCCGCGCACAGTAGGATAGGCAGAGGGAAACTAGTGTTAAAACACTCCGTTATCCACTTTCCGCCGAAAAGCACACAATGCCTTTAGAATTTGGCAGAAAGTGGTAAGCGGCCTGTCTTAATACTAGGCTTTCCTACCTACACCGTTACGTGCGGGATACAGCGTGAAGCTGGAAAAAAAAGAAAAGATGTTTCCAAAATGCATAATAAAAGTCATGTTCAAATATCCAAAATGATAAAAGAATTTAAAAACCAAAGCCCTACTCTTTTTATATCAAACTTTTCTAAAAAAATATACTTTAGAAATGTGATAGTAGAACTGTTAAAATAAGTTGCCAATAGAAGTACCCAGTTTAAAGTTCCCTACAGAGTTATTGTTAGTACAGTTGGAAGGTATTCGTTTTTATTTAATGTTGAAATAACACTCGAAACGGGCATACAAACTATTTTAACCAGGTGCAAAAAGTGAAAATTTTAAGACCTATATTTTTTTGAGGCCAGTCGTGGCGCAGCGGCATGAAGTGTGACTGTAAAACCGACTGCTTGTGGGTTCGATCCCCACTCGAGGAGATGAAATATTCACTTAAATTTGTATTTCCATTTCTTCGCTCTGGTGTCGAGGTTAAGCGCGGCGTTGAGTTCTGCCACTGAACACGCAATGCCTCCAGATTTCGGCAGAAAGTGGGGAACGGAGTGTCTTAACACTAGGTTCCCTCTGCCTACCCTGCTGTGTGCGGGATACAGCGTGAAGCTGATTATATTTTTTCTATTGAACTAATTTTATTAACATGCTATAGGCACATGGTGGTATGTCTAATTAGTCATTCTTATTCAAATCAACTGGATTAATTACAAAAGGAATTAGTTTTCATTTTCTCTTTTCTTTTATGTACTTGCAAAAATAAATAACTTAAAAACTAAACAGAAACTAAATTATATTATTCTATAGTTTTTTTTTCATTTAAATAGCTTAATAGTAGAAAACGTAGCCAGTTTACAAAGAAATTCAATTTTCAGCCTTACCGTGTTACTAGATTTATTTAGAACGTCTTTAATGAAAGACGAAGAAATATACTTTTAAACTGAATTAGTACAGCAATTACTGATATCTTAGCTAAATCTCGTTTCTTAATGTAAGTAATTAGATCTAGTCGATGTATAATAAAGGAAAATAAAGCTGAGGCCAATCGTGGCGCAGCGGCACGAAGTGTGACTGTAAACTCGACTGGTTGTGGGTTCGATCCCCACTCGAGGAGATGAAATATTTACTTAAATTTATATTTCCATTTCTTCGCTCTGGTTTCGACGCTAAGCGCGGCGTTGAGTCCTGCTACTCAACACGCAATGCCTCCAGAATTCGGCAGAAAGTGGGGAATAGAGTGTCTTAACACTAGGTTCCCTCTGTCTACTCTGCTGTGTACGGGATACAGCGTGAAGCTGTTTTTTTTTAAGCTTAAAACATATACATATACATAAATCAACCAAAAAACGTGTGGCTACCACGCATTTAATAAAAAGCAACGTGATTAGCATTCCATACGTTGGAAGTGGTATGATGTATTGTTGTATTAAGCGAGTACTTTGTTCACATGTCAGTCTGTCCATCTAACATCGTTTGCTTGTTTATTTTATATTAAAAATTTAAAAAAAGACTACTAAAATAGTGGTATTTGAAGCTGTAGCACATTTTAGGCTATAGTTTAACTGAATTTTACATAGGAAATATGTAGACAGAACATATAAATAAGTGTAATCTTTTTTTTTAGAAAAAAGGAAGTAAATAGTGGAGAAATAAATACCATCTGATGATAAGGAGTTACCTTCTCTCATGGACATCTCTAAACACAAAACTGTCAATATACTGTCAATTGTCAATAACTGTCAATTTGTATAATAATTAATAATCTTTTTTATATTTACTTTATTATATATCTTGTAAAAACTCAAAGTACTCTCAAATTAACAATTTTCTGTTTCAATTTTTCAGAATATCACACAATACTTATTAAGAAAACGTTTAAAATTTTAACATAGCGGGATTTGAACCCGCACTCTTTGGAAACCGTCCAAGCTCAGCCATAAGTTTTAGTTGTTTCCGCGCTTAGTTGTTCAGAGCGTTTGGACGGTTTCTAAAGAAGCGCGGATTCAAATCCCGTTACGTTAAATTTTTTCTACATTTTCTTAATAAATATTTTTCTTTCCTAAGTGTGGAATAACACTTTAAAGACGTAGAAAAAATCACATAATATTTTTTATATTCGAAGCCACTTCTGTTAGAATATTAATCTATTAAAAGACACCTAGCGCCAGCGCTGATGGATATCTAATCATTGACGAGTTATTAGACAGGGCACAGATTAACCACTAGCTAGAGAATTTAAATTAGAAAAGATAAAACAACTATTGTTTATATTTATAACTTTTCATTTACATATTTATGTAAATTGTAATGAATACCGTAATAATAACGTATAATATAATTATTATTTTAACTTTAACATGGAACAATTTCATAAGAAAAAAAAGGAGAAGTAAAAGAAATAATATTATATAGATAGTAGAAAATATGTGATAAAAGATAATTTACGTTTTAAGATTCCACTAAACGATAAACTCTATAATAACATCATAATTATTTCTTGTACTTCAATATAAATTTAATTGTCTATGATTAGAATCATATCATGTTTCCGTTTTAATTGCCAATACAGTCCATACATAACTTGGCTCCTCCACACCGATATTATTCTAGTACATGTGAGTACAAATATACATGATTTTACATTTCAATCAGCAATATACATGAAATGGCATACGGTCGTAGTAGTAACGACACGCCTCCTAAGCCTCTCGTTGGTATTACTCTATACACGTATAAATAGCGCGGTCAGCGACCGGCCTCTGGTCGACCTTCACTTGCGCCCGTGACCAGGGTTGCCTCGTTTTTTTAATACTAATAATTTAATTAGAAATTTAAAAATAAAAAATAAATATATTGTTTCATCCTTAGTGCAACACCTTTAAAATGTGAGAATGGAGACTGGTATGTAACACTACTCTCCGCCTATGCTGCAAAAAGAAAAGATCCAGAAGATTATTTTTCTTTTCAGTTTCAAGCTTGATCCAGTATAAACGGAGCAGTACGCAGAGAAAACTTAGTGACGAGACACTCCATTCACCGCTTTCCACCGAAATCCGTAAGTTTTGTTACACGTTGAGTGACACAACTCAACGTCATCAGCCATATATTAAGTTTGTTGAAGTATCTATAAATTTTATTTGTCTTTACGTACTTGCAGTTTAGTTAAAGGTTCCATTGAAATCCACCATAAAAAAAATAATCATTTCTTTTATAAGTTTATTAATATTATTATAATAGTAATTAAAAATAAAAAAGTCTTAAGTCTAATAAATAAAATACATCGATATATGAAATGATATATTTTTTTTATAAAATATTGACATTTCTCAAGTTCTACTTTAGAGAAAGTGCCGCGTTGGGTTCCGCGCTTCCTTATTTCTATTTAACACGCAACCCGTATATATTGGCGGTAAATTAAAAAGATACACAGATAGACAGAGTGATATAATAAAAAAAATACCTACAATACCTGAAAAAAACCTGAACAACCAGTTAAGCAGTATAAGATTTTTTTTAAAAAAGCGTTGAATTTCTTAGTTCAAACACAGTTCTTACAACGACAGTAGTTTTTATAATAATCACTAAGGCGTGCGAAGCTATAATCGGTACAATTTAATATTTTTACTTACTTACTGCTTATTTAGACTGATTGCTTATACGCCTAAGTATTCTGTAGTTAGTTGACGTTTCTTTTTTTTTTTGTATAATAAACGGTCTGTCACATAAGTATATTTTTTTTATTGAACTAGAAATATACAATTACGAAGAGAAGCTATATGCTTCCCAAGCATTTTTTTTATTTTAATATTTTTTTTATATAAATAGAGTAATAATCCAATTTTGTTAAATAATTACTATGTTATAAATTAATAACTACTTCGTTGTCTTAAAATTTTTATTTGTTTCCTACATTTTTTAAACATCTGATTATAAATTTGGCAATAATTTTATTCTATTCTGTCAATTTTGACTAAAAAAAAAACTAATAAACATAATATGTATAATAAACATAATTTTTTTTTCCATTATCCATAATAAAGTTAATATTATAGTTGCGGCGTTGAGTTCTGCCACTCAACACGCAATACCTCCAGAATTCGGCAGAAAGTGGGGAACGGCGTGTCTTAACAGTAGGTTCCCTCTGCCTACCATGCTGCGTGCGGGATACAGCGTGAAGCTGATTTGATTATAGTATATTGCTTAATACAGTGTTGTGAGCAATTGTTGAGCAATCAAAAAAAATCAAAAAGGCAGACACATGTCATGTCGATTATATTTTTATTATGTAACAGAGTTGATTAATTTTGATGGTATCTTCTTTTTGGTAAATGAACTTCTTTAATATCGTAATCGAATAATTAATATCGATTTTATCGATAAAATCGATTTTTATGAATGATTGAGTCTGACACGAGGCAAGAATTTGTTATTTTTTGGACAATATAATGTATCAACAGATACAGAGATTTTAATAAAAAAAATCGGTCAAGTGCTAGTCAGACTCGCCCACTTACTAACATTTTTACTTTACGAATTATGTTCCGTATTTGTATTTTATGTTCTTACTTTGTGCCAAATTCATAGCTGTAGGTCCAAGGGAAATACCTACCCTATATATAGGTTTTGATTACGCAACGAATTTCATTAAAAAAAGCAGCAAACAACATACATAAATCGAATATTTTGATTACGTTGTGATCCTATAAGGGTCTAGATTTCGTTTTTGAGGTATGGAACCCTAAAAATAAAACAAATAATTTAATTCAATAATATAATAATATATCCACCAACTTATTATGTATTACATATTAATCTAATGCAATCTTATTATCATAAATCAATCAACGCTGTCATAGCGATAAAGCAATGGTCACTCAATTATTTTTTGCCTTCATTTGACTAATGTTAACAGTTTTAAAGGTGATTCAGTTCGTTTATTATTATATTTAGGTTAAATCTGGATGAAGCTTAGGAATAATCATCATCATACTAATATTATAAATGTGAATGTAGGTTTGTCTGTTACGCTTTCACGCCAAAACTACTCAACCGATTATGATGAAACTTAGTACAAATATTCTTAGAGGTATAACAAAGGCCATAGAATATATTTTGCTATCAAAAAAATAAAACGTTATGTTTGACTACAACATAAAAAAAATGTTTAAGCGAGCGAAGCCTTGCATTTGAGTTTCTAGTTGATATTTAGATATTACTTTATTACACTATATTTGTATTAATAAAATATAAATTACATTTACAAATTCCACAAATCTCTGTATATTTATGCTGATTGCCTTTAAATGTTGACACATTTAAAATCAATATATTTCTATAAGTTCCTGCATTTTCCCATTTAGTTGGCGTTGCAGCAAATCAACTTCCACATCGATTCAACGATCGCGTAGAAAATGTATTGACCTGTCAGTAGCTATTAAATTTGCATAAGCATAAAGGTTTTGAGGTTACAGTTTTAGTTTTAGTTTCATGCTGTATCCCGCACGTAATAGGGTAGGTAGAAGGAACCCGAGAGGCTAGTGTTAAGACACTCTGTTCCCATTAAGCCACTGTCATTCCCGTTTCATCCCATTGGGTATTGAGTGGCGGAACTCAACGCTGCGCTTTTCTTCGCTATCGGAGCGAGCAAAATATTAAAAATAATCATTTCCTTAAATGAAAATAGAACCGACAACCTGACGCGTTTACAGCAACACGCTTAAGCCTACATCACGACTGGCCTCTAAGTTATAATAGTGAGAAATAAATAGATTGATATAGAGGATCTATCCTACAACCTACTACCTCATCCATACACACCACACCACAATACACTATTATTCAATTAAAACAAATTAAACATTTTCAACGTCACTTTCGTCAATTACCCTTCAAATAGACAGTACACACGGTGAAAGCAAAATTGGTTGCAACGAAAAAAAAAATAGTGAAACGACAAAAAAGGAAAAAAACATAGTGCCGACTGGGCGGTCCGACCGCACCTGACGACAACCGAACCGTAAAAATTGAGTTAGCTTTTTTAACTGGCAACCAATATATGTTTTTTATTAATGAAGAAAGTCACTATTATATTTGAAACTTTTTCACAGCTTTATTGCACGGCGAAATTAAAAATCAATAGTTTATTCTATTACAGTCTATTTTTTGTATCCATTATTGAGAATTACTTTCGATTCTTTATCTATTATTTTATAATGTGAGCTTGTATAATACAAGCGTCTGCAGCTCTGCGGCGCCTTTGTGTGGTTATTATAGCAAAAACTGTAATAGATTTTTGCAGCGCAAAATAAAAATGAAATTGAAAATGAAATTTGTCATTGAATACAAGTGCAGTGAGGCCAGTCGTGGCGCACGGGTACAAACGTGTGACTGTAAACGCGACGGGTTGTAGGTTCGATTCCTACTCGAAGAAATTAAATATTTATAGTTTTCATTTCTCACTCTGGTGTCGAAGAATAGGACCAGAATTTGACAGAATGTAAGGATCGGGGAGCTTTAACACTAGGCTCCTAAACTGCCTATCCCGCTACATGCGGGATACAGCGTGAAACTGACAAAAACAAACAAATAAAAAAGTGCAATTCTGAATTGATTTCCTAGTGCATTCCGATGGACGTGGAATACCTGTTTCATAGTTGTAAAATTGTTAACGCAGTCAAGCGCGTCATAGCTGGAGAAGGTTCCCTACAGGCTATAAACGTCAATGGACATTTAATATAAAGCCTTTGTAGGATTGTCCTCTTGATTTATACTGACCCGCCCTTCATCCAAAGTACTTCCCAGTTCACACCGGGCTGTTAAACTTAGGTACTAGTGATATAACTTACAGATGGAGCTGTAATTTAATGTGATATTTCAATAACGGCAGAAGGTAATTTAAAGGTTTGATGGTTTAAAGGTTAAATTACCTAAAGACGTTTGTATATTTTATTAAATATGTTATTAGAAGTAATTTCGCTTATCTGAAGATTTTGTTTTTAGCTTATTACGGCAATTTATTACAATATATTTCTCGTATAAAGATGTCTGTTCTAATGTCTTTATAAAAAAAAAACTAAATATAAGTTTTTCCTAATTTTCAAGACATTGCATGCTGAGTGGCGGGACTTCAAGTTCCACATCAAGTTTTCACATTATAATTATTTAAATTTATATTCCCAAATTCCCAATTGAACCCACAACTACCGTATTACAGTCAGACGCTGTTCATGTAGATATTCATTTAAACGAAATATCCATTACTATTCACCATCCATCCACGTCACATTATCACATCATTTAAATACACAAACTTAGGAAAAACTACCCTATAAAAAGATCTAGAGACTTCCTAGAAAACTTTAACGCAATAAATAAACTCTAACTCAACTCTAAACAGTTAGCCATATTTAAGTCGGTGCAATAAATTAAAACTGCACTAGTTCCATATCTCAATAGTAGCATCTCAGTGTTAGCGGAATCTCAACGTCAACTTTCTACGTACAGCCTTTGAAATATGCCGCAGTGATTTGTAACGATTTTGTATGTGCTTTTATAGTTTATTTTCTCTTTGACTTTTTTTTAGGTGTCGGTACTTATTTATTTAATATAATATTGGATTTAAATTAGTTTGTTATTGTGCAACTTTGGCTACGGTTGGATTGTATTCACGAATTGGCGCGGGTTCGATTTTTTTATTCATTTAATATTACAATTAATTTAGTGTTACAATTTATTAAAAACTGTTCTTGTGGCGTATGGGCACTATTTGGTCGAGAATCGAGAAGAGAGCTTATGTGTTTTATTACAATAATGAAGATATATATAAAGCCAGTCGTGGCGCAGAATCATAAGCGAAAGATGGTCAGTTCGATTCCTATTCGAGAAATATTTAATATTTTCAATTCGGCGGAAAGAAGAGAACGGAAGTCTTAAAGGGAACCGTGTATTTTAACATTAGATTCACAGATTCTCTCTGCCTACACTACCACGTGCAGAATAGCGTGAAGCTTAAAATATAAAAAAAAAAATATTATGACTTTTACTACTCTTTTACGAAGTAAAATTGGTGATTCTAAGATCATATACGTATATATAATAAAACATTTTCTCTATAGAAAGCTGTGTTCAAGCAATATTATAAGCATCATAAATTATTTAAGTCTGTTGTTATTTAAGTAATGCACAGCGTCGATACTAAGATTTTACGGTTCTAACTATAGTTGAAATGGGAATAGGTAAAAACATTTAAAGTTTTCACTTTACGTTTTCTCATTTCCGCCTTTTTATTAAGACTGGCTTCTTTAACGTAACGAGACCTGGGAGAAAAATTGTCTTAAAAAATTATAATATCTATGTTAAATTAATAAAATATGCATTAAAAATATTATAAGAAAAATTTGGTTGGAAAATTTAGGTTTTAATTAATCAACTTCACGCTGTATCCCGCACTCAGTAGAGGGAACCTAGTGTTAAGGCACTCCATTCTCCATTTTCTGCCAAATTCTAGAGGCATTGCGTGATGAGTGGCGGAACTCAACGCCGCACTTTTACCTCGATATCAGAGCGAAGAAATGAAAATATAAATGTAAATAAATATTTTAGTTTCTCGAGTGGGGATCGAACCCACAACCAGTCACGTTGCAGCCGCACTTTGTACCCCTGCGCCACGAATGGCCCCAGAAGTGCATTTTAACGAATATTAATAAGTCAGAGAGTCAGATAATATTTATTCACAATAAACAAATCATATGTAAATTCCATTAGGGAATATATTGTACATAATTCTAATAAAACGATAAAATTACTAAACACGTGTTACGGACCGTGGCGCCGACACCTATTTGTAGTAAGAAATAAAGCAAAACCGGTCAAGCGTGAGTCAGACCCGCCCACCGAGGGTTCCGTACAAAAATTAGAGGTCTCAAGCTTTTTCTCTATTGTCATCTAATTTACATATAATTGCCATGTATCACGATGATACAACAATTAGAAGTGCATGTAATTCATATACAGCAATTAGTTATTAAGCCACAAAAAATATAATAAATATATTTTATATCTTTTTTAGCTTCACGCTGTATCCCAAACATGGAGAGTATACTGAGGGTACCTAGTACCTTTATTTGGGAACCTAGTATTAAGATACTTCATTCTCACTTTCCGCCGAATTCTGGAGGCATATCATGCTAAGTGGCGGAACTCAACGCGGCGTTTTACTTCATTACCAAAGCAAGAAAATGAAAATATTAAATATTTCATTTACTCAAGTGGGAATTGAACCCTCAACCTGTAGCTATTAAAGCGCACGCTTAAGCCACTGCGCCACGACTAGCTTATCTTCTGACTATTATGGGTTTAATATAAATATCAGTTTAAATAAGATTAGACTTAAGTATTCTGTCGATACATTTGCCACGTTCAATGTGTTGATAGATTTAGTCCCGGTTATATCTTATTCGACCTCTTTATATCACTATTTTGTCGTCTTAAGATATTGTATACTGTTTTACATTTAAAATTTACTTCGTTATTTACTATAGTAGTAGTATAACAGTAATATTACAAAAGAACTTTCCGCTTTAAGAATACTTCTCAACAACAAAGGAATACTCTCTACATTTATGTAACAATTAACATCATAGGGCCGTACATGTAGCTATATGGTTTGAATTTCAACTCGATATCTCCAAGCGTTCCTGAGATTAAGGCTCTTGACAGACAGACAGACATATAGGCATACAGACAGACCGACGGAGAACCAAGTGATCTTATAAAGGTTCCTTTTTTCTTATTCTAAGAAATCAGCTTTACGCTCTATCCCGCACACAGCAGAGTACGAGGGAACCTAATGTCAGCCAACATTATATATAATAGTTTGATTATGGTTATTAGAAAGTAATTGCATACGTACAAATATTGAATTAGTACTCACTTAAAATAATAAAAGCCTTTCTAAGGTATTCTATACAATTTTAGCAGAGTAGGCAGATAGAACTTAGTATAGAGAGCAACGGAATTCAACACCGCACTTTCCCCTGGTACTAGAGCGAGGAAAGGAACATTATTCGTTGCCTCGAATGGGAATCGAATCAGAACCGGTGTCTTTACAGTCAGAGTCATTAACGCCGCTGAGCTACGACGAATTTACTTTATATGGAAACACACAAACTATAGCGACATGAGCACACTCGGTGGTAGTGGGTTCAAATATTGAAAAGTCATAATTACTAATTGGTTTAGAAAATTTACGTTTACTTTCATCTCCCTCGTTTCCTCGTCCTTGTAGATAGAGCGCGGTGCTGAGTTCCGCCAATCAACAATTAAATGTATTGAAAATTGGCTGGGAAGTAGGGATTGGAGTGGTTAATACTAGGTTCCCTCTGGTTACTAAGGAATAATGTAAAGCTAATTGATCTCCTTAACGTAATATAAAATATGATATTTTTAATAGACCTTTTTCATTCAAATGTACTCAAGCCCATCATGTAAATCTATGTCCCGGTTAGGAAATGAACCCACGACCTTTAACTCAGGAGTCAGAGATGCTAATCAGTGGATCAACGAGCTAGCTAATGATAATTAGCTGTGAGTCCGCTATAACTAATTTAACATCACAACTTCATAGGCACGACGACATCTGTTACAGACGAACCAAGCATTTATCATTACACGAACTTCCTTCTTGTCTTAATAACGTAAAAAAAAAAACAGCTTCACGCTGTATCCCGCACACAGCAGGGCAGGCAGAGGGAACCTAGTGTTAAGACACTCCGTTCCCGAATTCTGGAGGCATTGCGTGTTGAGTGGCAGAACTCAACGCCGCGCTTAACCTCGAGACCAGAGCGAAGAAATGGAAATATAAATTTAAGTAAATATTTCATCTCCTCGAGTGGGGATCGAACCTACAACCAGTCGGTTTTACAGTCACACCTCGTGCCGCTGCGCCACGACTGGCGAATACCGTTATCTCTTATTATTAAAAAAAAACATATCTTTAACTGTAAATTCATACAAAAAAAGGTAAACATTTAAAAAAATAAATATAAATAACTGTTTTGGCGTACACAAATCGTGCTACTTTCGTTAATTTAATGATTTAATTAAAATGTGGATTTAATGCGCTTTATAAGACGAAAAGATGTAATTAAATTTATTATAGTGCTTTTTGCATTGTTATCTTGACATCCATAATTATGGGAAGATCTGATATTTAAACCGTTTACGCGGTTGCAACAGTTAGAAGAATTCCACTTGATTACCATACATACTCCCTTAGAAATGTGTGTTTCCTCGTACTTGTTAAAGACAATGAGAGAAAAAGATAACATTTTATTATAGCTTCACACTGTATCCCGTACATACCAGGGTAGATAGAGGGAACGTGGGAACCTAATGTTAAGATACTCCATTTGGCATAAAGACATTTTCCGCCGGATTCTGGAGGAATTGCGTGTTTGGAAATTGAACCCACAACCTGTCGCGCTTCAAGTCGCACACTTGTGCCCCTGAACCAGGACTGGTCTAACATTTTAGTTTCTGTATTTTAAAAGGACATATACAGTTAGTTAAAACTGTATGCACTTGGAGATTGTATAGCAATTTGGGTATCACCACTTTTCTTAGAAGGTAAATATATTGAAGAATTTAATATTTTACGGTACCGATTTCTATCTTTTTTTAGATATTACGCAGAAATTTATATAAAGGATACAGAAGTCAAGGGAAAATGATAATAACATTTTTTTACTAATTTCAGGCAAAGGGGCCATTCAAGTATTACGTAAGCAGTTTTTTTGCAATTATTGACCCCCTCCTCCCCTATGTCATCAAAAATAAGCAATCCTCTTACCCCCTCCCCCAATGCTTACGTAAACATTAGCATATAATTTTTTTTAGGATATTTTCTATTGATATTTTATTTGTATCTACATATATAAAATGACATGTTCCCACTGACTGAGGTAAAACACAACCGTAACCGCTGATAGTAGAAACGTGAAATTTGGACAGATTTATATTTTCGAATTCTGGAAATCCGAAAGGGATGAAATAGGGATTGAAAATTTATATGGAAAAAAAAATAGCACCGACTTTTATAAAATTTTAAATTCAGTCTTAAAAATATTTCATTGAACACGTCTTTCGTGGTTTATTTTAATTCACCCCCTAAATATGCAAATAAGGTATTGAAAGATTGTATAGGAAAATCCTTAAATCGCCACAGATTTTTATAAAAAATAGAAATTCAGACTCTTGACAATGTGGCATTCCTGCTAAATAAATACAATAAACTTATATATTATATTATAAAACTAATAGTTATATCGTCTACCATTCATACGTCCACCAATTATAGCCATAATATATATGAAAAAATAAATAACTTCTGCTTACGTAATTACTAGCTAGACCCCCTACCCCCATGTCATCAAAAATAAGCAAACCCAAGACCCCCCCGCCCCCCTACAGTGCTTACGTAATACTTGAATGGCCCCAAAATATACCCATGATGTTACGCTAAGAGACTTTCATATAAAGCCATTATATTAAGGCTATTATTTTTCTGTTATTTCTAACGTCCAAACAATATACAATCAGCGAGCATTTTTTTAGCATTCTATAGCTATTATATAAAGAAGCAATTAATAAACTAAAAATAACATTATTAATATACTAAAAATAGTATAAAATTAAAATAAAACAGTTTCACGCTGTATCCCGCACACGGCAGGGTATGCAGAGGGAACCTAATGTTAGAACATTCCTTTCCCAACTTTCCGCCGAATTCTAAAGGCATTACGTGTTGAGTGGCGGAACTTAACGCCGCGCTTTGCTACGACACCAAAGCCAAAAAATAAAAATATAATTTTAAAAAATATATATATTTCCTCGAGTAGGAATCAAATTCACAACCAGTCGCGTTTACAGTCACACTTTGTGCCCCTGCGCCACGACTGGCCTCAAACACGCATTAACACGGTAAATGATGTCCGACATACTGTAACCAACTTAAACATATTACACTAAGCTATTATTGATTACTAGTGTACGAATTAGTAATTTAAAAGTCAAACGCAAACGGAATGTTGATTGTTTTATAAAACTAGGTTCCCTTCCTATCATTTATCACCATTTTGGCGCCTCTGGGGCGTCAGTGGATGTTTAACTAATTTAGTTTTGTTTTCTTCTCTTTATTATAACAGTTAAATCATTAAAATCATTTTAAGCATTATTAGTTAAGTGCTATGACTAATAGCATGCAATATTTTACATACTAAGCGGTAAAAAATAACTTATTGTATTTTCTTATGACATTATGAGGCTAGTCATGGAGCAGCGGCACGAGGTCTGACTGTAAAACCGACTGGTTGTGGGTTCGATCCCCACTCGAGGAGATGAAATATTTACTTAAATTTATGTTTCCATTTCTTCGCTCTGGTGTCGAGGCGAAGCGCGGCGTTGAGTTCTGCCACTCAACACACAATGCCTCTAGAATTCGTCAGAAAGTGGGGAACACTAGGTTCCCTCTGCCTACCCTGCTGTGTGCGGGATACAGCGTGAAGCGTATGACATATTTTTTTTTATTTTACAAACCAGACCTAAACTTCTAAGACAGTTTTTAAAAGTTATTACGGAAATTCCATCAACAATTTAGCCGTTGTGGACAATACACGTGATTTCCGGTAATAATAATAATAAAACAATAATAACTACTACATTGTTATATTAATTAATAATAAGGCCAATTAATTATATAAATTTATTCAGCCATTTTCGCGTGACAAACGAATGTTAAAAACTTAAAAAGAAATAAATTATAGCTCATATGTCAAACTGATCATAATTTGTGGCAAATTGATTAAATAGCGATATTACTTCACACGTCTAATTCATAGATTTTTTTTTTATTATTGTAATTTTTTTTCTCTTAGTTAAAACTTAAGTTTAGTTTAAGAGGCTTCAATTAGGATTTAACAAGGTAGCCAGAGAAAAAGTAGTGTAAAGACACCTCATTCTTTTCTCCGTCCAAATTGCTGACATATTGAGTGGTTGAACTCTTTGTTTTGCCAGAGTAAGGAAATATAGTTAAATCGTTCTAGTAAAGGCATATTATATTTTTATTTATTTTTAATAAAATAAATCAGCTTCACGCTCTATCAGCAGGGTAGGCAGAGAGAACATAGTGTTAAGATACTCCTTTACTTTCCCCACTTTCTGTCGAATTCTGGAAGCATTGCTTGTTGAGTGGCAGAACTAAACGCCGCGCTTTGTCTCGACACCAGAGCTAAGAAATGGAGCACACAGCAGGGTAGGTTAAAACACTCCGTCCCCCATTTCCCACCGAATTCTGGAGGTAATGCATCTCGAATGGCGGAACTCAACACCGCTCTTTGCCTCGACACCTGAAATGCCTCGAAATGAAAATATAAATTTATTATATTTCATTTTCTCTACGTATTTCTAAATATCTTAAAAACATAAACGAAATAAATTATGCTAACAAAATAACCATAATTTCTAACAAATTGGTTTATAGCGACTATTTCACACTTCCACATCACACTTCAAGTGATTGATGTACGAATCACTTATAAAACTGTTATTATTATATATATATAAATTGGATGCAACATTTACTTTCTATTTTGTTTTTCCTGTTTCATCTCTGTGAATGATTTGACACGCAATGAGTCAAATTAAGGCAATTACGGAGTTTCGTAACAATTTAATAGATTAGTATAGAAGTGGCATGAAAACTTGTGATATTATTATGTGAGTAGGGGATGCAGGTTCGATTTCTGTAGCAAGCTCCCATAGTAAAATAATAGTAACATATTTTTTTTTGTTTGTTAAACTACTTACTTTGTTTGTTTAAACTATTCAACCTATTAACATAAAACTTTGTATATTCTTAGACGTAGAGAGATATTGGAGGCAAAGCGCGGCTTTGAGTTTGGCGCAAAGTGGTGAACGGAGTGTCTGAACACTAGGTTACCTGTGCCTACTCTGCTGTGTGCGGGATACAACGCGAAGCTGATATTTTTTTATTTAATTAAAATATATATAGGACACTTTAAAAAAAAATATACAAAATAAAAAAATCTTAAGCGGGCGAAGCCGCGTTTGAGTGCCTAGCATGCAAATATAAAAACAATGCCTTTGTGATTTCTCGGGCGAAGCCGCGAGCGAATCACTAGTACTTACATGAATATTGGAAGAACTTAAAATTGTGTCTGATAAGTATTTAAGTCGACAACTTGAATAAAGTGAAACAGTTATATTTCACTTCACACAAGACGAGATTGTGGGCGTTTGTCAATTACCATTATTTATGGTGAATTTTAGCGATCGATTTAAATTGTATAAATTATTTTAAACTTTGTTGTTTATTGCTTTATTTATATATATTTTTTATTATTATTATTATCCTTTTTTTTATAGATTCATACTTTTTTTTACTTTACATTAAGCTCAGGCTACCTCTGCAGATAAAAAGTAGGGTAAAAATATTTCATTTTTCGATTTCCGCCCAAATTCGAGAGATACGCAGTGGCGGAACTCAACGCCACGCTTTTTTTGCCACAATAAGAAAATAGACAAAATTCGTCCAAATAAAGCAATATTATATGTTTTGATTTTTTATTAGATAAAAATTTCAACTCTCTCGAATTTAAATATATAAGATGACATTTCTATTTATTTCTATATATCTTTACACAATGCTTTGCCTTCATTCTAAAGGTATTATAAATATAACTCCAGGCACATTTTCATTGTAATTCAATGATTATAGCTTACCTACTAAATAAATATTGCGTGATCTTATAAGAAGACATTATAAGGTGTAAATATATAGCTTAATAAGATTTCAAAAATAAATTTTAATAAGGAAAAACCTGCGTTACATTTCCTACTAAAATATTTTAAATATTTTTATGGTTTATTTTAAAGGAAAAACGGGAAATTTTATCATCAGCTTCACGCTGTATCCCGCACACTGCAGGGTAGGCAGAGGGAACCTAGTGTGTTAAGACACTCCATTCCCCACTTTCTGCCGAATTCTGGAGGCATTGCGTGTTGAGTGGCAGAACTCAACGCCGCGCTTGTCCTCGACACCAGAGGGAACAAATGGAAATATAAATTTAAGTAAATATTTTATCTCCTCGAGTGGGGATCGTACCCACAACCAATCGGTTTTACAGTCACACCTTGTGCCCCTGCGCCACGACTGGCCTCATTTGGAAATTTAATTATTGACATATTTACTGATACAATTTAAACGTTCAAACTGATCAGTCGCTCCACTTTATTTATTATCTCCTCGAAGGTATCAGTTTAAAAATCTGTAATTTTTCTGATTTCAATACTAAATCTCCATACACTACCCTAAGATAGGTTTGTGGGAAGATCCATTTCCATTATATCTCGTTATCTTAAGTTTATGTGAAAATAAAGCCGTTTATAGTTCACATTCAATAAATCACCGTACACTTTTCGCCATTCCACTGCAAGACCGCCTGTAATCTCTATCGTTTCTGTATGTGGGTAAAGTGCATCACGGAATATGGGAAAGGAGCCCTGGGCGCTAACAGTGCTTATTTGTGGTCTAGGCTAAGGCTAGACTAAGGTAAATTTTAGAAAATTTGTGACTAAATCAGTCGTGTAAAAGCATGTCAGTTCGGTTTTTTTATTATAAAAATTGTCTTAACTTTTTTTTTTAAATTGTCTGTCTATAATTTTTTTTTGTCCGTCGAATAGTATATATAAAGCTAGAGATAAATTCTATTTCTATTTTAATGATGCATATGTGAACTACCAGTGGAAGAAAAACTATCTATATAGTATTATTGTGTTATGTAATCTATAAAATTATGGTATAATTTTTTTTTCGTATTTTTCTAAATATTTTTTTGAAATTGTAATTTATAAAGAAATTATACTGTGCTACAAATAAATATTTTTATAAAACGTTAACCAAATGTTCTTTAAACAATTTACTTCAAAGTTCCACTAAAGTGACAAGTTTGAGTAACGAAAAACGAATAACCTTATTTAGAAAACGTATAATAATTTGAATGTAGCGGGACTCAAACCCGCCTCCTGGACCGACCAGACCAGACCAGACCAGACCTGGTCGGTCCAAAAGGCGAGGGTTCGAGAAGTGAATTTTAGATTATATTAACTACAAACTCTTTTCTTAAGTCTACGCTGCCTCTTAAATCGATATGAGCATAGTACTTACACTTTTCCTCGGCCAACTTGTTTATCGCCTTATCTGGAAACAGAAAAACACAACTATTAAAGCTATACCTTAATACCGCTAACCTGTTCTTTTTTAAATGTAAATAATTAATTAGTAATTAATTCCCGCGGCAAAAAATCACAAGAGAAGACCTTGGTTTTTTCTTTTTATTTTTTTATAATAATGTATTTTAGAAGTTTTTTATACTGTATACTTAATGATTTATATTATTCAGCTTCAGATTCACGCTGTACCCAGCACACAGCGGAGTAGGCAGAGGGAACCTAGTGTTAAGACTCCCCGTTCCCCACTTTCCACCTAGTTCTGGAGACCGCGCTTTAAAACAATTGCGAAGTGGAAAAACTTTCTATTTAAATAAATAAATAAATCTACATCTCGAGGCCAGTCGTGGCGCAGGAGCACAGTGTGACTGTAAAATCGACTGGTTATGGGTTCGATCCCTACTCGAGGAAGTGAAATATTTATTTTCATTTCTTCACTCTGGTGTCGAGGAAAAGTGGCGTTGAGATCCGCCACTCAACACGCAATGCCTCCAGAACACTGCGGAAAGTGGAGAACCGGTGTGTCTTAACACTAGTTTCCCTCTGCCTACCTTGCTGTGTGCGGGATACAGCGTGAAGCTGATTTACTTTAACTTTCTATTTATCCCTCGCTTTATTTCATTTGCTTAACTTGCTTTTCTTGTCGGTAATAATATAATTAATCGAATTACATCGATTTCACGGCTTGTGATCATTTTAAAGTTTACTTTTTTCTATAATTTTCTCCGATAAAATACAGATTCAAGATCTAGAAAGCCTCGGTCGAAAGTTAATTATATAAAAAAGTCCTAATGTCGAATTGGACCACACCGCAATTACTAGAACCACTTGATGCGTATCCGATACTACTGGTTTGTATTAAAATAAGCTGGAATGTTTTAAATTTATAAAAGAATGCTGGCTGTGCTTAAGTAAATTTTCTAGTATTTATTGTCAACACGTTAAAATAAGAAGATGGAAATTTGATAATAATAAAATAATCAAAATAAGCAAGTTTTATCTTTATTAAATTTTAAATCTTTATAGGATGTTGATTTGTGCTTTTATTACTGAAAGATTAGACTCCTTCTAGAATTTTTTTAAATTTTTTTATCAGCTTCACGCTGTATCGCGCACACAGCAGCAGCGGAACTCAACGCCGCCCTTTCCCCTCGACACCAGAGCGAAGAAATGAAAATATAAATGTAAATAAATATTTCATCTCCTCGAGTGGGGATCGAACCTACAGCCAGTCGATTTACAGTCATACTTTGTGCCCCTGCGTCACGACTGGCTTCATTCACTCCTTCTGGTATTGCTCCTAATAATTAGCCCACAACACTACTACTACTACTACTAATAAAACGATCTCAATAAAGAAATAATTCCACGCCCCAAAATATATTTACATTAAAAAGACTAAATTCATAAAAGAACCAGAACACCTAATAAATTTTAAAAAGCATGTTCCTAATAATCCCTTCACATCTTCTAAATTAAAGGGCACCGTCGTAACGCATTTGCAAAAGTTACCGCCGGTTACCTTTGATCATGTGGACGTTACTAGTCTACTAAAAGATATTGTTAAAATGAAGTCTGACATTGCACAGTTTAAGGAGTGTTATGCATCAAGTGAAGAAATTAAATTATTAAAATTGGAAATTGATAAAATAAAAAATACATCAATTGCGAATAATCAAACTATGACTGTAAAACATGCATCGCCCAAAATTTGCTCGCAGCCGCCTAAAAATTATATCCCTGAGGGTATATCTTGTGCAAGCGAATCAAAATCTACCCCCGCAGTCGAAGCTCAGAGCAACGGTCATAGGCCGTTACCTATGAGTCATCAGCCTAACGAGTTGAAAGCGACCGGACACACGGCACTCGCGGCTAACCATAATACAATAGCCGATATCGTTCGTTCTGGCAAGTGGAAGGAATATGATACCAGCGACGAATGGAAATTAGTTCAAAAAAAGAAGCTACGGAATCGATTTATCGGGAAAACCGGGAAAGCTAAGACGGAATTAAATGAAAAATTTAAAGCGGCTGAGATTAATGTACCAATTTATATTTACAACGTCTCAAAGGAGGTGGCAGTGTGTCACGTTAAAGAATACATTGAAAAGAAATCCAACGTTTGCGTCACTGTAGAAAAAATTAATATGAGAATGCAAAAAGATTATGATTCCTACAAAATATTTGTACCTAAACACAAGCTTGACATGTTTATGAATGACGACTTTTGGCCAAATGGAGTATCTTATCGACATTTCGTCAACTTCGTGCCTAAAAAACGTGTAATAAATAAAATACATAATGATGAGTTGCAAAGCTAATAAATTACAAAGCAATTTCGAGCATAAATTAATTAGTTTTAATTGTAAAAGTTTTAAGAGGTCTATTGAAGGCATAAGATCACTTTGCCAGTCATGTGATATTATAGCCCTGCAAGAAACATGGCTCTTGCCCCATGATTTGTCTTTACTTAACACGGTGGACGCGAATTTCGAGTACACAGGAACGTCGGCGGTGGATGTTTCGGCTGGGCTGCTCTGCGGCCGTCCCTATGGAGGTGTGGCTATATTGTGGCGTAAAAGTGCGTTTGATATGGTGTCGGTAATAGATTGTGATAATGTTCGGATTGCAGCCATCAAATTAACTGTAAGTACTCGAACTATAGTGGTTTTTACTGTTTATATGCCGACTTGTTGTCAGGAAAACTTACCGATTTTTACGGAGTGTTTAAGTGCAATAAGGTCTATAATGGAAATAGAGGAGAACTTGGGTGTTGAATCTTTTTATATTTTAGGAGATTTTAACGCTCACCCTAATGAGTTATTTTATAAGGAAATGATTAACTTTTGTGTTGAGCAAAATTGGTTGTGCGTGGATGTTAACAATCTTGGAATAGACTCGAATACGTATACATTTATAAGCGATGTGCACGGGAGTGTAAGGTGGTTGGACCATTGTTTAGTTACAGTATCAGCAAGTAAGACAATAAGCAATTTGTATGTAAAATACGATGTATACTGGTCGGACCACTTTCCACTTGTGCTTGAATGTAATTTATTTAATGTAAAACCTAAAACTGTATTACCTAATTGTGGGCATAGTAATGATCAAACTAGAGTAATATGGGGCGATAGACATATTTCTCAAATACAAAAATATAATGAAATCTGTCAATCCAAACTTAGAGAAATAGATTTTCCGGCAGAAATGGACCATTGCTGTGATGGCTATTGTCACAATATCGAGCATAAGGCTATTATTGACCGAGTATATAACACTGTAATTCGCGTACTATCCAATGCTGCATCAGTTACGTATCGAAGCAAGTGTCCCAGAAAGAAAGGTTATATAGCAGGGTGGAATAGGTATGTCGCAGACCAGCATAGAGAGGCTCGACTCAAATTTCAAATATGGGTAGAATGGGGAAAACCGCGGTCAGGTAATATCTATGAAGAAATGTTAGAAAGTAGGAAATGTTTTAAGAGACAGTTAAAATGGTGTCAAAACAAACAAGAGCAAATAAAAATGGATATCTTGGCATCTGATTTAGCGGGAAATAATTTTGGAAAATTTTGGAAAAACACTAACAAATTGAACATAAAACCCAGTGTCCCGGTTAGCGTAGGTGGCGAGCATAACATAAAGGCTATTGCAAATGGTTTTAAGGAACATTTTACAGTCATATCACCATTAGGCTCTGTATCAGGTAGTAATAATGATATTTTATCTAGAAGATCTTTTAAGTTTGTTGAGAAGGATATTTTCAAAATTATTACTAATATGACAAAAAAACGGTCTCCTGGGTATGACGGTCTAAGTATTGAACATTTTAGGTATGCAGGGGAGCACCTACCTCGTATACTTGCAAAACTTTTTAATTTTAGTCTGGGACATACCTATTTACCTGAAGCACTAATGCGTACAATTGTGGTGCCTATTGTTAAAAATAAAACGGGGGACACATCTGACAAGAGCAACTATAGGCCTATATCACTTGCAACTACAGCTGCAAAAATGCTTGACAGCTTGCTTAATGGCCACCTCATGAAATATGTGAAACTTCATGACGCACAGTTTGGATTTAAATCAGGTGTTTCTACAGAAAGTGCTATTTTCAGCCTTAAGCATACTGTAAAGTATTACACTAAGAGAAAAACGCCGGTATACGCGTGCTTCCTGGACTTATCTAAAGCCTTCGATCTGGTAAATCATGAGCTCCTGTGGCAGAAGCTGGAGGATACGGGTATGCCGGCAGAGTGTACGCAGTTATTTAATTTTTGGTATAAAAATCAAAAAAATCAAGTGAGGTGGGCGGGTGCCTTGTCGGATGAATACACTCTTACATGTGGTGTAAGGCAAGGTGGGCTTAGCTCCCCCACCCTTTTTAACCTCTATATTAATCAGCTGATTGAGAGACTCAGTAGCGTCCATGTTGGATGCTACATAGATGGCCAATGCCTCAATAACTTAAGCTACGCTGATGATATGGTGCTGCTGAGTCCCTCAATCAGAGGCTTAAGAGAATTGATAAGTATCTGTGAAGCGTATGCGGCGGTAAATGGTTTGGTGTATAACGCTAAGAAAAGTGAAATTCTTGTATTTAAGGCCGGTCACCGTTCACCTAGTCATGTGCCACCAATTACTCTAAACGGGTCATTATTGAATAAGGTTATAAAATTTAAGTACTTGGGTCATATAATTACAGAGTGCCTAAGCGATGACGAGGACATTGAGAGAGAGCGTAGGGCGCTGGCGGTAAGAAGCAATATGGTCGCACGCAGGTTTGCCCGTGGTGACGCGGTTGTCAAGATTACCCTATTTCGGGCATTCTGTCAATCGTTTTACTCGGGAGGCCTGTGGGTGAGCTATACGCGTCGAGCCTACAACGCACTACGCGTGCAATATAATAATGCCTTCAGAATGTTGTTGAATCTGCCGCGGTTCTGCAGCGCCTCAGGAATGTTCGCGGACGCGCGGGTGGACGGATTCCACGCTATAATTCGTAAAAAAGCATCGTCCCTGCTGCGGCGCATGAGGAGCAGTCACAACAGCATTCTGAAGACAATTACGGCCCGCCTAGATTGTTCTATTCAAAAACATTGGATAGAAACAATAACCGGCCAAATAAAATAATATATAAATAACAATAACTAACATAATTCATAAGAAAAAATTGTTACTAACACACTAACACTATACAGATATGGATTTTAATCTGAAATAAATTATTTTTATTTTTATTTATTTATTTGTAACAAGGCCAACGCGTATGTATATAAATATATGTTGCATAACAATAAATGGAGGTTCTATCTCCATACTATCAATTACTATAATAACTGAATTGAACTTAATATGGAGTAAGGTGTTACTTGTTGATAGTTAAATGTGATTAATCTATCAACTAGTAACACTTCACGTTTTGCTTTAATTTATACAGATTTTTTGGGGTCCTGTACCTAAAAAAGGTTAAAAAGGGAACCCTTTTAGGATCACCTTATTATTTGTCCATCCGTCTGTTAATACCATTTATATTAAGATATTGTGGAGATCTAAAGCTAAAATTAATATTTAATATCTAGATCAATAATCTACTTGAAGCACCAAGAAGGTCAACCTTCTATGTATACGCAACCAAGATACGAGCATTTTTGCATCGTTTTGCGGCATTTTGTTATTTTGAAATTTGCCGAGTTATCAAATATTGCAGGGTACCTACGGTTATGAAATTAAGCACGAAGTGAGTAAATATTACATAAATAAATAAAGAAAATAATCTGAAAAATGAAAAATGATAATTAGTTTTTGTGATCTTCAATTTTGATTTTGTGACAATTCTGAAATTCGCAGGGAATCCTCGGTGAACGTGTCCTACTCGCATTTGACCGTTTTTTTATAATAATACCTCTATCTTCCTTATAACTAACCGCATGTTTTCAAGGATAGATATATAAGATTATTAATTAAAGATAGATATAGACTGTCATACTTAACACCATTACCTCCACAATAGTCAGTTTCTAGATTATTATTAAAATCTCACAATTCTGTTATTCAAATTGAAATGATAAAATTTAACATAAGCCACCCAGTTCCTAGCCCCTGATCAGTAGTAAAATTGGTGTCAATGATAGGAAGAGAGACAATATATATTATAAGAGTGGGTAGACCCAAAGCACTTACGGGTTGGGGACGGCATTTTAGCTTACTGTATATGAAAGTTTGCTGTATGTATAAATGACAAATAAAAAGGAAAATTCATCGGCAACTATATCGCAGCGGATATCTTTTATAATTTCTATGAATTAGAGGCCAATCGTGGCGTAGTGGCAGAAGCGTGTGACTGTATATGTGATAGGATGTAGATTCGATTCCCAGTAGCGAAAATTAAATATTATTTTTTTTACATTTCTTCGCTCTGGTATCGAGGCAAAGGGCAGCGTAGAGTTCCGTCATTTAAAATGCGGTGCCTTCAGAATTTGGCAGAAGGGATCGATATATATTTCATCTAGACTCCCTCTGCTTATCCTGCTACAGCATGAATCTGATAAAAAAATTGAGAAATTTTTGCCAAAAATTCCGCCGTCATATGCTTTATTTTATACCATCATATGCTTTATTTTATGCTCTTTTTTAATGCCGATGTATGTATCGCTAACTAACAAAGAAAATAAGCAATATTCACAAAGATAAATAAATGATAAAATAATAAAATCGAACCTGCAATTGACTGGTTGATTATAACTTTATCGACCATTCTCTATAACTATTTTTATGTGTTATTGCAATATTTCTTTTCTTATTTGAAAATTTAAAAATAACATTAACACACGACGTGTGAAGACAAATGTATGGAATTAGACGTCCATAAAAAGGAATTATTGGAATAATAAAAATAAAAGAAAAATTTCTCTGCGTGCTAGATCATAATAGAGTCTGTCTCTACCTTGTAAGGATTATATGTATATATATGTATTAGATTTTTACTCCATAGCATTTTGATCGCAAGAATATTATATATGATGTATTGCTAATTTATAATTGGCATTTCTTTTTTTTTAATTAAATAAAATGAAGACAGTTTATGTATAATCCAAACTCGTTTAAAATTATCATTTCTATAGAAAAAAAATCACGCTGTATTCCGCATAAAGCAGGGTAGGCCGAGGAAACCTAATGTTAAACACTCTGTTCTCCACTTTCGACTATACTGGAGGCATTGCGTGTTGAGTGACAGAAAGCAACGCGGCACCTTGTCTCGCTGACACCAAGGAAATTAAAGTATTAAATACTTCATTTCCTCGTGTGGGTATCGAACCCACAACCTGTCTCGTTTACAGTCGCACTCTTAGGCCTGCGCTACGATTGACCTCCACTGCTACTCCAAGCAACAGCTAATGGCTATAATTCCATATATTTACACAAGTGACAAACATATCAATCTATGTTTAGCTGGACGGTGAGCCTAATAAATATTATTTTGAAATGTACAAAGATCAATTCTAATCGCAGTAAGTTATTAACATTCAATAAATTTCATTAATCATACATACATCTACATTATACATGATCATAAAATAAATTAATAAATCATCTTCACGCTGCATCCCGCACACATCAGGATAGGGGGAACCTAGTTAAAGACACTCCGTTCCCCAATTTCCGCAGAATTCTAGAGACATTGTGTATTGAGCGGCGAAACTCAACGCTACGCTTTGCCGCAACCAACCACCAGAGCGAAAAAAATATACATTTAAATAAATATTTCACTTCCTCGAATGCGGAATCCAACCCACGACCAGTCACGTATACAGTTACACTTTGTGCCCCTGCGCCACCACTTGTCTCAACGCAGGAAGTTATTAACATTAAATAATTTTAATTAATCATACATACATATTCATACATACATACATACATTTATGTATATATATTTTAGTGTTAAACCCACCACATGCAAAACGGTTCACAGCACCTGACTGATGTATCCGGTGCATTGGTTAAGTGAGTGAAAGTTCTTCTCACGATTGCATTTAGTTATTCTATAAGAGCATTATAAGTTAAATAACTTAATTGATATTTGTATGCCGTTGGTATAAAACCTACCACTTTAGTTTAATATATGCGTACTTTAAGTATAAAATGGCATAAAATACGCTACTATTTATATAGTACATTTATTTTTAAAAAATATTTAAAAAACGGAATCAGCTTCATTCGTAAACCTCGGAGTAGGCAGAGGGAACCTAGTGTTAAGGTACTCTGTTCTCACTTTCCGCCGAATTTATCAAGGCATTGTGTTTTGAGTGACGCAACTCAAGGACTTTTGCCAGAGCGAAGAATTTAAAATATTCCCTTGAGTGGGAGTCGAACCCACAACCATCACGTCACAGTCACACTCTTGTGACGGCCCCAATATAAGTTATATTTAAATATACAAAAATTTAATGCCTTTTACGCCTTAAAGTATATTTTTCATTCTTTAAACTATGCTTAAAATACAACAAAATACGACATATAGAAGACTTCATAAAGAAGAGATGCAGAACATCTCACCTAACAATTGACCGTTTTTTTTTTTCAATAAAATTATGAAATAACATTATAATACTAATTAGATTACTATAAAAGATCTTATATATATTCATATCTATGTATATATAACATATATATTTTAATATATATAAACTAAGTAAAATGACCACTTTCACCATTGAAAATATTGAATTTTCAACAAAATAACACAATCTAAGCATACACCATAAATGTTCTTAAAAGGGGACAGTCCGTAGCGTTCCAGCCTTGGTGCGAATTCTGTTAACAATGACAGGAAAACGTGACCGCCATTTTATTTTTCATATTTCCTTCCCATCTTGAATTATTTAAATAACATAATATATTTAATTTTTGTTTATCGCTATGTTTACCTAGGTGTGTGTTCAGAATATATTAAATAATATTTTTTTACTTTTTTTTATTTATTACAAATTCTTTTGTTGTTCATAAAATATTACTTAATTGATTTTGTTTTAGCTTCACGCTGTATCCCGCATATAGCAGGGTAGGCAGAAGGAACCTAGTGTTAAGTCAATCCGTCTACAACTCTCCTCCGTATTATAGAGATACGACCTCGCTTTCTCTGTCCTCTTATCAAAGCGAAGAAATAAAAAATAATAATTCTCTCGAGTAGGAACCTAAACCACAACGATTAAAGTTTAAAATAATACCAATATTTTAAACGCCGTATTTATAAATCAGTCTCAAGTCTGGGATTGATCTTGAGATGTTTTCATTCATAGATACGTATGTGATTTATCAATGAAAATGGCATCTTAAGATCGATCTCAGACTTGAGAGCAGCTTATAAAAACGATCCTTAGAAAATATCTACAAAAAGGCTAAATATGGAATTTCCACTTTCATTTTATCATATTAAAATATTCTCACAGCAAAATTCAACATTTTCTAAGTCCCAAGCGTTTATCTAAAGAAAATATTGAAAAACCACCTAATAACCATATCATTTAAATTATAGTTGTATAGAACGAAGACATGCGCATATATTATAAATGAAATTACATCAAACACGGGTTGATGGTAAATGACATAATATCAGCGACTAGTGGCCGAGTGCTCGATCTTAGACACTTAAGTATTAATCTCGCCAGTCGTGGCGGAAAGGCGTAAGTGTGGGACCGTAAGCGCGACTGGTTGTGGGTTCGATTCCCATTCGAGGAAATGAAATACGTATTTAAATCTATAGTTTTGTTTATTTGATCTGGTTTTGAGGATGAGTCCCAGGATGAGTCCCGACACCAGCGTTGCTAGATGTCCCGATTTTGGCGGGACGGACGGTTAGGTCAAAAATTAAATGTCCCGATCGCATACAGGCATTGGCATAGTCCCGATTTTTGAAGATTATTCCACATACTGTGGCAAATATTTTTTTTTAGTTATTAATAATTTCATAAAAATATAAATAAGTATATTCGTAAGTTACGTATAATTATTTTAAAGACTTGACTGCCCTAGCTTTACAGATAAACCAAAATAATATTGTTTAATATAGTCACGTTTTTCTATAATATTAAAAAAATCTATATTGATATTTATCTTCATTCATGACTCAAATAAATGGAGAAATAATAAATTAAATCTTCATAATTTTTTTGTTGTTCCTCTTTTGAAGAAAGCTTTTTTACATAAAATCTTTAAAAATCTCGCTTTTCACCTGGAGAAAATCTGACAACGCTGCCTGACACTGAACACGCAATGCTTCCAGAATTTGGCAGAAAGTGGATAACGGAGTGTTTTAACACTAGGTTCCATCTGCCTATCCTGCTGTGTGCGGGATACAGCGTGAAGTTGATTTAATTTAAAGTGTTTATCTCTGGTATAATCCTATAGGACAGCGTGGCTAGCCTACAGCTACGGTCGTATAATTTCTAACGGATGATTTTAATGACCAGGTTTTATGACATGAGTTAAACATATATAAACTCTTGTTCTCGATTTTCGCAATTAACAAGCATCGAAATTTAAAAGTTGTAATTTACAGGTATTGTAAATTTTACCTTTGTAATCTATGTTATTTTTGTTTAACTTCTCGATGTATTCCGTACGAAATAGTGTTAAAACACTCCGTTCCCATTAAGTCTCTTTCGTTCCCCACATAACGCTGTAATCTGGTGGTATTGCGTGTTGAGGGGCGGAACTCTACGCCGCGCTTTGCCTCTCTACCAGATTGAAGAAATGAAAAATATTGAATATTTTATTTCATCGAATAGGAATCGAACTCACAACCTAACCTTGTACCCCTGTACCATGACTGCCCTCTACAATAAAGTTGCACAATACACAACGAAACCATATAAACAAACACAACAAACTACAATTATATTTATATGTATACATTTCTATCAAACACTTTCAAAGAATACAAACACATACAATAAATTAAAAAATACATAAATCAGCTTCACATTGTATCTCGCATATAGCAGGATAGGCAGAGGGAACCTAGAGTTAAATTCCGTTCCCCACTTCCCACCGAATTCTGAAGGCATTGCGCGTTTTGCCTCGACACCAGAGCGAAATACCTAATGAAAATATAAATTTAAATGAAACATACATTCCCACGATTGAGAATCGAATTCACAACCAGTCGCGTTCACAGTCCCACTTTGTGCCCCTGCACCTACTGCAATAGAGCTACATACATTTTTTTTTATATTTATATCCAGAAGCAACAGTGTACCAGCTTATTATTAATGTAACAAAAGTTAGCGTAACCGCCGCCATTACGGACACGGCGAGCGTACCCGGGGGCGCATATTATGTTCACAATTACATAGACACGAGAGGAACAAGTAATTTTTAGACACGTCTAAGTAATGGTTTGTATGGATTATTATAAATTGTACGTAGTTAAACGCAATCGTGGATGAGTAAAAAAAATGTTGTGTTATGCCTTTTTTCATATTTCAGCGATTTTTTTTTGTTTAGATATTTTCAAGAGAAAATTAATCAAACCTCTATAGTTCTCTCTTTAGCTTTGATTCTCTCTTAGCAGGGAAGGTAACTAGAAGGAACGTAGTATTAAGGCACTCTGTTTCTACCTCAACGCAAAGCTGAGAAATAAAAAAATATTAAAATAATTTTTCTGCCGACCAATCGAATGCGGTTCAATAGAGTCTGTCCCCCTGCGCGACGACAGCTTAAAATCTCAAATGGATTCATACACTTTAAATAAAAATAATATAATTGTTTGTGCTATTATTAAAAAAAGTGAGGCCCTTCGTGGGGCACAAAGTGTGACTGTAAATACGACGGGTTGTGGGTTCAATTCCCATTCGAGGAAATCGAATATATATTTAAATTGCAAAAATAACAATTTTTTTTCACTATGGTGTCGAGTCAAAGCGTAGCGTTGAGTTCCGCCACTAAGCACGCGATGCCTCCAGAATTCAGCGGAAAGTGGGGATCGGAGTGTCTAAACTCTACTTCCCTCTGCCTACCCTGCTGTGTGCGGGATACAACGTAAAGCTGGTTATTAAAATAGAAATACATCAAGACGAGACAAGACAAAAAAAAACTTTACTAAATTAATAAAACACAAAAAAACTAAAATCAGTCATTCTCTCAATATCGTTTACGTAAATCTATTAATATCAAGAAAGTAATAGAATGTAAAATAATTATATTGCAATAAAGTGCATAAGAAATGCCGCCGAGATATTACAAAAAGACTGCAACAACCGGAAACACTTTCACACTGCAGTAATACAGACATTACAGCTTAGAAAGAAATAATATAACCCAGCTCAGGTTAAATTTTATAAGGAAAAATATATTATTTCTTAACTCGAAAAGATTTTAAAAGTATTTTCAGTTTATTTTAGCGTTTAGAAAACTGAGTAGTTTTATAGTTGTGAGTTGTGGCGCAGTGGAACAGTGTTTGAGTGTAAATGCGGTGGTTGCGGGTTCAATACTAACTGGAGAAATTGAAATTTAAACTGTTTTGTCGCTCTGGTAAATAAAAGACGGCGTTGAGTTCCACCACTCAAACGCGCAATGTATCGAGAAATGAATGGAAAATAGAGCACGGTGTCTTTCAATATTATGTTCCTTTTGCCTCCCTGCCATGTGAGAAAATATAGTAAAGCTTAAAAAAAAGCAAATAGTGGTTGAACCTTTTTAATATGAAAAAAATCAGCTTAACGCTGTATCCCACATACAAAAGGGTAGACAGAAGGAACCTAGTGTTAAGACACTTCGTTCCCCACCTTTTAATATACTTACAAGATATTGTTTAAACACAGATTAGACGCATTGCTTCAATACGACGGTTGTGGATTCTAATCGCTGTCGATAAATATTAATAAAAATTGTATTTAAATATTTTTTTTTTATTATTTTTTCATCAGATAGCACTCTGTTCGAGTTCTTTCTTAATTGACGGAAAAAAGTTGACTTGTCCCTATTTGTCCCGCAGAATACAGACAACAAAAAAAAACAAATTAAAAAAAAAACATTACATCAAAATATTTGTTTATATTATGCAAATTACTTATACAAACATTATAACCAATATAAATATTATAATAAGAAACTGGTAGCAAAATAAATGTCATTTACCACGATGATTTTCATTATAAGTTGATTTAGCTATCGCTTAGAAAAAGCAAGACATTACGGGGTTTTTGCTTCCATCGCTATATATTATAAAAACTTTTAAGTTATCTAAGCTGTTTTTTAAGTAGCAACTTATCTCCAATAATAACCAATCAATCTATGTGTCTATGTACTTATAATAAAATTGTAACTGATCGGTGTTTGTATATGGAAGATATATCAAAAAAACGTAATTTTTATTTAATTTTTTAACGTAATTTTTATTTTATTTTTTTGTAAATATAATTAATAACACCAAAAACAATGCCTTTTAATTATTTTTTTACTATTTGTCCATGCTAATCTCAGAGACAGCTTAACCGATTTAAATGCAGTTTTCACTATTGGATTCTGACAAGCTTCCGTTAACGTTTAGTATTAAGTTTAACTGATTGTTATTTAATAAGTAATATTTTTTTGTAAAATAATTATTTGTATGATAATAAAAAAAAAAGATTTAATTTTTTTTTTCTTAAATGCATTTAAATAAGTATTCATTCGTTGATTAAAGCAGGCGAAGCCGCGTGGAGGCCACTAGTGCTACGTAAAGGACAAAACGTTGATAGGTATTTTTTTATGTTCCACTATTGATATAACCCGTCTTGTCTGAGTTATATCATCATAAGCAAGCTTATCAATCTCATCAACACGTGTCTATATATGCGTTTTATTATAGAGAATTTAGAGTTCACGCTGTATCCTGCACACAGCAGGAAGGCTGAGGGAACTTAGTGTTAAGACACTCCGTTCCCCACTTTCTGTCGAATTCTGGAGGCATTGCGTGATGAGTGGCAGACCTCAACGCTGCGCTTTGCCTCGACACCAGAGCGAAGAAATGGACTGGACGACTGGCTCTTTTTTTAGAGCCATATTTTTTAGCTGTTAACCTAAATCAATGTAACTATTAAGTATTTTCTAGAAATTATTAAATTCTTTTTTTTTCAGCTTCACTCTGTATCCTGCTTGTTGCAGGATAGGCCGAGGGGGCCTAGTGTCGATCTGCGCCACGGTTCTCCCTTTTATAAATTATATTTATTTAAAATATGAGTAAATGAAAAAAAAATTAAGTTTTTGTATCATTTTATATGTTCTTCAATCCTATGATATAGTGTAGGTATCAATTGTTTACGTCAAAAAAAAAAACATAAAAGAGCGTGGCATGGAGAATGGAGTGGATTTAGATTATTTCTACCTTCCTCACAAAAAAAGGGGGAGATGTACGAGATAAAAAAACAACACAACAAAAACACTTGTTTATCAAACGGTTTATAGAATATTAGAAAAAAAACACACACAATAATACTTAGAATTTCATCCACTTCAACAAAAAAAAAAACAGAGACACCGGCTCCTAAAGTGTCAGGCAAATATTAGCACACCCGTTGTTTGTCTATATACAAGCAATTAACTACAAAATAAAGACTAAGTACATACTTCAGTTTTGCTTGTTTTGCTTTGGAGATTCTCGAATGTGAATGCCGTATTACCGTTAATGCGTTAACAAAAAAGGCAGAAGCTGTGAAGTTAACGCGTATGCGAGACGCCAACGGTTTTTGTATGGTGAATTTGTATTGACATCACATACTCCATGGTAGAGGTAGCGACTTTGTTCGTGTTGAACTAAAGAGATGCGCAGGCGCATGTAAGATATTAGCATATCTGAGAATTTTACACACAGGTATGTATAGCAATATAATGTAATTTTTGTTTATATTTTTTTAATTTCACGCTGTATCCAGCACATAGCAGGATAAGCAGATGGAATCTAGTGCTAAAACACTTCGTTCTCGATTTTCTGTCGAGTTCTGGAGGCATTGCGTGTTGAGTGGCGGAACTGAACGCCGCGCTTTGTATCGACAACCAGAGCGAAGAAATGAAAATATTAAATTTAATTAAAAAATTAATTTCCTCGAGTAGGAATCAAATACACAACCAGTTCACAGTTTGCTTGTGCCCCTGTGACACGAATGGCAATTTTTCTTTATAATTATTATTTACACAACTTGACACCATTTGGACACAATGAGACAGCGTCGTAATGTACCGTGAAACTTATAAGGTCTATCCACATTCGAAGAAATTAATTATTTACATTTCCCCATTTTGAAAAATAAAACGCGGCGTTGAGTTTCGACAAATAACCATTTGAAAAACGAATTGTCTTATCTTATTCTCTATGTACGGGAAAAAGCTAAAATCTATACGGAGGAGGACAATTTTTTTTAAATGGAAAATAAGTCATGCCGTCTCTACATAATTTATAATCAAAATCGATTCAACCATTTTAACACTACATTGTTTACTTTCAAATTTTATAACGAATTACCATTTTAAATTAATCGATTATCATAATCGTGTTAGTATTGTTGCAATAAAATAAACCTCTAACAGTCGGTCTGTCCGTACAAACGGTAGAGACACACGCGAAGTGTATTAACTGGAACGTCCTGTATATATGCGCTAGAAATATAAATGTTCACATTTGTTTAAATTACATAGATTAAGTAGATTCTATTGGAAGTTTGCTTTAAAAGAGCTATAATATTTTTCTAAGTATTAACTTTTGTTTGTTTTATATTAATTAATAAAATTTTATGTGTAATGAAACAGTACTAATATATACCTTCTTATATATATATTCATAATTTACGCATTTTATTCTCTATATAATTTAAATAGAAAGCCATTCACTGACATATCACTCTCTTTTTGAGATTGTCTTACATAATTATAACAGTGAGTGTTGATGTATAAATATAATATGCATAGTATACTCGTATATTCTGATTTGTATGAGTTCAAGTCCACTAATTCTACAATATTCTAGACGTGGATGGAGTTCTGAATTCGGAAATACAAGTATCTCGGCGCCCTTCGTTTAACAAAATGAGAAAAGTCTTGTGCTGTCGACGATTACAAATAAAGCACAGAACCAGAATTCTCCAATGCTCAATCTGGCCTGTAAGGGTGCAAGGCATGGATTCTAAAAGAAGACACCATAAAACATATGAGCATATTCGAGATGTGTTGCTACCGCCACATACTTCACCTAAGATGGACGCAGAAGATTCACAACGAAACCGTTCTCCAATATGTCAAAATTTTCCAAAAACTCATATAAAATAATAAAATAAAAAAGCCTTTTATTTCTTCCAGAAAGTTTACAAAAAAATATAGCTGTAGTTATAGAAGTACTTTGTATATAATGAATTTTTAAGCATGTTAAACTAGTAGTTATAGATTATGTATTATTGTGCTATATTGTGACTATTCTGTAAGAACCCCCCTGAGGGTAAAGGCCTCCTCCAAATTGCAAAAACAAAAACTCATATACAAACCACAAAAAGCATAGAATACCTAGGTCATATTCTAAGGCATGATAAATACGGTTTGCTCCAGCCCATCATGATGGGTACAGTGGACGGCAGAATGCGTGTCGGACGAAGGAAAAAGTCATGGCTGAGTAACATCAGGGAATAGACCGGAATCAAAGGAAGAAAGGAAGCGGCCAACCTTTGACGCGATGTTTGAGAGCAAAATCAAATAACTTATTTAGGAAACCCAGAGAGGCCAGTCGTGGCGCAGCGGCACGAAGTGTGACTGTAAAACCGACTGCTTGTGGGTTCGATCCCCACTCGAGGAGATGAAATATTTACTTAAATTTCTATTTCCATTTCTTCGCTCTGGTGTCGAGGTTAAGCGCGGCGTTGAGTTCTGCCACTCAACACGCAATGCCTCCAGAATTGGGCAGAAAGTGGGGAACGGAGTGCCTTAACACTAAGTTCCCTCTGCCTGCCCTGCTGTGTGCGGGATACAGCGTGAAGCTGATTTATTTATTTATTTATTTAAAAAACGTATAAAAAATGAACGTAGCGGGAGTTTTCTAAATAAGTATTCTCTTTCCTAAGTGTGGAATAACACTTTAAAAATGTTTAAAAATATTTTAAAAAATCAAATTAATTTTCCAAAACGCACTAAATAAGTAGTGCATAACAGTATGGATCCATACTGAAATAATAAATCATTTTTTCTTAAACACATTTAAATAAATATTTGTTTATTCAAGCAGGCGAAGCCGCGTGGAGGCAGCAGCTAATACACAAAACACAAACAGCTCTGAGCAGAGATTGGAATTTCTTAAAACCTAGTTCTCTCAGCCTGTCAGCGTAAAATAAAAAATAATACACTATTGTCTATTTGACTATATGTTTAGTTTAAATACATATAGGTAATATATGCAGGTATGTATGCATAAAATTAATAGAAATTTAAAAATAAAAGCTTAAACGCTTAATTTTTCATATATACATAAGTAGAAATAATACTAATAACGACGACGTTAAAAAATTAACATTCACATTCACTGTAAGCTGTAAGCAATAAATAAATATATATTATTGATATCCAGAATAGTAAATTCATATTTAAAAGGCAGATGTTGTTTTATAATTATTTCTTCACTAGTATTCAAAGTTCGTTTCGATTCGTAAGCCTTTTTAGTTTTAAATATAGACATATTTATTTCTATCTTATACTCATTTAAAAGGTTAAGATAACATCTTTTCAGTATCAGTATCACATTATATGTGAACAATGGTCGTTATTTGTGGTTAAAAATAGTACCTATGTTTGTTTAAGTGTGTAACTTAAGAAAACACAAGTAAAAATAAAAGTAGCGTCGCTTGAATCTTTCCACTGATTCATAGAGCAAAAAAAACTTTCCAATAATCTATAGCAGGAAAACTAAAACTGATAAAAAATAATTTAATAACTTATGTTTATTATAACAAGTGTCAATGCTAATAGTATATTATTATTATCGCGGCGTTAAGTTACACCACTTAACACGCAATGCCTCAAAAAATCGGCGGAAAATAGCGGGTGGAGTGTCTTAACACTAGTTTCCCAAATTCCTTCTGGCTATCCTGCTGCGTTCAAGAAACAACGTAAATCTAAAAAAAATATTCAAAAAAATACGCTAATCGAATTTAGCTATCATTAACGCACAATGAAAAAAATTGATTTCATTAACATAAATAATGCGTTACGTTGACTTCCGCCACTCAACACGCAATGCCTAGGCACCCAGGTTCCCAAAAAAGGGAAACGGAACACTAGGTTCCCAAATTCACTTTGCCTACCCTGCATTGTGCGGGATACAGAGTGAAGCTAAAAAAATAACAAGCATACTGGTTTTCTATAAAACTGATTGCCTCCTGTTAATAAGAGATACCGATTAAAGATTTCACGATTATAAAATCTTTTATAAAGTAATATGAGAACTAAATTTAATATCGAATTGCAATCTTAATAATTATGTATGTAATGAAGACACAAACGTCAATTTTATCTAGAACATCATATAAATAAACAAGTCTATATATTCCCATTCCAGCTTTATTGGTGCATTGCGTGTCGGAATCCATGGCCGCCTAGATGCATCAAAACTGTATGTAAAATTCAATATATATTCAGAAGGACAAACTTCAGACATGACGAGAATATATTTTTAATTAAAAATCAAATCGGTTTCACGCTGTTTCCCGCACACAGCAGGGTAAGCAGAGGGAACCTTGTGTTAAATCACTCCATACTATTTCACTATTCCCCACTTTCCGCCCAATTCTGGACATTTTTGATTATTTTATGGCATAGTGCAGGTTAGGCAGAGGGAACTTGGGAACCTAGTGTAGAGATATCGTTCCCATTAAAATACTTCCTTGGAGTGGAGTCGTGTGGGACACTTTCCGCCAAATTCTCGATGTATTGCGTGTGGATTGACGGAACTGAACGCCGCAGATATCATTTTACTGTGTGAAATGAAAAATTAAAATATTCTAAAGGAGGTTCTTTTTAATTTTATTCAGTTTCGAACAAAAGAAGATTTTATAGCGCGGTGGTGTGGTCTGTACAATAAGCACGACGGTCGTGGGTGAGATTCCTTCATCTAAATTATTTTTATTTTCTCAATCCGGCAATAGAAAGTTACAGTGCGGTGTCCGTACTCACAATTCTTAGAAAGAAAACAATTATTTTTTTTACTAAAAAATAAATATCGATAATATATCGATGTAATTTTAAATCGATTCACTTTTACTGAACATAAAATAGCGGTATATTCATTAATAATATAAATAACAGAATAGTCATTTTCTAACTGGTTACTATGATATTTTCATTCGAAACAAATTACGTTCCACGTAAAGTCATTCGAGTGTGAAATAGTTAGATTAACATTGTATCGTTTGATTTGCGTAGAAATATTTTATAAAAGACGCTATGAGGGTTCTGTTCTTTACAGTACAGAAGAAATGAAAATATAGATTAAAAAATTAAAATTAAATCATATCAGCTTCACCCTGTATCCCGCACACAGCAGGGTAGGCAGAGGGAACCTAGTGTTAGACACTCCGTTCCCCACTTTCCGCTGAGTTCTGGGGGCATTGCGTATTGAGTGGCGGAACTCAACGTCGCGCTTTGTCTCGACACCAGAGCGAAGAAATGAAAATATAGATGTAAATAAATATTTCATTTCCTCGAGTGGGGATCGAACCCACGACCAGTCAATTTTATAGTCACACTTTGTGCAACTGCGCCACAACTGGCCTTACACACACAATTTTTTTTTTCTAAAACACATCGGTTTGGCGTTGACTTCCGCTATTCAACACGCAATGCCTCCAGAATGAAAGTTAGGAACAGAAGTGTCTAATAGGAACAGAACTTAACACTAGATTTTCAGGTTCCCTTTGCCTATCCTGCTATATATTGGATACAGCGTGAAGCCAAAAAAAAATAAAACAAAAATTCTGTTACTGTGCTAATATTAGCGGAGTAAAAACGAAATCTCTTCATAACCGTTAAAATAACATCTAATGATAACAGCTCGGTCTAATCAAAGATCTTTACGGTATATGATCAGTCTTTCTTTACCAAGAATCTTTGCCATTTTTCGCGTTATAATTTCTCTAAATGCTTTATATCTAATTTAAATATTATAATATATAATGTTTATTGTTATTTTCTTAGGTGATTACTGCTGTATGGAAGGATTAACCTCAAAACCTGCATTTTATAAATGAGAATATAAAATATATTAAGACTTATGCATTAGATATTACAAAAAAAAGAAGAATTTTAACTTCTTTAAGAAAATTGAGGGAAACTTGAGTTTATAAAGAAACGATAACATTAGGTATAATATTTGCAAAGATTTAGAATAATAAATATAAAAAGATTGAGAAAGTCTTTAAACAGAAAGAGAGATCAGAGCGGAGAGAATTATCGTCTCCTGCTTCTACTATTAAAAAAGAAAAAAATATGTGTTTTTTATTTGTTATAGCTTCACGCTGTATCCCGCACATTCCAGAGTGAATCTAGGAACATTGTGTTAAGATACTCCATTCCCATAAGGCACCTCTATTCCCCATTTCCCGTCGAATTTTGGAAGCATTGCGTAAAATGAAAATATTTAATATTTTATTTCCTCAACTGGAATCAAACCCACAACCTTTCGCATTCACAATCCCACGATTCGTGCCTGCACCACGACCACGATGGACCTCAAAGCTACAAATATTCTTAATTACATTTACGTAAGAAGAAAATTTTTGAAAGTTACCTCACTTCCTGATGCGTGAACGTGCATCATTAATTACAAGAACTTATGAAAATTATTACAATAATGAATCTAGTTTAATTCGACCTCGTTTTTTAACAATATATACTTAAAAAAAATATAATTAAAACTTTCTTTTAATGCGAGAGTGATATCTCGATAAGGCATTTAACAAGACTTTATGTGCATCGCATATAATTAATGACCTCAAGTAAAATAAAATTCACTTTCAATATTTTATTCGAATGCTTGTGTTCGTTTGTAATTAAGTTCCCTTTTGTTTTTGGTTTCACGTTGTATCTCGCACATTGCGGGGTAGGCAGAGGGAACCTGGTATCCAAGTGTTACGACACTTCGTTCCCATTAAAACACTTTCGTTTCCCATTTTTCACGCAATTGTGGAGGCGTTGCGCGTGAGTGGCGAAACTCAAGCGAAGGTGAAAATAAAATATCAATGATCATATTCCTTACTGCTTCTCTTATCTTCATTTTTCTGTATTGAAAGGACAGGAAAAAGAAAACCTAATAAATACGACCTGCAATATTATATATTTAAAGTAACCGTTTTATACAGTTAAGCACAGATTTCTCAAATTATTTTGAAATTATATTGATTATATAATAAATTTTACTTTAAATTTCTATCTCCTACTAAGTTGTATATATGTGATTTAAAATAGCTGCTAATATAAATTTAAATAAAATAAAATAAAATAAAATATAAATTTAAAAAAAATTAAATTAGCTTCACGCTATATCCCGCACACAGCAGGGTAGACAGAGGGAACCTAGTGTTAAGAAACACCGTTCCCCACTTTCTGCCGAATTCTGGAGGCATTGCGTGTTGAGTGGCAGAATTCAACGCCGCGCTTAACCTCGACACCAGAGCGAAGAAATGGAAATATAAATTTAAGTAAATATTTCATCTCCTCGAGTGGGGATCGAACCCACAACCAGTCGGTTTTGCAGTCACACCTCGTGCCGCTGTGCCACGACCGGCCTCAGCCGCTAATATCCATAACAATATTTAATTTGAAATATCTTGTGTGTTGTGTGTGGGTTCGATTCCCGCTCGAGAAAATGTAATGCTTATTTAAATTTATATTTTCATTTCTTCGAAGCAAAGCGCGACGTTGAGCTCCGCCACTCGACACGCAGTGCATTCAGAATTCGGCGGAAAGTGGAGAACGGAGTGTCTTAACACTAGGTTCCCTCTGCCTACCGTGCTGTGTGCGGGATACTGCGTGAAGCTGATTTAACGATCTTGTA